>JAODLD010000044.1:19729377-19750501 GCA_026781065.1 Mormyrops boulengeri | reverse complement strand
CCCCCACCCGCCATCACCAAACCCCACCCACCCTGGGGCTCAGCTGAGCGGTTTGTTTACTGCAGCCCGCCCTGCATGTCAGTCAGCCCTCCGAAGTTCTGCAGTAAATGCGACGATGTGCCAGCGCAGGCAGCTGGCACTGCGAGTCCCCTGGACAGCCTGCTGCGCAAGAGGCGGGTGGTGCGGGGGGGGGGGAGTAAAGACCAGAATAAATAAAGCACCTCATCAGAGCTGCATTTCCACAACCCAGGATGCCCCACCCTCAATCGCTCCCACACTCACACGCAGATATACGTCACAGATGCCAGTGTGTACTGGCTGCAGCATGAAAGCTGACAGGAGCCGTTTTCCTGCACATGGCGACGGCATGCAGGCTGGCGGTCTGACTGACGTGACGAGTGAAACACAAAACCTCTTATGCCAAAGGCGTCCGCTGCTGACACATGTCACTAAAGTACAAGAGGGAAGTGTGCAGGCCATTAGGTAGCTAATATCGCTATGGAAACCATATCTGCTGGGGCCCCCGGCCTCAAATCCATGCCTTGGGACACAGTTTGTCATAGAGATGTATAGCATCGTCCAGAACGTGCTTTCTGTTTTTATAACGACTATACCTGCATCAACATATTATGCTGTGTTAGAGAAGTAATGTAATAACACTAATATAATTTCCTGGCATGTGGATGAAGGGGAAACACAGGGCGATATATGCTTGCTAAATTAAAATGATGTTGTCCCAGAGAGTGTCAGAGGATGAGCTGTGATCTGTTTTATTGACAGGTCTAGTGTCTGGAGGCAGTGGCTGGTGTTTATCTTAATGATTTAGTTTGTCTGCTTTCCGATATTAGGCCAAAAAGAGCCGCTGCGGAAACCAGCAGGGCCACATTGGCTTTGACATCAGAGGAATGAAACAAAAGTCCCAGGATGTCACTGATCTGGAAGTGTCAGCATTCCAGTCACACTCAGCCGGAGCTGAAGCCAATCTTTCCATGTTTGAAAATACTGGCAAAAAAAATAAAAATACAAAACGCACATCCACCTCTGCTAACGATTACAGCCTTAGTCTGCGCTGTGGAGAGAGAAAATGTATTGTGATGAAATTAATATCTGTTACAGCATTTATCCTACTTGTCATGCAGTTCCTCGCTTGATATGTCACATGGGGGACTTTTTGCTAACCGGTTCTTAATGGTGCCGAAGATCGGGAGGCTGTAACTCAATCACGGCTCTCGCTCGCCTGGAGAAACTTGACAATTCATTGCTTTCGTGGCGCCTGCTTCTTTTGGAGATATCACTCGATTAAACGTAGCTGTGGAATTTAGAATGGAGATAATGACGTAACTGAATTATGCTTCGTTTCATTTTAGGAGGGATTTTTTGTTTTGTTTTGTTTTGTTTTGTTTTGTTTTGTTGTTATTTAGGTGCCTCCAATGGGTCAACAGCTATGAAGTGCTGGCCTCATTTCATTTCACACCCCTGATTAAAAAGCAGGGGAATGGTCGGAACTGGAGTGGGTCCAAATCCATTTCAAGCCTGCATGTCACAGAATCACTTCAATAATTGTCACTTCCACATTGTAATGCATGTCCCCCCCCCGGTTACGTAACAACTCATTATCTTCCGTCTGAGTAGGAGACCGTTTTCATTATATTTGCATCTGTTCACTTAGACTGTTTTCCCCCAAATCCTTTTTTAAATATCTTGTAGTGCAATAATATTTTATCAGGCTCAAATTTACTTCAGAGATAAAATCAAAAAATATGATAAGCATGCAGTAGCAGCAGGGATCTGGAATGTAAAAGAACAGAAAATTTGTATTAAACACTGCACCGTCCTGCACTTTTATTTCAGATTTAAAAGCATACAGGGCAAAAACACGTACTTGCTATCAGTCGTCTTATAGAGGTAACAGAGATCTGCAATGACACTCACTAATGTACATTTGCTATTCTGGAATATTAAAACGCAGGAAAATGCATTACTTGCTGGATGGCCGTGAGCCAACTTACGCAATGGAGATTTATCGCCCTTTTATTTATTATTTATTTTACTTTATTTTACCTAAAAGTAATGGCACTGCAAAATCCAGCACGAGTTCTTGCCCGAACACCATCTCATATCGACTGTCGGCGAGGATGCCACTCCTGCGGATTCATAGCCTGCAGACGCCCACAATCGATAGCTAGCTGGTAATCGTGACCTGGCTGCACAGGCACCCTTGGAGAGGCAAGCTAGCTTAAGACATGGAGCCGATGAGGAGTCAGGTATCCATAAGGAGGAGTAGGTGAATGGCTACAAGCTAAGACAGGGGTGGGCAATCTTATCTGCAAAGGGCCGTTGTGTATGCAGGTTTTCGCTGCAACTCCCTAATTAGGGCACCTATTAGAGGACCGATTGGCTGAAGAGTCCTCACACCTGGGTTTGAACAGCTGACCTAAAGGTTATCCCAAAAACCTGCATACACACTGGCCCTTTGCGGATAAGATTGGCCACCCCTGAGCTAAGGTGTACCAGAATGAGCTGTATCAGAATGCTAAACAGTTTCAGAGCCCTATTTTTCAGAAATTACTAGAAATAGTCATTGGATTAAAAATTAATCAGCCTACAATACGAGCGTTTTTTCCAGTACCCCTATTCTTAATTGTAAATCTTCTAACTCTTCTTTGGCCCAGTTAGCAGCTGTACTACTACCAGACACGTGCTGGGGTACCTGAGGTTTCCCTTTCACCTGAACGAATGAAAGTGCCCCCCTAAGCGCCCTTTTGTAGTAGCCAATCGAATTACACACCAAGGGGAACCCCCCCACCACCACCACCACCACCACCAAAACGTGAAAATTTAACAAGGGAGCAGCTCGTGGGAGTTTTACTTACACAAAAATGTTCTGAGGGCAGAAGGAAAAATGATTGGTTCAGAGAGAAGACCAATCAGATTGTAGAGGAGGTGTGTCCAAGCAACTAGAGGAGGCGGGGCCAAAACATCTGATTTGTTGGTCCTGCCTCCTCCAGCTGCTTGGACCCATCTGTACAATCTGATTCGTTATTTCCCTGAAACATTTGGTTTTGAGTACCCCAAAACCAGCGCCGGCAAAAAGTTCCAGTCGGGCATGCAGCCCTCTTTGAGTACCTGCCCTTTGTAAAGTCTGTGCACGTCACTGGCTACTACTGCTTAAATATGCCAGCTGTGCTGATGCTGATTGAGGCGCTGAGGAACAGGCTCAATACTTCTCATTTTCGTTGCATAAACACGATTTTAATTGTGCATGATTAGCATGATATGCTGCTAATTGGCCTTGGGAGATTGAAGTCACTTTGGGAGAGTACTTTCTTCCCCCCCCCACCCCCTTCTGTTCTCCCAAAACTCTGTCTTTGAAACGATAGTGTGTTCAGATTGGCTTGTGATGGTCTGTCTTGTTAATGTCACATCTGTGTTAAGCGCTCAGGTGTTGCCACACTGGGCAAGATATGCCACAAATGTTTTATAAAATTTTACCAAATTAATTATTAATTATTGTTGCAGTGACACCAGGGTCATGCTTTAAAACTGGTGCTAAAATGTATTATTTGATGTTCCTGTAGGATGTACATTATTTTAATGTGTTTTATTTTTAATTATGCCCTTGAATTGTGATTTTGTGAATTGTGTTCCTAGGATTGTAGGATTGCAGAGCCTTCGCTTGCTCTTGGCAGTCCGGGTCCCCCATGGCATCCATCGCCGTGAAAGCCCTCTCTCATTGCCCCCCCACCCCGCAAAAAAAAAAAACATCAGGGTGCATTATATTTATTTAGGAGACATTTTTTCAAAACGATGCATAATTGTGAAAGCTGGGTCAGCCCATCCCCTGAGTAATTGGGGGTTAAGACCCTTGCTCAGGGGCCCAATGGTGAAATCACTCTGCCGACCCTGGGATTTGAACCAAGAACCTCACAAGTACAGCATCTTCACCCACTGAGCGGTACAGCAAGAATGCTATAAATAGCATAATCTCCCGAATCAAAAAAAAATTCAAATGAGTTGCTTAATTGCATGTCCCCTGAAACGGCAGCGTTATCGTGGTATGGTGCCTCAGCGGGTGGTAATGGTGTATGTGTGTGTGAAGAGTCTGTATGTTCTCCTTGGCTTACACAGGTTCCTGCCTGCAAGCCAAAGACATGCAGTCAATGCTGATCTCTAAATGGCATCTCCAAACTGACCATAGCGCGTGCCCTGTGATGGATTAGCATCCAAACCGGCGTCTGCCCTTTGCTGCCTGTAACAGGCTCCAGGTGACACTGACAAGCATAAGAAGATGGGTGGATGGACTGCATTCTTTACGGCCCATTGCCGTAGAGGGGCAGTCCTTTGTGTGTGCTCTGGGATTTCTGTGTTGTCTGTTCTTCTTTGTAGATGTTTGCACACACTGACATCGAAATTGTCTTTGAGCATAATTTCAATAACAGCCTCCCATCATATTTTCATCCGAGTGCATTTTACCCATCAGCGGTTTGCCGTTTTGGCAGCAGTGTCAGTGTTTAGCTACTGGACCACATGTTCAGAGGAATATTGCGAGAAGAACAAGGCTACCTCGCTGTGATAATAAGATGTTTCTCCTGTGATTGTTGAACCCTGGCGTTTTTGTTTATCCGTATATGCGCAGACACTACTGTGCATTTTGGATCGCATCACTATGTCTTACACTAGCGTCTTTTTCCCCGACACAACAATTCAAAGCAGTTAATGTTTACTCGTTGAAGCTGACAGTCTGGGTGGGGATGCGTTTGGGGGGGGGGCTGTTGCATAGGAATTTCAGAATTCAGCACGCAGTTACTTTTCAGAATGTCTTAAAAACAGGAGTAAATGGGATTTAAAATGCTCCTATCTTAGATTGGTAGTTTAAAGGAGCGAATCATTCTGGTCGGTCTAGGAACAAATCATTCACATTTCTTATTCACCTTCATGTTTCCTTTTCATAATTTATTGGGAGAATGATGGTAACAGTTAGTGCTGACATCTGTATATTGGCTTGGAAATATTACACCAAAGGGCAATCCAGAGATATATTTTTTCCATACATATTTAGTTAAGGGTATAAAAAAGTACAAATCACTAATTAAATGAATGAGTTACACTCCCTACTGGATTCTACATAGGTGCATACAGGCTGGATTCTCCATGAACCCCCCCCCACCTTTTGGTCTGAATTGTATTATCTCAGCTGAAGTACCATGCCGCTGCGGTGGTCTCTCAGCACCTTTGTAACAGGAAGTCTCAAAACATCCGTCGCCTTCCTGGGGCTAAAGCCTCTTAAATTTTCCTTTGCAGCATTTTTAAAATTGTTTAAGTCAGCCGGCTGAGCTCATGTGATTGGTCTTCGATGGTCATGTGACTCGTAGTCGGACTCGGAGTCGAGATGGCGGATCACTTGGCTCTGGGGTAATACAAGCTCGGGTCCTCTGTGCGGTGGACCTCCAGCTGAAGTAGTGCTGTATGTTGCAGGTTCTCTCTGTCTCGCCTACAAATCCCTTGGATGAAAGACGCACGGTCCAGCTGCTGGTTCCTCGCCAAGGAATTTCTGACCTTTAATCCAACCCCCCTGAAACACTCCGTAAGTGCAAACCACTTATTGGTTTAACTTGTGTTTAAATCACGGTTTATGTCACAGTTATGGCCAGTTGGATTTGCCGTTAATATACCCCACATATTTAATTCTTGTATTATACACCAGCTGGCCCACTGATGAATAGAAAAGCAGCTTTACCTCATTTATTCAATCCTCTTTCCAATTAACAATGTAGCTTAAATAACACAGAAACATTTTACAGTTTCATATGAATTGCAAAACTCCATAACAAAGACGAATGGCTAATCTGAAATGACTGCGTTAATGAAAATAAAATGTGTCTTAACTTATTTAAATATATTTGCATTGAAATAAATAGGATGTATATTTAAATGCTGACACCTAACTGGTAATGGGATAATTGCACATTTATTGAACATGAATGGCTCATTACAAAACCAAAGCATGAGACATAATTTGCCTTAAGCACCCTACAGAATTCCGTAATTTATCCAGAAAGGATCAAGAATTGATCACACATTAGGAGGCCGAGGATGCTGGCAGAATTATCTATTGAAAAACCCATGGAGTCAAGTAAAAGATGCACAATATCTGTTCATGTAGATTAATACTGTTTGTTTGTTTTTTCTCTCGAGACCCTCATCCAGTCCTAGGCTAGTGTGTGGTTTTAAATTTGCCTCAAGTTTTGAGAATGTCATTCCTGACATCCCAATGGTTCCTGGGATAAGGATCTGGAATGTAGGGTACTGGAATGCCTGGCTGACAACCTCTTGTTTCTTGTTAATGATTTACTATGATTCAGTTCCCTTTTATCTCCCAGTTTTATCTGTTTAAAACACCCATTCGTTTTATAAGAACAGCAATCAGTCTTCGCAGCCTGCAGAACGCATCTTGTCCTGGGTCACACAAGAAATAAATCAATCACCTCATGCACTTATTACCGTGAATCTGCAAATACTATATAAAATCAGATCCATTCCAAGGTTTGTACATTCCTTCCCAAGACAACCTTTTGTCATTAATTACATGAAATGGCTGCACCCAATTAGATGGATAGCAAAGGACAATGACAGATTGAATACCATGAAACTGTCATTAGTTTCAGCATTTATAGAGTCAGAAAAGCCATGATATCTCAGCGAATGGATTTTATTAAGTTCTGGGGTTGAATTCAACCACAGATATCAATGTGGCACTTTAGCACTTAAGCATAAGCTTATTTAATGCTTCATTACTTTTTGTCATTCCTTATACAACCCCCCCTTTTTATTTTGTTTCCTTGAATTGATGTATGATGATATCACAGTCAGACCACTAATGTTGTCTGGAATGACTTATTACTGATGATATTATTAGTAATAAGCCAATTTAAAAAGGCCTTTGGCAACAGTCATACAAGCAGAAATTAGCGGGCAGGTAAAATAGGACTTGTTTAGGTTTAATTTATGGCGGGCACATTTTTGCAGCACTGATTCCACTGTGTGTAACTGTGCAAGCCATGCAAGAAGTTTTGAAACAAGTCAGCCAACTTCCATTGGGGCACTGCATGAAATTTACCTTATTCTGCGATGTCCATTAGACGTTTTTAATGGGGCAGGAAGAACAGCAGTGCAAAACTTGTCTTCTCTGGGAATAAAATGTAGTTTATGGCTTTAATTAATACACTTATTCATCGAAGCAGAAGGACAGAGATGTGTGTAGAACAAATTGATCGAGCAGCTACAGAATGAAATCGTATTCTTGAAAGTTTCAGATAACTCCGATATATGTTGACTCAAAGCCAGATATTTCACTCTCTATCCATGCTCAGATCCTTCCATCCATAATCCATCCATCCATCCATTTTCAGTACCGCTTGTCTAGTACAGGGTGGTGATTTAAAGTTAAATAATATCCCACACATCCCACAGTCAAAATTTCAGTGCCCTTCGGATGCTGATCTCTGCCATGATACCCTCAGGCATAGGTAATGAGGACCCAAACCTACTGATGGCTTACGCTTAACACTTACTGCAAATATAATGAGCTTGTTGTGCAACCTTTCCATTTTTAAAGTAAGATTTTCACCCAGTGAAAGAGAGGAGATGGTTGGATGAAGCCTGCAAGCTGGATGGAGACTGATATCTCCTACATGACCTCTGAGCCTTCTCGGGTGGGGTTAATTGGGGCTCCACACCCACCCAGTGCACATAAAAGCTCTTTAAGTGTGGAGGCTATCAATGACATCCTGTATCACTAAGACTGAGAGTCAATCTTGTGCATTAACAGGTGGCAGTGAATTGCTGGAAGGTTCAACAGTGCAGACATAGATGAATCATTATTGAATTTGCACATTAATGTTGTCAGTTATCTGACAAAGGGACACTTGAAACATGAACAAATACTGAGCTGATATACACTGTATGTCTTACATATACGCATACTTCATTGTGTTATGACCGCCGCTCGGCGATCAGGCAGGAAGCAGGGAAGGACGAAGCAGCAAGCCAGGAAGCAAGGGAAACGGGGATTTATTCAGAACAAACGGGGAATAACAGGGCAGATGGCAACTAACGTTAATGACGGATCTGGGGAGACGGACTAGAACACGGACTATATACACAGGACTACAAACAGGAAATGTCAAACAGCAGGTAAACGGAAGGATTCCACACGGGGTTAACAAGGTAGGCGTGGTCCACATGAGGGCGATACAGGCTGGGCGTGACACATTGATCCATCTTCCAATACCTTAACCTGGTCAGGGTCATGAGGTATGTATACTCTAACATTTTGTCTCCAGAATCACTTCAAAGGTTGACAAGCTGTGCCTTCAGAGATGCTTTTCTGCACACCGCTGTTGTACTGAGCTGTTATTTCGTACTTGTGGCCTTCCTGTTACCTTTAATGAGTCTGGCCATTCTCCCCTGACCTCTCTCATTAACAAGGAATTTTTGCTAACAGAGCCACCACTGAGTGGATGTGATTTTGTCATTTCACCTATTCCTTGTAAACTCTGGAGACTGTACTGCAGGAATCCCCAATTATTTTACACCGAGGGGCAAATTTTATCAAATAATACAAAGCCAAGGGCCACTGGCCCCAATCTTGTGGGCAGAGGGGTGGGGTTGACGATAAAATTTGCCAAGTGGCGAGTTGGGCAGGGGGGGGGTTGGTGCTGACAGTAAAATTTGCTGAGTTGGGGTAGGGCGTTCATTTCGGGCCAGCCATTATGGCTGGGAAGGCCCGCTGTGCTGTATGAGAAGGCCAGGAGTAGGGCCGTTTCTCACATAGTGGAATCACCACGTCTGGTACTAATAATCACGCCACTTTTCGATGGTGATCCTTAGCCCTTCTACTGATTAGCCACATGGTAAAGGGACCCCTTGACTCGGCATGTTGTATATATTTAGTTGGCGCCACATGATTGGCTGTTTGGAAGAGCAGACCGTTTGCATTAATGAGGAGTTGTACCTGATGAACTGACCAATGAATGTGTGTGTGTGTGCGTCTGTGTGTGTGTGTATTTACTTGCAGCCACATGATTGGCTGCTTGGCGAAGCAGACTCTTCATATTAATGAGGTGATGTAATCAAGTGGCCAGTGAATGCTGAAAATAATCAGTGAACAGAAAGACTTTTTAGAGAGATTCAAAAGAAAATTCCATGTTTAGCTGTTACTAACCCAAGCTCTGAAAATGGCCAAATGCACCCTGGCTATTGCTTTTTGGTTATGCAAAGTTCTTCCATTCCCACTGGTGTAAAACTGTATCACCGCAGCTGCTCATATTCTTGTATTATTATTTAAATATTCTAATTCATCTTCTGGAGTATATTTTCGCTGATAAGTCCATGCAATTTGTGCGAAATGAGTCATTTGCATACACACAATGGCACTGCTTTGGAGCAGACAGGAAGTGGAACGATAAACGGCGAGAAGTGTGGACAATAAATGTAATACTGCCAAATAAACTTGAGGCGAAACAATACGCGCAAATAGAAAGTTTATGCAAATATGCACGCACACGCACACACCGCAGTCACAAAAACAGATGCTCCCGCTCTCGGCACAGGGAAGCCAGAAAAGCAAACAGTCATTTATTTTGTGCCTGTCTTGTCATAAATGACCCAGACATGACACCCCCCTCTCTTTGCTGACCACCACCACCCCGCTCTTCAGTTCCACAGTCAGGAGAAGGTCTCCCAGTGGGAGGGGGGATCCTGAATCCTTGCTGGGCTCCTCATTGGCGCCGAGTTCTGATGGAGCAGACTCTTGGGGGACGTGAGACCTGAGACATCTGGAAGGAGAAGGGGGGAGGGCAGGCGTGGGTGTGAATTTGCGTGCAGAGGGTGGCTCCTTTGCCGACATCCCAGCCCAGGCCCTGACAGCCCGTGACAGGCCACAGCTGCCTGGGACTCTCCCTGCCGTCCTGGCTACCGCTTGGCCCAGGAGTTTGGCCTCTCCACACCGCATCGAGTGTCCCACCGCCCCCGCCCCTCCCCCCCACTCACATTTCCTACAAGAGTCGCCGTCTGCTCCTTTCCTTTCAGAGCCTCTAGCACGACCACAAGGGTCGGCTCATTTTCCACTTAACAGAGCTCCCCTCGTTTTCTAGATGAGTGTCATTCATAATCATTACGCTCCTTTATTTATTTTATTTTTTTGAAAGCCAGCCATTGTACTTCGTCCCAGCTCCTACTGCTATGCGGAGCAAAAAATTGTAAGACTAGGCTGCATTGGTGTTAATTCTGTTATTTTCAATATTGAGTGTAAGGATGTGCGGTAGATAGGGCTTCCACAATAGAGTTTCCTGAAATGCATTTCATTGTGTTGGGCTCGAAAATTTGATATACCTCTGACAATGCTATATATTTTTCCATAGTTCAAGCTGATACATCTGTCAGACAGTTCGCAGTTTAATTTCCTGCTGAGCGAGAGCACTGTGCAAGAGTTACTTGAACCAGCAGTTGCCAGTTAATTTATGCATTATTCAAAATGCTCTTTCTGTTCAGAAATGTCTACATGTCACATTTGAGTTTTTGATTAATTCTGTTCTCAGTCATAGGGCTGCAAAGAGCTATTTTTCTTCCCTGGTCGCCAGTCCTTTTCGTTTATCCCATTGCCGCTTTAATAACCTTGGTACTCAGCTGTAAATCAAGGCCCTGTGTTTGAAGTCAATGGGTAGCCACTGAATGGACTGAAATCTCTGTGGTGTTTACTGCTCCTTTTGCTCAAATTTCAATGGTTTTGAAGTTGAAACTTTGAGATTCCTCAATATAATCTGCCCCCTAGGTTGTCTTTGTATTATCACCTCTAGGCTATATACATATTATGGACAAATAGTAAGCAGACCTTGAATATCCATGATATCAGCAGACATAAAAATTAAATATTCTTTATAGCAAACATCCCCTGGTGCACCAGTTTGTTTTTATACCAAGTGGTAGGTGACCTCTAAGGATTTTCTGGCACCTTGATCGATATTTATAAATAAGTAATGCTGTGGAACTGGGGGAACATCGTGCATCATCTCCGTTTTCAAAATTCACCTCAGCAGAACACAAATGTGCTTAAATTTAGATAACAAGATAGATACGGACAATGGGTGTCTGGTGGTCAGCTGACTTGAAGTAAATCTAACGTCTCATGACATTCATAGTCGATACTGAAAAAAATTCTTCCATTTTTTCCGTTAACGGTTCCTGACGTAAATATCACTCGGCAGCTTGTCGGTTCTCCTACGATATCAATGGCCCTTCATTTCACAGAATGGAAGTGCACAACTGCTACTGTACAGTACAGACTGTTTATGCAGCACCTGGACTCGGAGCTCAGCATCTTGTTTTTTTAAGCGTGCGTTCGTCTGGCCAACACAACGTTACAACTGCAAAAATGTACGGAACAAATGTCTCGATGTGCAGCTAGCCGTGCTGCCATCTTAGCTAGTGCTAAATATGCAACCTGTCTTCCTTTTTCGCTTTTTTGAGTCTGTAAAGGAAGCATGTCTTGTTATTCGCACAGGCAGTAAATGTCAGGAGTGTAAATATTAAAAGAGGCCTTTCTACTCGAATGCATAACTCGTTGTTCTCTGATGTGCCACTAAGCGCAGAATTGAAGGGGGGGATGTAGGTTCATAGTGGGTGTGACAGATATTGGTTTATTTAAAAAGACAGCAGCCATTCACACCCAGGGGATTTGAGCGATCTCTGAAAGTGGATTGAGTTTCATACAAGGTTAAATAAACGTGCTTTTTATTGTGCCCATTCGTCAAACAGGTCATTTGCACTGTAGCGATAAAGGTCCTGATAGTGGTGTGTCCTCCATCATGTCCGGCGCAGACTCGTGTGACTCCCATTGGACGTGGATTTCTGTGGTCCAACAGGAAGCAACAAGATGTTGCAAGACAATACTGCAGATACTGATTTTTCTCAGCTGAAGAACAAATTTCCGAAACAGTCCATCTTTTGTTGTTTTTGAGCAAGACCGCCAATGACCTTAAATCGGGCTTCCTCGTCATATGTTACAGTGTTGGGAACCAAAAATCACACAGTCCTCCAGTAATCCAATGAAGAGCTTTCATTAAATTAATAAAATTCAGAAACACATAAATTTTCTCAAACATGAATCCTGTTGACTAAATGAGTTCAGGAAATTTGCTCTGTAACACTTTTCTTCAAGCTGTTATCTATAATGTATTATTGATACTTTCATAATGGTTGGTATAACAATTAATAAAGCATTACAGCATCTTCTATTGACAGTCATAAGGCATTATGGTGTTGATTATAATACTTCAGAAGCTTCAGTTAAGTTAGTGCTTTATGAATGAATTATAATGAGTTATGAATGTGTTCATAGATTCTTATAGACATGGCATTCATAGAAAGTATTACCATTTGCTCTTTAATTTCATCCTACACTGATCCAGGAAATAAATGTTTTTATGTCTAGTTATAGTGTCTCTTATGGGACCCATAACATTTAAAAAATCCCTGAACTTCCTCAAGACCTTCATTTAACAAAACCTTTGATCTTGATCTCAGATGGAAATCTCTGGAACAGGCTCATTTGAGTAGGAAAGGGTATATTATCCATACTTAATGGCATTGACCTGTAACCTGTAATTCATACTGAGGACCGGAAAGTTTTGTGAAATGTAGAAATCCCTGGGATCATTTTCTGCTCTGAGTTGGAGAAGGGAAACACTTTTCTGCGTTTTAAGGTTATAGCTCAACTTTGTGGTGGCAAGAACAGCTGAGACAGCCGCCCCTCACAGTGACACAAGACCCATACGCACTGGGGCTTCTGTGAGGTCAACATGGTATCCGACTCTGAGTAGTTCAAAATGGGGGTCACAGGAGGAGAGCGTGTGATTTACTGCTGCACATATGCGCCGTGTCGGAGGACAGAGTCTGTTTGTATAGGAAGATTTACCAAGACGAATGCCGCAGCACCCAGCTGGCTTATAGACCAGGGCCAGAGGTCTGCACGCCAGTTAAGGAGCAACACGACCCAAAAGCTGTGCTTTCCAAGAGGTTCAAGCAGAGCACCATGTTTCCACCTCAGAGAAAACTACTTATAAAACGTGAAATAGGCTGACCTAGTATGGAAGTATGGAATCACACAAGATGCCGTCAGTGAAGAAACTGTTTGTAGAAGCAACCAATTAATGTAATCGAATGTAATAAATGCATATGAATGGATCTGGGTCTGTTTTCTTTACAGATGAATGGCTTCCAATTAACATTTCTGCCTCCCGTCCCATTTGATGCAGGAGGGATTCCAGAGCGGGAGGCCAGGAAGGGCTTAGCGTGTCGACGGGGGTGCGGCAGTCACGTGACTCGCAGGAAGCGCATGAGGAATCTCCGAACGGGAATGCTGTCAGATTGTTCCGATTTCACAGTCCAGCAAGCTAGCTTCTCAGCCAGCAGAGCGATGGCCCGGTGAGAGAGTTCTACAGTGAATAACAGCAGTCCCGTTAATTCATTCTAATCACCACCCTGTCAGAAACACTTATTTGCCACACTGGTGACGGTTTGTTATCCAGTGTTGCCATTTGCCTGTCTGATGATCAGCGATCCTAAATTTCAAACTGTAGCACTCCGAACGTTCGCTGTGTTGCTGCTTCTGCTCAGTGCAAAATTACTTTGGTCTGACGGCACATTAATATTTAAACATTTAATTGGGAGCGGTGTGTAAATGTATGCTTTCTCTCATATAATGAGTCCAGATTTTTTAAAAGCTGAATATTTTAGCATTTTTTATGTGAGTCGCTATCACAAAACGCAGGATCTGGCTGGGATTTGTAACCTTCTAATCCTTACGGCTTTGTTGTGCCAGCAGGGGCACAACAGCCTGTGTGTGTTCTGAAGTCTAACAGGAACTCAAAAGCTTTATTGAATCATGCTAAGTCTCACAATGCCTGCTAATTCTAGATACCTGACGCTTGGAAAGAATAACTCTAACTCTGTGTGAACATAAATACTCCCCCCACCCCTCAAGAGGAGTAGCACACACACACACACACACACACACACAGGTTTGTAATTATATCTTTGTGGGTCTCTCCATTCATTTCTATGGGAACAACTCTAATGCTAACTATGACAGCATTAGCCCCTACCCAGCCCTGACAATAACCACTTTTAGCAATTTTTTATTTTTTCACAGTTTTGCATAAAATTACATACACACATTCCTTTTCTCCCTGAACCATGCTTCCTTGCACTCCACTCGAAATGAAATCCACAATATGTCCATCAAGTGGAGTCTCCAAACCACAAGTAATGAAGCCAAGTCACTGGATCGCTGGATTTAAATCATGAATCGATGAGCATTTATCCCAAGGGTAGAACATGCAAGTTCCACACACCCAGAGTCTAAGTCTCCAAATCGCAGACCGAGGTGCTTAAATCCTAATTTGCAGATGTCTTTCTTTTTTTACTATTCCCTCAGTTTACATCTTTAGCAAAAAATAATACATTTTTAAATGATCCCACTAAGTCTTATTTTTTTTTTTTACCAGATCTTCTTATAATAATGACAGCCTTTCCAGTATAAATGTTTTTGCCACCAGTAGCAGTTCCTGGAGAAGGACTTAAACTTAATGCAAACTTGTGCTTCCAGCTTGAGCGAAAGTCAGTGAAAGTCATTTGCTAGTCTGAGTCACGCATTGTCTGGTCGGAGTCCTCTTCCACGGTGACTCAGTACAGAACCGCAAAGACAACAAGTTCGGGTTTCCAGTTTCGCAATCCTGCTCTCCACCTCAACCTGCTTTTTAAAAAAATGTGAGTTCTTTTATTTAACATGTACGTGGCGACACAGACAGTCTTTAAAAATAAATATGACAGTCATCTACCTTCCCCAGAAAACATACAGCCTCTGTGATTCTGTTTGGGATTCTGGGAGTTCATCTTCGATTCCCAGCTTGATGACACGGTTCATGACTAAGAGCAAGACTACTACTCAAAGCATATTCCTTGGCATGTTGACAGTCAACGGCTGGGAGTCATCAGAAGGGTAAATGAAAAATAACCTCTGAATATTAGAGTGCTTGATATCATAATTGTTTCATAATATTGTTAGTATTGTTTGTAGTATTAGCACTATCATATGCAGTATTGATTTGCATTGTTGCTGTACTCAAAAGGCTATCTAATGACCATACTGAATAACATGCTTTGTTGTTAAAGTTAAACAAGCTCCAATGCTGAGTGTTGTCACGCAGCAAGAATGCAACCGGCTTTTCTTTGCTGGTACCTGGGCTTTCAATGGCAAATAACAGTGAACGAACAATCATGTGGACTATGGATCTGGCCGAAACTACAGGTTTTGAATGAAAGTCTTTCAAGGGCATGACGGAGACTTTACTGTAGCGTCATGTATGCTTTAAATGACTGGCCGAGAAAACATTACGGGCCGTTTCCACAAGGCCGTGTTTCCGATGTGTGTCTGCTTCCACAGCAATGTGAGTGATTTATCGTTCTGGGAGCACAGGTGCCGCACGGCTGGTGACACTCAACTGCGATCTGCGGAGATGCTCAGCGCCCGCGGTTTTATCACAACGAACGTGACTCACAGGGACGCTCATTGAGCAGACGTACACAAATCTATCGGATTAAGACCCCAGCCATCTATTACTCCACACAGAAGGCCTATAATAATAGAATTTAGCCTGATTACTTCCTCTCAGTTCAGTAGGGGGTGGGGAGGGGGGAGTAGGGAAGAGAATCAGGAAAAACTAGATTTTCCCCCTGGAAAAGCTAAAAATGTTGATTGAGATGTAACATCAGACTGGATTTAAAAAAATAATTAATCTAGATTAATCTAGAAGTACCACATTACTGTTTTGTTTGGCGAGTGTCTGTAACATATTGGCTTTGGTATTCATTTAAAAATAAAACATAATTTTAATCAATAATCTACCACTCTAACGGCCTCCTTTTAATAATAGTCCCATCATTCGTCACAGTCTAATCATGTTAATTTTTGATATTATATTACTAAACAGTATCATGGCTAGTAAGTTATGAATCAGCTCTCTGGCAATTAAAAACTCGCGGTTCACTTCATATCACACTTTGCTTTTCACATGGCCGAATTCTAATTCTCTTTCCATGGAATGTTGGGAGAAAAAGAAATGAGATTTTTCTAATTGAATATGTCACAAAGCTGTTGTTGTTTTTTTTTGGTCTGTTCAATCAACCTTTAGTCCATTCAATCAGTGTAGCCTCTAAATTTCAATTGATTCATAAATGCTGGCCTTTGGTCACATGCAGCGCCCTCCACAATTATTGGCAACCCTGGTTAAGATTCTTATGCTTATAATAAATTCTTTTTTTTCTGAAAAATATAGTCTCACAACACAAAAAAAGAGAAAAACCCAACCTTTAAATGAAGTACATTTATTCAGTGGGAAAAAAATCCCACATTAAGAAATAATTTTTTTACATGAACTCATGTGTGCTAAAATTATTGGCAGCCCTGCTGTTAATATCTCGTACAACCCCCTTCTGCCAACACCACAGCACTTAATCTTCTCCTATAACATCTCGCAAGGTTGGAGAATACAGAGACAGGGAATTTTGACCATTCCTCATTGCACAATCTTTCTAGATTGCCCGGAGTCCTGGGTCCTCTCCTCTGCACTCTCCTCTTCAGCTCACCGCACAGGTTTTCAATGGGGACTGAGATGGCCATGGGAGGAGCTTGATTTTATGCCTGCTGAGCCATTTTTGTGTTGATTTTGCCACATGTTTAGGGTCATTATCCTGATGGAAGACACACTGACAACCCATCTTCAGCTTTCTGGCAGAGGACACCAGATTTTGATTTAAAATGTCCTGGTATTTCAAGGAGTTCATGGTGCCATGCAGCCTAACAAGGTTCCCAGGGCCTTTGGAAGAGAAACAGCCCCACAGCATCACGGGTCCTCCACCATACTTAACAGTGGGCATGAGCTGCTTTTCCACATACTCATCCTTGGATTTACGCTAAACCCACTTAGAATCTTTGTTGCCAAAAAGCTCAGTTTTAATCTTATCTGACCAAAGCACACGGTCCCAGTTGAAGGCCCAGTACCGTTTTGCAAACTCCAGATGTTTAGGTTTATGATTGTAGGTGAGAAAAGGCTTTTTCCTTACATGTCTCCCAAACAGCTTGTTGGGATGGAGATAGTGTCTTATGGTTGTCATGGAGACTTTGTGACCCCAAGATATCACTCTTTATCGCTCTTTTTTTTGGTGCAGTTCTCTAAAAGTGAGCTTTGGCGATTTTTTACTTCTCTTACCATCCTCCTCACTCTGTGTGATGGCAAGATAAACTTGGGTCCTCGTCCAGCCTTGTTTGTCACTGTTCCAGTGGTTTTAAACTTCTTTATTATTCCTCTGACTGTAGATACAGGCAGGTTTAGGCGAGTAGCTATTTTCTTGTAGCCATTACCTGACTTATGAAGGTCAGCACACATCCGCCTTACTTGAATAGAATGTTCTCTTTTCTTTCCCATCTTGAAGAGTGGCAAAGAGTAATAGGAATCTGTGTCACATCATATTTATACCCTAGGGAAACAGGAAGTCATTAATTACTAACTAAAAACTAAGCTAGAAATTACAGAAATGCTTCAGTTGCATCTATTTTACGGTTATGGTTTGAGGTGCCAATAATCGTGGTACACATGATTTTATAAAAAATTTCCAAAAATTCTTAGTGATGGATTTTTTTTTCTAATTCACTTGAGCTAAATGTCAGATTTTTCTACAATTTTCAGTGTGAGATTATGCTCCTGCAATAAAAATTGTATTTATTATAAGCCTAAGAACACATCTTAACCAGGGGTGCCAGTAATTGTGGAGGGCGCTGTATATAGTCTTTTCCCTAATTTTATTATACTACTTCTAAATATTGGGCTTCTTCCACTAAACAACAGCCCAAGAATTTATATAACATACGTGTCTACCAGTGTTCTTTTAGGTTTACAAAAACATTCTAAACAGTGACTTGAGAGAAATGGTTATAAAATATCACACATCTAATGAGAATTTAAGCTGGAAAAATCAGAAGAGAAGCACTTCAAAGACGGAATCATCCATCTTGCTGATTATCTTGGTAAGGGGTCTAGTCCTGTACCAAGCCACGTAGGGCACAAGGCTGCGGGCATACGCCTTGATGCCAGTCTATCACAGAGCTAGACACTCCATGGGTAATTTAGAGGCACCAATAACTTGACTGTATGTCTTTGGGTTGCAGGTGGGAACTGGATTCACCAGAGGAAGCCCACACAACATAGGGAGAACATGTGAGCTCCACACTCCAACCCTGGAGGTACGACATAAGACTGCTACCCACTGAGCCATATTTTTCAGAAAAACTCTCAAAGGGTGCTTCCTGTGCTCATTTTCACACCCTCAGCTGGCGTCGAGCTCTCCTGTGTAAATCAGATATCAAGAACCGCTGAAAAATATCCCTCTTTTTTTTTCCATCCCAGTAAAATATTTCTAAATGACACTGAATTAAATGATGCTGAAAAGCTCATTATGAAGGCGCTGTGTTATCAGTCTCTCCGACAGACTGCCGCAGCTGCCGCTTTTCAGAGGATCCTCATAAAATTCCTGTAAGACCGGCCCTCGTCGGCTCGGAACCGCCACCGCTTCAGCGGTCCCCCGTGCTCTGCCAGACAAGCTTCAAGGCTCATCCAAATTCAGCTTCTAACCCGCAGTGCCACAAAGCACTGAAGGTCCAGTTCCCCCAATTACAAAAACACCGTACTGACAGAACTGACCCCAGCTGGGCTTTGTAACTCTGGAATCACATAGCTCCTTATGTGTTGAGATCAAATCGAGGCCCACGAGATGTATATCTCTGAGCCGAGCTGTTCCCCAAGCTGACAGTGAGCCCCGATTAAGCAGTTTGTATCTAAACCTGAATGGTGACACTTCTCCGGCATCTACCATATATCCTGGCTGAAACCAACCTCTTCAGCGCCGGCGCCTGTTCCATCTTGCGGCCAGTGTTTTACTAACCGGCTCCTCTTTTGTTTTTCCCTGTCTTCCAGGGAATTCGTTCATATCCTCCTTCATCATCATCAGGGTAATTTCCTCCTGCGCCCGATCCAAAAGACACAGAGGGGACATATTTCCCACTGTTTATGTTCATTAACGAAAACATCCAGAGCCTAAATACATTCCAGGAGTCGCTCCCAGTATCCCCCCTCGAAAGGGGGTGTCCCTTTCCCCACGTTTTGCTATTTAGAGGCAGTACTGAGCTATATTATTCATTTCAGCAATGTCTCTTCAGAATATTATGATGAAGTGCAATAATGTACTATTCTAGCTGGCCTAATTGAATCAAACAAAACCATTTTGTTTGTAATTTTAAACATTTCATTAACTGATCTTGTTGTCATTATTTAAAAAACCAAGGTTGTCTTTCCCATAATTACTCGCAGGATGACACACGGTATGTGAAACAAGGACATGACTTTGCATTTCCACTGATCAGTAGTTATCTGATGCTTATAAAACACACAGTCCAAAGCGAGGAGAAACTTCATGTGCTCTTTTGTGGTGATCACTCCACTGACTAAGACAATGTTGAATGAAGTTTTTAAACACGTTTTGTGTTCATTTTTTTCTTAACCTCGTTTTTCTTCGATCCACAATTGACCTGTGCCCTATTTAATCATACATTTCTTTTCAGCGTGTCATGATTTCTGGACCTGTTGTGGGGGAATTCACATTAACAGAGAGGAGCAGAGGTGCAAATTTTTTGGTTTTAGGAAACTTACAAGACTTTCCAAATCATGGGGAAGCATGATCTTAACCCTACAAAACTGTATCACTAATCAAGCCTTCAACCCTATTTGGGGAACAATAAATAAGAAATAGCTATTTTTTTTCCAATGCAAAATTTGTAGACAAAACTGCATTCATGGTTGTTAGTTAAAGGTGCACCGTATTCAAGGCGTATGAACCCGAGGGGATTCTCTCTTTCAATAATATCCCTATTTACTGCAGTTCCATTTCCTAAACACGGCCCTATAACAACATACTTGACATTTCCATTTTTCCTGAGCGGTAATAGCCAGTATTTTAAGACCCATCAAAGGCTAAAACACAGTCCATGATTGTTTGTAATTCACCACTACATCTGTAGCTCGAAACTAGATTGTCTGCAGTAGCGGCTGATTCAAGAGTCTCAGTGGATTAATCAGTTATCCTGCTTTGATAGCGACTTCAGAGCCTTTAATTGCATATGCTGAGACTCCATTTCTACAAGGTTCACTGCCACGGTTCATTCAATGTTTTATTTATTTAATATTAGGGTGAAATGAAAAAAAGAGATATAATTAGGGAAAAAATGTTCCCGGCAGTCTTTCAGCACTTGCTTATGAGATATGAGCTGCTAATTGCTAATTGGTGTATGCATTATCTGAACAGACAGCCTAGCACATAATCGGAGTCTTGAAGATTAAAGTCAATGAGGATTCCTGCTGGACGTACATTCAGTGGACAGCTGCACAAAGCACGTATGTAATTAAGCACATGCCATACCACGTCCAACTGATGAAGGACGGGATATTTTTGGGGTTGTGCGTGCCCCTCGGGTTTAGCATTGTCTGTCTGTGATGAGAAGGCCGCCATCTCAAATCCTTGGGTCAGCAGAGTGAAGGCGCTGTTGGGCCCTTGAGCAAGACCCTGAACCCGCAATCACTCCAAGGGCTCTAGGTGCTGGTCGACCCTGTGCTGTCACCCCCGAACTTGCTCTTAGCTGTACGTGTCTGTGCATCACTTGGAGAGCAAAATGGGACAGGGAAACACTCAACTGAAGAGCAAATTTCCAAACCTCACTCATTCTATTTTTTGTTGTTTTTGAGATGAGACAATGACACATAGCAATGGTCTCTGACCTTTTTCACAGTGAGAGCTGCTTTTCCAAGGAAAATACTCTATCGAGCTACCAGATCACAACAATATATTTCGATATATTTCGATATACTGCAATAATGGACATCTATAGCACGCGCTGTCTCAGGAAGACTAAGAGCATCCTGAAAGACCCCAGCCACCCTGCACTGGCACTTTTTACTTT
>JAODLD010000044.1:19711151-19723436 GCA_026781065.1 Mormyrops boulengeri | reverse complement strand
CCAACAACACCAACACCAATAACATCAACAACAACACCAACAACACCAACAACAACACCAACAACAACAACACCAACAACAACAACACCAATAACAACACCAATAACATCAACAACAACAACACCAACACCAATAACATCAACACCAACAACACCAACAACAACAACACCAACACCAATAACATCAACAACAACACCAACAACACCAACAACAACAACACCAACACCAATAACACCAACACCAACAACACCAACAACATCAACAACAACACCAACAACAACGACACCAACAACAACACCAACACCACCAACACCAACAACAACACCAACACCAATAACATCAACAACAACACCAACAACAACAACACCAACAACAACACCAACACCACCAACAACAACACCAACACCAATAACATCAACACCAACAACACCAACAACAACGACACCAACAACAACACCAACAACAACACCAACACCAATAACATCAACAACAACACCAACACCACCAACAACAACACCAACAACAACACCAACACCAATAACATCAACACCAACAACACCGACACCAATAACATCAACACCAACAACACCAACAACAACACCAACACCAATAACATCAACACCAACAACAACACCAACAACAACACCAACACCAATAACATCAACACCAACAACACCAACACCAACAACAACGACACCAATAACATCAACACCAACAACACCAACAACACCAACAACAACACCAACACCAATAACATCAACACCAACACCAACAACAACGACACCAACACCAACACCACCAACACCAACAACACCAATAACACCAACACCACCAACACCAATAACATCAACAACAACACCAACAACACCAACACCAATAACATCAACAACAACAACAACAACACCAACAACAACACCAACACCAATAACAACAACATCAACAACAACACCACCAACACCAACAACACCAACACCACCAACAACAACAACACCACCAACAACACCAACACCACCAACAACAACACCAACAACACCAACAACAACACCAACACCACCAACACCAACAACAACACCAACACCAATAACATCAACAACACCAACAACAACACCAACACCACTAACATCAACAACAACACCACCAACACCAACAACACCACCACCAACAACAACAACAACAACAACACCAACAACACCAACACCAATAACAACACCAATAACATCAACAACAACAACACCAACACCAATAACATCAACACCAACACCAACAACAACAACACCACCAACAACAACACCACCAACACCAACAACAACACCAACAACACCAACAACAACAACAACACCAACAACAACACCAACACCAATAACATCAACAACAACACCACCAACACCAACAACACCAACACCAACAACAACAACAACAACAACACCAACAACACCAACAACAACAACACCAACAACAACACCAATAACATCAACACCAACACCACCAACAACACCAACACCACCAACAACAACACCAACATCAACAACACCAACACCAACAACACCAACACCAACAACACCACCAACACCAACACCACCACCACCAACAACACCAACAACACCAACACCAACAACACCAACAATAATAATGTAATTATTATTATGGCAGACCATTCATTAATACAAGTATCCGTAATCCATAACCCGGGGACTGTCTGTAAGTGCAGATGTATACAAACTTATGTGTTTTGGATCAGGCTCCTACTGTGCTGATATATGTTACTTTATTGCTGGATGTCTGGGGGAGAATGATGTGTAAACTGATATACTTTGGTTGAATTGGACAAGGATCCCTGCAATGGTGCATGGGTTTTCTAATGGGCCGGGGCTGTAATTGGAGGCCTGCCTTTACCAAAGAATAAGATGAAAGACGAGAAACACTACCCTTCCGAATATCAGCACTGCCATTCTCTGAAAGACCCCTCAACCTGCTGGAAAGAGGGTTTGCAGTTGTAGGTAGCAGTGGAAGGTGTCATTACTTGAGAAATTGGTTCCCCCTGCTAATAGTCCACATTTCATTATTTATCCCAAGGCTAGAGCAAATCAAACAAGCTTTCAAGGTTAATACCCAAGGATATTTTATATCGTAACTCAGCAAATACTCAGCTTTCTAGAAAACTAGAAGTAGAATCCACTTTTGGCCTTGACACCCAATTACTGTGAAAATTGTATTGAAACCCCAGGTATCAACTGCATTATCCCGCTATTACAAAACATTTTCAATGTTATACAGTATATGTTCCATTCTGCAGGCGTAATTCAACCTACCATCACTGAAAAGTGCCAGCGATTCAGGCCAGTCACATGCATAGAGTGATGTAATGAGTACATGGCTATCAGATACCAATGGCTCTCTGCTTCAAGTGAATAAGTTAGTTCAGAACTCAATGCAAAATAGTTTGTTCTTCTAAAACTCTTTCCTTTAAATGAGTTTTATCTACTGTCTAGACTTTCAGGAACAGCATTCAATATTTTCTGTCATTAATAGTTTCAAATACTTTTAGTACTATATAAATATATTATCCTAAATTTACAGTTCCTTTATTATGGTAAAGAAGAAATGAGTAACATAACATCAGTTAAGCTGTAATTTCTTTGCTCATTAGATCCCAAATGAATGGCCTTTAATGTACATAACCATAATGATGCTTGCTAGTTGGGCTACTCACCACCAGCTATTTCTGGATTTTTTTTTCTGTTTGGAAAACAGAACTATATTTACACCTTAAATCTAAGACAATAGGACATGGTCTGTCCACAGAGCCAGAACGCCGCACTCAGGAAGTGAGCTTTCCTGAAGGCACGCTTCGTTTGGTTCCGAGCAGATCGTGTTCCAGTGACTGTTCATGCATTTCCTGTGGCCGGTTCTGCAAACACGCCAGACAAAGGCACCTACCCAGACTTTTCCGAGGCTATAGAGTGACACGGCTTTTAGTAATCTGTTAGCTGTTCACCTTTATTTTTTCCTGCCGTGTTTGAAAAACACCAGAGCCGGTATTCTTCCCCTGTATACTTCATCATCTTAATGAGAGTATGGCGATATTTCATCTTATGACTTTACTAAATAATGTGCTGATTCCAGTCAGCAAAGGAGTTCAAGCACCCACCTTAAAGATATCATTAGAATTTATAGTACATCTGTCAGGATTTAGCAGAGCAAATAAATGCGGTGGAAATTATTCTTCTCAGAATGTTTCTTCTTAGAAATGATTAAAATTGAAATGCCAGTGAAAGAAGCCTTTTTGGTTTGAAATAGTCTCTTCTCACATTTAAAATGGTACAAATGTAATGGAATGACAGATTTGGAAAATGTTGCCAGTCTTTAGTCACACAACCTCACTGAAATACCATTCATCTCAGGGTGTCAATGTCCATCTTTACCATAGTGAAATACAGCCGAATATTGTCAAATGAAAGATTTTCCTTTCTTCATCCATCCACCTTCTAACTGTTTATCCTGGTTAGGGTCATGGGCGGCTATTCCTATCCTGGGTAGCATTGGGCTGGGCTACACCCTGGATGAAAAGCCAGTCCATCACAGGACACATATTCACACACCGGGGTTGTATACAAGGGTGGAGTCAACGGGACACTGACCTCAGCTAAAAATTGATTGGCCTGAGGAGTGCCCCCTTCCCTGTCACTCACTGATTCAAAGCATATCATTAGCTAATGAAAAGTTTAGCCCCTCTGTATGAATTATGTCCCCTCTTGTGCCCCCCTCATTAAAAAATCCCAGAATCCCTCCTGACACACAAACTGCCGCATACAATCACAGTGTCTGGGAAATTTAGAGACACCGATTAGTCCAACCGCCTATCTTTGTACTGCAGGAGGGAACCAGAGTACCAATTAGAAAACCACGTGTTGGGAAATGCAGGCTCCACAATCCTGATTCAAACCCCCAACTCTGGAGGCATGAGGCAACAGTGCTACTGAGTTTTAGTCAATGATTTTCAAACCAAATGTTCACAGGCATTTCACTGAATGGCTTACAGTATCTGCTAATGGGGTAAAGTTTGGTTTGAATACTCAAAATGTTGTTCTTGACTGTGGCAAATGCTGCATTTGAGGCTGGGAAGATGGTTGTTAAATAGCAGGGTAACACTTTACCTAAAGCAGTTATCATAATGCATTACAGACACTTTCACAATGCATTAATGCATTCATAAGGTATTATACACATGGCTATAACTATTCATGAAAAGGCATAACACATTATACCCATGTTTATAATGCATTATGAAGGGTCTATGAAGCTCTATAAAGAACCATAATGCACTATAGATACCTTCATAATACGGTCAGTATAAGCCATTATAATGCATCATGATGGTATTTATAGTGCATTATAGATGAGAGCTTCAAAGAGCATTCATAATACATAATAAATATGGGTATAATGTGTTGTGCCTTCTTAACAAAGTCATATCCGTGTTTATGATACTTTATGAATGCATTATAATGCATTGTGAAGGTATGTATAATGCATAATACATGGGTGTGTTAAGTAAAGTATTACCAATAGGGCTGTATGTACTGTACATGGGTCCTGTAGCTGGTAATGCTTTTGCTTTCGCTTTAAAGACCTCTTTTTGATTAAAAGGCCCTTTTCTGTAAGGTGACAAGACAATAAATCAAAACATCATTCTGTGGGGAGGCATGATTTGTGATAGGTAGGAAGGTCAAATTCTAGGACTGTTTTTTATGTTACTTTATAAAGTAACACCAGAGAATGGTAGTACAGCTTGTTTTAAGCTCCGGGCTTGTTGATGGAGCCTTTATATCACCTCGGTTGTTTCCTTCTGATGCGGATGAAGGTGGCTGGGGAGTGAGTCTGTCGTTGCGGGACTACTTATGGCAGACTGTTTAGATTCCCAGCAGCATTTTGAGTTTTCATTTTTCTGTTAATGTAGCATTTATGACTCTGACAGGTCTGTGAGGAATTGGAGTTTTACGCATGGGGCCGTGTGGGGCTCGCTTTGGGATTTCCGAAAGACACGGCGCCTCGTGGATGTCTTGCTTTATTTGGTTTCTGTGTTCTCTGAATGGCAGCATAAAGGAAAAGGCTTACTGGATGTAAGTTGAGTTCGATGCCATGATGGGAATAGAAGAGAATGAAAAACACGATTCTGCTGTGTTTGTTGTTTGTTGTGCCAAATGATTCCAGATGAACAGAAGCCAAATGTGTTTTCATATTCAGAACAATTTGTCAGAGCAACCAACATCACTTTAATGTCATCAATCAAGAAAACACACATTGCATCGTATGTAATTTTTTATATACAGTCTTTAAAACAAATTATTTTACTATAATGGTAAAGGTAAAGGTAGCCTTATTGTTTATAAATATTCTTGAATTGTAATTTAATTTGTATTATAATATTTATCAGCTATTACCAAGTGAATCAAGTCAAGCATCATTAACCTCATTAAAGGAGAGTCATGTATCTCAGCAGGTAAACGTTCTGTGCCAATGACTGGACGGATGTGGATTTGAATCCCATAGCTAATTGTATTAAGCAAATCTCTTATCACCAAATACTGGCTGAACCCTGTGCATTGACCCCAAAACTTGCTCTCATCTGTATATACATGTGTGTCTGTGGCTCTCGTGAAGAACAAGATGGGACTGAAAACTACTGAATTTCCCCATGGAGATGAATAAAATACTGCTATTCTATTACCTATCTAGAATGTGAGTCACAGTGAACTGATATTCAAAGTAAGTGAGTGGAAACCTTTTAAAGTAATGTTAAGGTTCATGAAATTTTTTACAGTCTAAAAATTTAAGCTGGAGTTGTTGAATTCAAAAATGGCAGGTATAGTCGAGAATTGACTACTGTCATGCTGTCATTGTACAAAAAAGGCTTATTTAACATTCACCAGTGGAATGCATTCACTGCTTGTCAATCTGCCAGTTTCAGCCGAATATGAACACACAAAAAACCTAAGAGTTCGTTTGCATTTTTGATCACAGGCGCCAAGCCGGAAGTATTTGAGCAATAGGAATGGCAAACCCGACAGAATGACAATACCTTTCTGTCGGTTATGAAGGCGATTAGTATTCCGCGGATTTCAAAATTCATAAGTGGTGTTCTGCATAGTGGTATTCCGCCTGCATCTCCTCACTCCTCACACTCAAATGAGAAATAAAATCAGTAAAACACTATCAGCCTTTTTAAAATCCAAAGTTGTCCATCTGTTTTAGAATTCCACGCACACAGTGTCCCTTCTTAAGTCCTAATGAAAGTTTTCCTATATGAGGAATCAATTACACCCTGTTGTAGCCCCTATCCGGTTATAAAGATTAACTTGATTTACTAGTCAGGAATTCATTTAAATGTACTGTACAATGTACAACTAGGCTTCTGTAACACACTGAATTTATGACCACTTGTGGTCAGAGGCATTTTAATTCTGTTGGCACTTCACAGATTAAGCCAAACAATAAACGTACCTTGAATTTGATGGTAGTTTGTTGGTGTGGTGATGACTGAGTGGGCAGTGCTGTAGCCTCACACCTCTGGGGCTAGCAGGTTAGATGTTTACCTCTAGCTCTATGTGTCTGAGTACTCCAGTTTCCTCTCACAGTCCAAAAACATGCGGTTATGCACCTGACACCTATAAATTGGCCATAGTGTATGAGTGTTATCCCTGTGATGAGCTGCTGCCCCATCCACGGTGTCCCCAGCATTGTGCCCCTGTGCCTTCTGGGACATGCTCCAGATTCATCACAACCCTGTACTGGGTAGGTGGCTGTGGGAAGATACATGGATAGATACATAAATATTTGCTATTTTTGTGTATGCATTTACATTGCCTTTTATTAATCTTTTTTCTGATTAAAATGATAGTGGTTTCTGTGTTTTCCTTTAATCGTAAGCAAACCTGTTGTGCGATACTTTTTCCAAACATGAAAAGCTAAACAATGCTTAAATGTTTTAATAGAATGTCTGAATTCAGGCCACATTTGAAAATTGCTTGTTCATTTATTATTCATACTAAGTATACACACTGCCATCCAAATATATTTAATACTTTTATAGTGTGTAGTGTAAAAAATACTTGTTTACATATTTCTTGCAATGGAAAGAGATAAATAACAACAAAGTCTGACATTTTGTTTACCATTAAACACCTGGTAAAAAAGGAACTGACTCCATTAATGAAACATTTTCAAAATCTAAAGTTTTACAGCATTAAGACTTTCTTTTGCTCAGTTGTTTTTTCCTCTCTTTTATTAGAATTTTGTCATGCTAACAAACCCTCAGTGCCTTGCTTGTGAAATAACATTTCTTCCAGGTCCTGTGCTGCTACATCCATGTCTACTTCATTCATCCAGAGCCCATATACATTAATAAGGCATAAAGTATTTGTACATGTGCAAAACCTCATGATTAACTGTGAGTCACCATTTTGGGAAAGAGTGGAAGAGTTCCATGTTTCCAGTTAAGATCCATCACATTACGTTCAGGACTGTCCATGTTCTTGACAAGTTGTATAAATTGTTTGCAAAACACACAGTGAGCTGAGTGCCTCAGATCCAATTGCAGAACAGCTGCATAACAAGACAGCGGCATGCTTAGAATAGCATGTATTTTAAGATCCCTGACTAGTCGCCCATAATATATTTAATCACCTGCTGAACCTTAGCCTCTGACCATTTTTGTATTTCTGCCATAGAAAATAATGTTTTTTTGTCGTAACAAGATGAATTTCTAAGACTTTCTTTGTGCTGCTGTAGATCTTTCTGTTTGCTGAATGGTTCTGGAATTGCCCTACTTTTCTGGGAAACAACTCCCTAATTAGGATGGTCAGTGTCCTGCTGTCTTGAACAGATGGTGAGCTCACTCTGTTACCTTGAAATACGTGATGGTCTGAAATCCATGGCTTTGCTGGAATAGGTATGCATTACCCACGTATTGAAACCGCTGTGGCAAATGGAGAAATTTAGATTCAGTCAGAAGATGGGGAAAATGGAAAGGCGATATCTGTGGGGAAAGATGAGCAGGCAGTTTAAATACATTACAAGCAGTGTGCAGTGAGGTAATGAGTTTGTGACACAGCTGAAACTCAAAGATCCCAGGAGAACCCAGTGATTTCCTGTTTGGATTCCATTCATTGATATTATTAAATTTCCTATTTTTGTTTTACAAAAGCAATTACAGTGCATGGATTCAGCATCTATAAAACAGCTACAGGTACTTAACATTTAAATTTCACTTTGGTCGCTTATTTTACCAACTGCTACCAAACTGCTTTGTGATATATAAAATTAATGACTAATTATCACGGTGTTTGTATAGCAGGTAGACAAAAATGGTTTAAAATGTCGAAATGCAAATATGTACGGGTTCATGACGTTGATATTTTTATCTTTGCAAAACAAAATATGTATTTGATTGTGATCTTTCAAAGAAGTTTACATTTCTGTAGCGGATCACAATATGCTGGGAGGGTGATGGTGCAAGGTTGCAAGACCCAGGTTGTTTGGGCTGCCTGCGAAGTGCAACTGCAAGGACTCGATTCCTAATCCTAATTTCTGGAGGATTCCATGTCAAGATTTTCGAAATGCACCATCTGCTGTTTCTGATGTAGAAAGCCGGCGCACTAGTTTATCCAGTGCCCCCCTCGAGTGAGAGCGCTATTTTGCATAGGCGGACTAATTCGCTCTGTGTGTGTGTGTGCTACGGCTGTTCCTTGTCACTCATTCTGTGAGCAGCCTGCGAGCGTACCCAGAAAGCAGCCGAGGAACACTTAAAAAATATATATTCAAATATATAAAACTATATTAGGGAGAAAATATTGAATTTGAAGAAGAAGTCGCTGACCCAACGCACCCCCCCGCGTTCTCTTCTAGGAGCATACCTTTGTAAGAAATTGCAATGCTTCAAACCGGGGATATCGTCTGGGCATTGCTTTTCATTGGCACTGCAGGTAAGACTAGAAATTACTGAACAGTTGCTTGAAAATCATTAGGCAATTGTTGTCCTAACTTTTCATTAAAGACGGGATGTTATTTAGCTTGCCTCGGTGGTATAGCTGTTGTTACATTGTATCAATATCGTTTCGCTAAGCCCCTGTTAGTTTAGTCAGACGGGAGCTGTCCTCTGAATTTACTGGGATTAATGAAAACCTTTGCTGGATAGTAATTCATTTAACTCTACTGAGCTTAAACCTCACATAACGCAATTTAGCATTGGAAATACGGTGCGTGTAAAATCAGTTTAGTGCCCAGATACCAGGTCGGTTGATTGCATCCTCATTGCTTGTAGTTTTCGGGTTTTCTTTGGATATTCTGCGGGAAATCATGCAAGTTTACGCTCACTCGCTTTGTATGAAACGACCCCGTTCCATGTCTACTGCCAGACTGGTATGAAAATAAATCCCGCGCCTGTTTAAATGCATTTGGCTTTTACGGGGCAGATTTGGTAGAAATTAACAGGGGAAAAAAAAAGCTTTAATACTATCGCCAAACACCCAGCAGTATCCAATGAACTCTAAATTTGGGAGGCTGCAACCGAGGGTAATTTTATAAGTGGGCACGTAGTGATCATCCAGCAGAAGATAAAAGTGGAGATCGTGTTGCGAATTGATATGTATACACTTATACATTTGTGTGGGTATATATAATATATATGTATATAGAGAGAGAGGTCTGGGAAGACGGTTTGCTTGGCTCCAACTCCGCTTCATTCAGCAGCCTGCTGTATTTGGCTACTTAAGCGGCGCTTCATGGATGGAGGAGGCGGCGGCGTGGGGGGCGGGGGGTGGCTTTTGTCTCAGACACCGAATTTACGCATTTTGTGACGATGGTGAATCAGTGATACCAGACTGTCCCTGGGGGTTTCTCTTGCTATTGTATCCAGTTTAAAAAGTTCTGCCTTACTGGGTCTGATGCCCATTCAGAGTGTAACGTTACCAGTTGGACCCAGAGACGCCCGTAATTGTTGTTATATGTGTGACTCTCGCGACTGGACCCGTGGGGGGTATCGGGGTTCTCCGGTCCGGGTCCCTCGGTATCGGTGGGGACGGGATGGACTGAGCACCGCGCAGTCCACACCGTCTCCTCCGGGAACTTCTCGCCCGTCTGGGAGGACTTAAACATGCGTCTGGTGGATGGGGTGGCCGGACTCTTTGTTTTTCGGTGCTGAGGCAGCCTTGTGTGTGCGGCGGCGGATCCGTTAACCAAAAAAAAAAACGCCCTGTCAGGGGAGCCGAAAAAAATTGAGTCACAGCCAAGACGGACCGCGAATAATGACGTGAAATTGAACACGGCAAACGGGATACGCAGTGTCCTGGATCTGTGAGGAAACGTAATGGCAATTAACGTTATCGCTGTCGTTATTTTGAAACGGACACCAATGGACGGGTGAAATTTAAAACCGCACGGCTCGCCGTTTTTCCAGCGCTGAGGCGCTCTCGTCCAATCGAAATGGACACTGATGGACTGATGAAATTTAAAACGGCACGGATCGTCGATTTTCCAGCGCTGAGGCGCTCTCGTCCAATCGCAGAGCGGGACGCCTGGGCGGGAACGATCCGCTACTTTTATCCGGCGGGTGCGGATTGCAGCCGAGCGACGGTAGGCTCGGCATGTAAAACGGATGCAAATAGTGCGGTGGCCGGCTCAGCGATTGTTGACATGTACTGAAATAAACAAAAAAAAAATACGGTTAGAATCACGGCCTCAAAGCATGTGAATAAAAGTTTAAATTAAAATAAAGTTAATAAAGATATCCCGAATGACTGACCGTTGTTATTTGTATGGGATCTTATAATACAGCCACAATAAAAGAATAAAAAGTGCTTATTCCATGAAGTGGTAATAAAGTCTCTGGCTTGAAAAGATGTTTGGTATAAATGGAGGCAAGCAACCTTTGCTGTGGTAAGAATGGAGCTGAAATATGTAGCCAGCTCTGTGTTTATGTAATTGAAACAAGATGCATGGCAAATATCTAGACATCATCGTACTATCTGAAGTCTGCCCTTCAAACTGAAATTCCTTACAAAAAACTGCGTTTGCTTTGCTTTTGTGCAGTAACAACTGTAGGTGGAGATCTTGAGGCCAGATCAGCACAGCAACGGAGATGAAATAACACAAAATGGACCTAAACCATTCTAATTTGAACTATTCTTAATAGCAGTGTTTTGGGGAAAAAAAATCTTAGACTTGGGCACATCAGCTACCTAGACATTTTTTTAAGTCACATATTAATTAATTTCTGGCTCCATTTTGATTGATGAAGAATAGAGCGCCGCTGATGGCTTTGCAGATTTGAAACGGGCGTGTTCTTCTCTGTGCCAGTAGCCTTTCATGTGGGTAGAGGGATGTTTCAGTGCTGCTTAGCTGCCACGGTGACTGCTTTCTTTCCCAAAAAGAGGTCTGTTTTACTCATCTCTCTAAGCCAGGACAAAAGCTTTGTTGCAGGACTCTGAGGTTACGATTGGGCACCTGCTGCAATCAATCTCAGAATGACAGGAGGCATATGGGACCCAGCCGTGCACAGGGGCTCCGGCCATTTTCATTTTAGCTGATGTGCCGGAAGACACATCAACAAATTAACTAAAGTATGGCAATAATGGCATCAGGAGTGGTGACGATTTCCTGTTTTCTGTTTATTTCCTATTTATTCCTTATGTATTATGTTTACGTTTTTCTTAAATGGCACTGTCTTGTCTTGTATTGTAATGCTGTTCCCCTGCAACTGTGGCACAAGAATTTCACTTCCTCCTAACACGATAAAACTGTTATCTTTGCCTCGATAAACCTTGCCTTCACTATTTTCAGCCTGTTTGCTATATGCCTTTCTTTTTGTATCATGGCACTTTGCTCACCTATGATCCCCAAAAAGTGTTGGGGGGGGGGTGCTTTCTGTCCAACACCATTATTCGTATGTTGGTATTGGCAAGACAGAGATGTCTGTAAGTAGTTGACTGTGCTGTAATCACTCACCGTGCAGGGTGGGATAACATATGGCACGCCTGTGCTTTTGTCTGTTGTTGACATGTAATATCAGCATGCAGCTGTCCGGTAGCATGTTTAGCGTTCTCCTCTGTGTGTACCACTGGTGTTATGTTCGCAAGATTCTCAGTACCCTTTGTCTGTGTTTAGAATATTCTTCCTCCTTGCTGGCTGGTGAGCTGCACTGTACCACTCTGGGGGGTATTTCCAAGGAAAGGCTTTATAATCTCAATGTCTATTTAGTGTACCTGTGAAAATAAAGAGTGTCTTGCCAAT
>JAODLD010000044.1:19665376-19711051 GCA_026781065.1 Mormyrops boulengeri | reverse complement strand
CCCCCCCCCCCCCCCCCCCCCCCCCCCCCCCCCCCCCCCCCCCCCCCCCCCCCCCCCCCCCCCAGGTTAAAAGAGCTGAACGTGTTTTTGGAGCCACCCTCAGGGAAGGGCAGGGCTTAACAGTTGTCAACAGTTGGAAAAAAAATAAACAAATCCAAAATGGTTAACATCTGGGATTTAAAGTTCTGTGGGGAAGTTCAAAGCCACTATGAAAATAAGATTGCCTATTTTTAAAGAAGGGGAAATAGTAAAAAACTAACAAGGAAAAATTATAAGGTTTTGACTTTTGAGTCTGTTTCTTGGACGGAAAATGAACGAAATGTCCAGCTGCTGGGTACACTGTGAGCGTTGAGTTTGCTAAATTGATACATTGAGTTTAGAACAGCCCTGGGACCGCTACTGACTGTAATCCACAAAATTACATTTAAATATTGCATTACTTCAGTTTCTGTTGTGAATCTGTGACTTTGCGGTACATACAGACGCTCCTCTACTTACGAATGTTCAATTTACGAACTTTCAGGCATACGAACGAAGAGGACTGTAAGTCCAGATTGTGTTCTCTGGGCTCCCATTTCCTGTCCGCAACATCAATTTTTTTTACTGCGCTCCAGTTCCGCCTAGTACGACTTCTGGCCGCTACTCCCGCCGCGCAGCAGCGTAGCGTGTGAACTCCCAGCGTCCTAGTTCTTAGTACTTGCGTATGCCCTTAAAATGATGTTGGATAACGACTTACGAACATTTGGAGTTGCGAACGGCCATTCAGAACTTCTCTCGTTAGTGAGTAGAGGAGCGTCTGTATATTCACATGTCATGGTATGTCATGGCAGTTGCTGGATCGTTGGTGGGGCTCCTAGGGACAAAGCATAGGACCACTGGACCTGTGACATTTAAGAAAAATCATTGTTTACATTAAAAACAGTGGGTATGCCCCCTGTGATTTTGTCATTTATTATTGCAAGTTGTTTTCAGCATGCACGGAAGATATCACAAGGTCCTGTTGTCTTGGCTGGTAGTGAGTGGAATATAACCCCCCCCCCCGAAATTTCCCTGCAGAGCAAACCTTGCGCTGTTATTACATCTGGTGCCCCACCATCAGAAGAATCACCCATGAGTGAGATCCCAAACAAAAGCATATCTGAAATAATAAGTATCAAGTTATCATTTTGTTGACGAGCTTCATCTGTATTATCTGTTAGGTGTTTGAAGTAATTTAACCTGCAATTATCTGTCCCACTGGCTGTGCTACATTAATTCCACCTTGTTATTTTTATGGTTAATTATAAGCCGTAAAGATCACTGACGTCCTTTACAGGGCAGTGTAAAATTGAGTTCTGCTTGGGCAGTAACGTCAAGCATATGTTTAATGTACACTGATAAGGCAGTCTTCAGGATACATATACTCTTTCAATCAGTCATCTGTTAAAGTACAGGGGAAGCTGGGTGTGAAACGATGAGAAATAATTTTGGATGTAAAATGTGCTTCTGGTAATTTTATTAAGTCAAAAGTGTGAAAACCACCAGTCCAGAGTACTTTCTGCAATTCAGCACTGATTTGGGATCTGCTTACTTTACCAAAATCCTTACCATTCTTCATGCACATGAAATAGATGATTATAATCAACTGATCATTTAGCTGGCAGATGTTAAGTGCCCAATAAGTCAGGTTAAAGTATATTTTGGGTACTTATTTGAGTCAGAAACACCTTTGTTACAATCCTGTATTGCCGGTAGTGCGGCTTTGCCACAGCTGTGCTTGACACTGGGATGTGGGCCGAGTAAATGATAATGCAGAATTAAAGTTAGAAGTGGAAATGCTTTTATGAACATACATTTTGTGGTTATGTTATACATTGAATGTGTTATTGGCTCATTTTGTAAGGAATTCTGGGCCTGCTCCATTGTAAGGAAAATTACTCCTTCCATTTTTGAAAATGAATTTTTTTGGGTGTTTGATTATGTGCTTGAGGTTTTTCAAATGCTGTCAGGAAGTAACAAGTGCATGTGATCTTGTTTTTTATTCTTGGTCACTGGACGCATGAGTTAAGAGTCATAGGGCTTAAACTGAGAAAACTATATATAAGCGGAATACAATTTTTGCTCCATTTACGACTCACTATGGGATTTTTTTAGCTACTTGGGCTGTTTTTAAGCATTCAGATCTTCTTTTCATATATGCCCTGCTGTTGTGCTGTCAGGTTATACTGTAGGATGCATTTCAAAAACTGTTCTTTAGAAGTCAGATGTTGATTTCATTTTGTTTTCCTTTTTACGGTACCTCTCGATGCAGTGCATGAGACGGAAATGAGGAAGAGAGGGAAAGTGATCGATATTTATCACTGACTACGTGGAAAAATCCTGCTTCAAGCTGTTTCTTTTAAAAAAATTTTCTGGTCATCCATTTGATAAAGATGGCTTGTCTTCGCATATTAATCAGGCTGTGAATGGGGAGCTGGCAGATTTTCATTGTGTGAGTTCTGAAGGCGACCCATAGAGCATCTGGGGGAAAGAGGAGGGAACTGGGACTGTCATGTTGAAAAGCAGGCCCTCCAACCCATTCTGCTGAAAGGATTTCTCTCCATTCAAGTGGAAGGCCTCTGAAAGGCAGGGTGAGAGTGAGTGTCATGTATGTGTGTGTGTAGGGGGCAAATTGGAGGAGGGGCTAGATTGGGGCAATTGCTAAATTGCACCCCCCCTCCCCACCTGCTCCACTCCCCGCCTTAAAGCTGGGAGTGACTCATCACTCAATGATGTAATCCCTAGCAATGGCAGAGACTGATCCCCGGGGGGGGGGGGGGCGCCGCCGATTAGCTGCACCAGCGCACGCCATTGGCTGTAGGTGCAAAAGGCCTCCCCACTGGGTGGGCACCATGCAATGAGATTTCTCATTCTGGAACCTTCAGGGGGCTGTTTGTAGGTGTTGACGAATTGGGCGTGCACTTGTGATGAGCACATGAGATGGCACACGAGTTTAGCAACAGAGTAATGAGTCTGCTGCATGCTTGCATTTCATCCTTCTGACTAATTAAGCTCTAAAATCTCTCCCTTAAATGTCACTCTCAGTCGTTGCCATTGAACTCACGCTCGCTCCCTTCAGTGAAAAATGTGATGCTGCTTCCCTGTTTTATCCATTTTATTTTGTGATTTGTGTATTCATGCATTTTTTTTATCTGCCAGTACAAAGCCTACTAGTTAGCATGGGCCAGTTAGCTTATTTTAGCTTGCATGGACAGCAGCGTATATGAGGCACAAGTGGCAATTTCACTTGTGCCGGATTTGCCGTGTTCATTATCATTTGTTATGCCATTAATCCAGGGACTTCATGCAACTTGCCATAGATACCAAACCCATAATCCTTGGGATGGTGGAAGCTACTTGGTACATTAATGATTGAAAGATGTGTAGAGTTCTCTTTGGAGATCGAATGGGGATCGAAGGATTGAGGGCTTATCTTCTGCCAGCCAAAGGAGATCTTCTGTTCAAACAAACTAGTTCATGGAAACGCTTGGGTCATGCAGAATAGAGAACAGGAGAGGATTAACATGACAGGTAGATGGGCTGGGAAAGCCTCTTGAGGTTATGGTGGAGTGTGGGGGAGTTCTCGAAGCAGCCTAGTGCTGTCGCGTCATCCTTTCTCAGTAAGCCTGAGCAAGCTTATGGAAAGGCTGCCTTTAACATAGTGAAATTAAATGTCGGCAGCTGGTTTTTGGTCTCATGTTATTAATTCCCACCCTCTCTTTCTGGTCTCTGCAACGAAACATGAAGCAGTTTCAGTTGCTCTGCACACGTACGCATATGGGCTCGGGCCCCGTGGTACAAGAAAACGTCGTTCCCTTTAAATTTATGCCTTTGTCCGTTTAGATAAACCCACCGTGCAGTCACAGATTGGAAGAATGTGATTTATTGGGGTTAAGTACCCAAAACAATTGAAAGGCAGCCCTTTGAAGAACACCGTTGGCATCACTTTAAATCCTCAAAATGAGGGCAGGACTGGAGTAGACAAAAAGAGACAAAGCAAGGGGGAGTGAAAGAAAGGTGGAGCTTGGAGGGGCGTGTTTTTTATAACCTGGTCATATTTTTAAGTGTCATGCTTGGTACGGATAGATCATCATTGACCCTTTTAAGGTTATTAACACAGTTTATTTTTTTCTGGTTCTTGAGATCTGCTGGAGCTCAAATGTCCACCACTGATAGCCGTCTGCTGCAGAAGGAATTACAAGTTAGGCTGAATTTGGGCTGGAGAACAGAGCCCAGGGTAGAGATTGAAATCCCGGGAAAAAAAGAATAGATTGGAAGACTTCACAGCTTCGGTTTATGTGTGGCTGCCTCACTCGCCAAGTAAGGGGTAGTTCATGAGTTATTTTGTAAATACCCACATAGAAGGTGGGGATAAAAAAGAACAATTGCAAACATTTCTGAGTTTTTGATTTTATGTGAGCCAACTGTTTACCTATGAATTGATCTCCAGGGTACTGCCATAGATAAAAATAAGCTTACAAACATGCTTATTCCATTGTGTTATTTAATTTACAATGCTGCCTGTTAGAAGGGAAGCTATGCTCATTCCTTGCATCCCAGGACTAGGATGACCTCAAACCAGATTGAGAGCCAGAGTGGTCTTATTTATTTCATTCATTCATTTCTTTCTTTATTTATTTCCATTGTGTATCATCGAGCCTTATCAATTAGCAGCTGTCTTATGATGTTGATGTGGATTGTTTCAGTATGCAGTCTGTTTGTGGTGGTCAGAGGATGAGGACGGCATGGATGAAAGGAATGGCAGATTGCTTTTGCTGGAAGTGTGAGCCATGTTGTCCGAAGATCTGTACCCAACCTGCATGTTGTCGGGTTCTTATTCAGGTTATATACAGTACATTGCCTAAGGGATGCAAAGTTCTCAATTGATATGTTAATTATCCAGGCGCCTGGGAGAGTGTACTGAAATTACTGATTAGCGGCAGTCTGTCCACTGTTGTGCCGTATAGAAATAAATGCGGGCTGTTGTCTCGTGATGGAAAAACAAGCAGCTCAAGTATTGCAAGTACATTAGGTTACCTCTAAGGGCAGGATGCCTCATTCCATCTTTGAGACGTCTGGGTGGAAGTCCTCCGTGACTGTGTTCAGAAAAGGTTGTATTGAATGAAATCAAAAGCCATTCCCCCCTTTGCTGGCCACGGTACACAGAATCTACCTGAGTTCTAGTACACTGTCACGGCCCATTGTCCGGACGTGGAACCTACAGGTTGCCACCATGGGCAGCCAGCCATACCCCTGCTCGACTGTTGATGGGTATCTTTCCTCCCTCGTCTCCCATCCTAAGCCACTTCAGACTCTCCCACCTGCAAAGTAATAGTTCAGAATGGCGGATGGCGCGATGTGATGTTCATCTAATCTGCATCGACAACCAAATCCCCTTGGCATTAGTTGATCAAAAGCATCATCTACTCTTCCATCTTGACATGGTTAGCATTTTCCGTGTCACCGTGGTAGACTTTCTCCCTCATTGTCTGCCTGTTTGGATTTAAGGGAGCAGGGGATTTCTGCAGTAAAGGTCTGGTCCAGGAAATCAGTGTTTATTAGTCACTGTGCTAATAAGTAGAGATAAGCAGCACTAAGTGCCTCCTGTACATGAATTCAGTCTTGACTTACAAGATCATCGCAGCACGATTCTGACCACAAGGATTCTTCATCATTATCATGCAGCTAGCGACCACCTGCTAATGAACGGCCAGGACAGCGTAGTAGAAAACGATTTCCTCAGATTAATGGCGCCACTGAGGCGGTGACCCAGCGTGCCCCATCAAATCTCCACAATATTTGGAGGCCTTCATCTCGCCTTATGTTGAGAATGGGAAGGTTGCTTTATTAATTGCTTTATCCGGAGTTGAGTGTAGCGAGAACGATGTGCACAGTATCGGCCAGGGGGGTCGTATCCATGGGGCGGAAGCCTCATTCAGAGGCTCATTCCGAAGAAGTATAGCGACTTTAAGGGATTGGGACTGAAAATAGAACATGATGTCCGTGCCCTAAATGATGACAGTGTAAAAAAGGGACAGGAGCAGGAAGGGTGCAAGAAATGGTTTGTGTTCCTGCGTATGTTACCACTGTTTACTGCCTTATTCCGAAGTGTATCATGTTGTCTTCCATTGCATGGGGACAGTCCAAAATGACATCCACAGATTAAAGTGACTGATTCGCAGTTGCAGTTTGTCAACGAGGATCCAGCATACATGGAGCCAGTTAACTAGGACATCTGTTTACATCTGGGGAACAAAAGGGACGTCAGGCTGTCCCTGATTGATTCAGTTGCTCGGTATGGGCAGCCAGTTGCAGAGCCCGGCGCTGTTAATGCCAGGGTTATAGGGTCGGCATTCTGTCATTTTCCAGCAGGGCTGACTGCATTATTCAGTCACTGGGCCTGAGCCAGAGATCCGGATAGCCTCAGCATGCCCTGCTGGCTTTGAGGTGAATCTACACTTTATAAGACTCAAGTCCATTGTGGCTGAAATAATCTGATGGGCCTATCTGACCCAGCTTACAGTTCCATACGCGAACAGAACCCTGCTGGATTCTAGTAAGTGCTGTGAGAAACACAACACTGACATCCATGTGCATTAAGCAGGAAGACACCTGGGCACACAGGTGTACTAAAAAAAAAAATGTCCTCACTCTGTTCTTTCTGAATGTCGGCTCTGATGTCCTTGTGGAATCATCCCAAACGAATGGCTGCTCAAGCATTCTTCTCCGGTTTCTCCAGCTGATTTTGAAATGTATGTTTCTTTTTCCTCACTGTGTGGGGCATGATGTTGTCAAATGATATGGTACTTGAGGAACAAATTAAATTTTAGGAAAGCTTTCCCTTGGTTATGTAAACAAAGGAGACTCTCACAGGCAACTAAATACTGATTTTCTTCTCTGAAGATAATGATAGATAAGCTTTGACAAAGCTGAAAAGGTAGACTTAATTAAGATAATTCACTTTCAAAAGATTTGTTTTCTCAAGCGTTGAAGTCCTGTTACCTTAACACTTCAAACAGAAAGTACTGTTAATATTTTTCTAGGCAATGGCCTAAGAGTCAAAATGCGGTGATAAAGTTTGCTCTTAGCATGCACATTTTAATGAAAAAGACATAATGGGAACACTCGTGCTGTGTTATTGAGGTTTTAATGAAGGGTGAATGTGTCTAGTCTGGTCTAGTTGAAGAAAATCAATCAGGTTCAAACATTGAAAGCAGTGCCCCATGAATCTCGAGAAGAAGGCTGTAAAAATCCACAGGGGTTAGATGCCTCTCTTAACCATAACAAGGGCTCTTAATTTGTTAATGTATGTCTGAGGGGGACAGGGTAGTTGCTGCATGTGGGTCGTATGACCGCAGTAATGACCATGACCACTTTGTCTCATTGTCCCATTGCAGCTTGATGTTAAATGTTCATTTCTTTTTTCCTTTGAATTTTTACATTATTTAAATTACAAACGGTGCTTACAAAGAACATGCTGGATTTCACGTTTTTTCTACCAAGAGGTACTTTGAGTTTACATGTCAAAATTTTGCTTTTCTTTTGTTTTACTAGAAGAAATGTGCCAAGTCTATGCTGCACTTGTGAAATAATCAAAACATTTAATCACTAAAGCCGATAAAATGCTTTTGAAGCTACCGTTTGCACACTTTTTGCAGTCTAACTGAAATATTTGGGCCATGCCTTATAATTTTTCAAAATTTGTGGGCTTGATCATGAAGCTGTCAGTTTTGCTTTCATATGTTTTGTTTGCAGCAATTTTTGATACAAATCAGTACTTGTCATTTTAACTATACTGAGGGAACACTGTCAAAATGGAGGTTTATGGGTGTCGAAAAGCATAGAAAATATAAGACAACATGTTGTATTGTATGTATTATATGTATTTTTCCATATATAACAATGGACAAAGGAGGATGGCTGTATGTTGAACCTGCAGGCTTGTGCTCAAACACCCAGCCAGAAATGAACAGTAAGCCCCCAAGAAGTGTCTAAACACAGAGCTTCAGGGCAGTTTATTTGCAAAGGCATCCAGGTGCAGAACTCTGCAATGTGGAAACCAGTCAGATTCTGTTCAACCCCTTTGCAAAGCAGCTCCATTGAGGAGTGAGCACAGAGCTGTCTCCATTTATCCTCCTGCCACATTGGTCCAATGCAAATCATTAGCTGTATATTTTGAACGTGTAAAAATAAATAAAAATAATTCAGTGGAAAATGAATAATTTCTGGGAGGCCAGAGCAGCCACGGAATGAGGACGGTCTTGTCGAATGAGGAACGAAGGTTTATTAAATTGCCGATGACGGGCACAAACATGGCCAACCTAGGACAGTTGTTCTTGAAGCATTCTCACAAAGGCGCAGGCTCTATTGTGTAGCTTTTAATGAGCTCCTCTGCTATCGGGGGAAGACAAAGGGGTGCAAGGCGGGAGGTGCAGACGGTGTGTTCGGAGCAGAGCACGTCCCCTCTTGAGCGGGAAGAGCCCCAACCGCCCCCCCTCCCTTTGTTTCAATGAAAGCACCTCATGGGCCCAAAGCCTGATTGTCATTACTGTTATTGCGGCTGTCTCTGAATGCTGCTTCCTAGAGCATTGTGGGGGTGCTTTTGGGTACTTCTGCCAATATTCATTGTAATGCCATCCTACTAAAGGGTATTAAAACTGAAAGCAAATGTGAAAACGGGGCAGGCATGCAGAGTATCAGACTGCCTTGCAGTCTTCTCTTGGACTCTCCCGGTTCAGTGAAGCTCACGTCAGATTCCTGTGGGTAAACAACTCGAATGGCGCAGTCAGCATAGCAAGCTGGGAGCCCTGAACCACTCTAAAAGGGGCTTCTTATAATACTTTTAAGTGGGAGTACTCTGAAACTTTAAGATATTTCCAGGAGTAAAACTTTCTAGCAAAGCAGGGCTAGTAAAGAATTGTTTTCTTGTGTGAGCCTCGGTTGAGGAGTGTGGGTGATTTTGGAATCAAATCATTTGCTGGAATTGTATTCCACCATTTTTTTTTTTAAACAAAGTATTGATTTGTCTGGTTTCCTGGCAACGGAGTTCCAGCAGCGCGTCCCTCGTTACCGAGGCTCACAGAACAATGATGTAGAGCCGGGATCGGGAAGTGGAGCCAGCGGTGCTTCAGCTTCCAGTTGGGATCCAGTTTGAGTTCCTGGGGGTGAACTTTCAGGATTTCGGAATGCCCAGCCGGCAGCCCAGTTCTGCGTCGATGACCCAGTCGGCTGTCGGTGTCTGATCGCATCTTCCGAGGAGCCGATTTGCAAGCGTGACTGAAATTGGCAAGGAAATTTGAGAGCAAAGCACAGCAATTTCGGTATCATCTTTTGCTGTAATTTGTCTTTGCTGTTCTAACAATAAATCAGCTGTTTGTCTGCAACAAAAGCATTCGGGTGTTTTTATAGACACCATTTCTTATATTTATTTTATGAGCTAGAGAAGATGAATGAACTGGACTGTCAGGAGGATTGGTGAGCACTAAGCAGGGCAATAGCATCAAACCACTTTGCTTACACACTTTATATGTTCAAAGAAGATCCATGGATATCTTGTATATCACCAGCAACAGTGAATATTTGTGAACAAAGAAACTTGTCAAAACTGACTTGATGTTGAAATCATAGAAAAATCAGCTTTAGCATTATATACCCATTATATTTTGGTTGGTTATATTTTGCATAAAATTTGATTACAACAGTACTTGTTAGTGTTTTTTTTTCCTTAAGACTACAATATATATCTGTTTCAGATATTTTATTTAGAGGTTCCATTGCATGACACAATTCCATCTGTTAATAGGAATCAAATTTAATCTCATTTGCACAAAACAGTGATGTTTTGGTGGCTTGGGACTGTAATTTGTTAAAAGAAGCATGACGTGTTTTGTATCTCTGTATTAGTTTTTGAAATATGCAAATATACAAAAATACATATGTAAACAAATTTAAAAGAACAGCCAGAGACTGTTAATGGTGTTATTTGCATAGTTACAGTTTTATGTCATTTTGTGTTTTAATCAGCATTAGCTAGTTAGTGGGCCTCAGTCCATTGTTTTGGAGCATGAAAGTGCGAAGATGCGGAAGGAAATTGAATTAACTGTCCTCAGTTTTGTTTTTTGAGTCTCGTTCTCAGATTAGCCATTGTTTCATTCTGCTCCCAACCATGGATTATGTGTGGTCACCTGACAAAGCTGGCCACAGTCCTTCACTGGCCATTGAAAATGTGCGGTTCAGGCAAATGCATAGTTACATTTCCAGTTACAGTTACCACCCCTCTTTTCAGCTACTAAACATTCCTCTGTCTAGCTCCAAATAACCTACTACTCCAGGTTTCCGGAAGAAGCACTGCATGCATTATAGAGGCTATTGATTAATAGACTAGTAATACAGAGAGCTCTGAGAAAATGCTTTGTGAATCTCACTTGCACATTTTTTTTCTTTTCCTATTCTCACTTCTGGTAATTGTACTATTAATCATGATGGCAACATCCCATTGAAATTATGAGCACAAAAGTCTCTTGAGCAGCACAGTCGAGTCCAGTCTGGCCCAGTAGAAATATCTTGAGACTTTAGAATTGGCCTAGCTCTTGTTTTGGTCTGTTACGTCACCAAAGTGTGGCTTTAATGCAAGGAGAAAGGCATCCAGCGAGCTAATATATCACCGCTGATGCATTTGCCCGTTTAAAAATAACCGTAATTTCTGACAAACATAATTCATTCATCCATGTGCCAGTGCTAGGCTAATACGGAGGGACTGTTAACCCGTGGCTCAAGGTAATATTGCTACCAAGCCAAGGGCTCACATCTGATTCTGTTTTTGCCCTTGGCGTAAAACACATCGAGCCTCCTCTGTGTAACCAAAATTTTACAGTCACCTGTCTCACAAAAACTGTTAGCAGGCCGTCTTATCATGATTGGGCCATTGCACTAAGTAGTACTAAAAGAAAAACACACAAAATGATGGCATTATATATAAATAAAGCATAATCAGCCAAAGACTGAAACAGGCTCTTTTGTTTATCCCTCCACCTTCTAACACCTCATGCTGGTCAAGGTCACACAACAATGGGGTACACCCTGGGATGTCAGACCATTACATGGCACGTGCACTATGGCTGATTTAGAGACACTGGTTAGTCCAACTGCAGGGGGAAGCTGGCATAACACAGGAAGAGCATGCACACTCTATAGCAGAGGCAGGATTCAGACCCCTGACTGTGGAAGTGTTAGGTAGCCGCAATACCTAGTGTGCCACTGTGCCACCCTGCCTTTGTTTATTGATTAGTTAAATCTTGTCAAATCTGGTTCTGTTCCTTGTAACAAAACAAACAAAGAAACCAGCCAGGCAGTAGCTCCCCACTCTGTCTGTGCAGCGCATGAGACGATAAGCCCTAAGTATGTAGGGTTAAGTGCGTTATGATAATGAAGCCATCTGGCGGCCCAGACAAGATCTCAGATTCAGAGATGACAAACGGCTACGATGCAAAGCAAAGTGAGGTGGTCAGCTCCCCACACCGCTTTTGTTCTGTAACATCTTGGAGAATTTCGGTTTGCAGTTCTGGATGAACGGCAGGTGGTGATACTGGAAGTGACACTTCAGTAGGATAATGCACGAATGTGCGTGCATGTGAATGAAATGAGAAGGGAAAGAAAACAAGGATATACAAACAGTGGGAATGCCATATGGAATATACCATCTCCCTGTGTGCTGGGGGGTGGGGAGCTGGCGCCCCTGGGGGTAGTGCTGGGTGTCGCCAGTGTTTGAGGCACAAAAAAGCCTTTCATGCAGTTAATTACTGGATAAATAGGTAAATAATGCATCATATGTTAAATATACTGCTTGCTGGACGTGAGGTGGGTGACTGGTTGTCTGAAGGGGTTTTAGTGCTGGTGTGGAATAAATGTGTGAGCGTGCACGTACAGGAAGGCAGTGGAGGGTGGGGGGGTAGCGGGACAGGGGCAGGTAAGGTTAAGAGCATGGTGGCAGATGGCGGGGCGCCAGGATGTCGTACAGCTGCCCCCTGGGAGTGAAAGTGCTCCAGACGGGTGGCTATGGGGATGGATCCTGGTTGCTGCCGTTTCCCTCTTCTGCTTGGCTTCGCTTATGACACTGAGCCGGCCTGGCAGATTCAGGCCAAGAAGATGTTGGAGGTGACGTGGAGCCAGCGAGGAGGTAAATACAGAGGGCCACAAGAACATGCAAGCCTGTGTGCTGTCTGTCCCTCTTGGCACACGTGAACACGCACGCACACAGACACATATCTTTACTCAAATGCACATAAGGTCATAATCTGAGTCATGCTTTAAGCAAAATTACCCTTAATAAGCATAAATAATGAGGATTAAAAAGCCATTCGGCTAAAAGCAGCGCTTTTGAATTGCAGGGCTAGAAATTTTACTGGTATAATGGGCATGCCCCTGTGACCCTGAACATGATAAATGTTTAGAGGATGGATGGATGGATGGATGGATGGAAGAAAAGGAAGCAAAATGCAGACAATCTGAGAAGAAGCTGGGAAGGATGAACAAATAGCCACTGTTGAGCTGGTATTATCGCACTGCAATTACTTGATATACATTTCGGAGCATCAGAATGACTACTGTTCATTTCCCTGTGTATTTTTGTTAGAAGGAGCTGTCAATAGCAAGCAGAGTCATTGTGGCCGACCGAGGGCTTCTGCAAGGCCGCCTGGCCTTTGGGCAGATGTTAGGTTTGCTCATTCATCGTTCATGGGAGCACGATTTCCATAAAATGCATGGTCATGGCGAAATGGTCATGTGGAGTCTATCACCTAATGGCAGGTCGCTAGTAGCTGTGTTTAAGCGTCCAGCCTTTTCTTTGAAACCATGGAGGAAAACGGTCATTTATTTCCCCAGACAGTTCTCTCCCAGTGATGTTACTCAGAAAAACTGTTCATGACAGGATGCGTTAGAAGGTGAAAGTGTGTCAGATTGAATCCTCCACACGTTCGGCCAGTGCTGTGGTTCACCTGAGAATAGCCGGCTTTGTGAGCTCAGGCAAGGAGTCGATATGTCTCCCTGAAGTTAAGGACAGAGGGAATGTAACCATGCATCTCCATCATCAGAAAGCTCGGCCGTCGACACAATCACGTTGAAGCTCCGGTTCCAGATTCGAAAATAGCATGGAGGGGAAACCACAAGTGTGTCAAGGTTAAAAATCAATATGGCTCATCCTCCCATAACGAGCGAACTCGAATTCCCTCCATCTTGGAGTCATAAATCATGTGCTACGGTAATAATGCAGTGGAGGAATATTTGCCTAGACCCAAATAACTTCCAGTGACAAAATGACTCATTGCTTATACCTCAGGTACTGGTTCAGTGACCAATAAAACAGCTAAAGTTCTATTCTTGTTTTTATTGTTATTATTATTACTGCATAGAAGTAAATGTCGTCTATTTTTATTACTGCATAAATACTGATTTGCCAGCCTACCACAATAGTATACGTCGTCGGCACATTCATATCGATGACCAAACCCCTTCATTAAGTGATGTATGATTAAGCTATTCTCAGTCTTTCTGTGCGGATTATTTTCCGATTCTCCAGGCCACAGATCTAGGGCAGCTCATGTCATGGTTGGTCATGTCGCTGGTGAATATATCGAAATGGCAAATGCTTGTAATATTCATTTTCACCTTGACCACATGTTTCGATTTTGGGTAGCCGTGGATGGAGTGCCTAAAATCGAGGCCAGTTAGCTGTTAAGCTTCCTCTATTGGTTCAGCTTTGGATAGTATCTGTATTCAGTGGCTAATTTATATTTCTTAGAGTGGCAGTCAGTTTTGCATGTATCAATTACAAAATGAAAATATCTTCACTGGGATCTCTCAAAATGCTTTTAAAATGCCAGAAGACTCAAATGGTGTATTTGACCGCCGTTTCTCAGACTCTGCAGATCCATTGTATATGTGACAACAGGAACTGATCATATTTACGTTCCAGAACCATCTAGGTTTTTTTCTGTTTTAATGTCATTGGAACCCCCTTTTTCTTCAACTAGATTTTAGTTTTTTCAACTAGATGTTTTTTTTCATTACGTGAAATACATTGATCAACACAATTGCCTGTTTTTGCTTTAAGCCGCATTCCTAAAAGCAGCTAGAACTTGTGAGAAGCAGGCTGAGATGTTTTGGCTGCTGTGATGACTGGGGTAAGGTAACTTCAGTTCAGCATTAAAAACTAGGAGCAAAGCATTAAAAAAACACCCAACTGGAGAGGTCCACTCAGCACCCGTGAACAACTGGTCGGGTGTAAGCCAAGACAGGGTCTTTGTTGGTGGTCAGACTGTAGAAGTTCTTGAATGGAGGACTTCAGTTTATGGTTCTCAGAAGTAACTGTCTGGGGAAGGGTCTGCTTGCATGAGTTGTAGCAATAGGGGTTTGGTTTCACTGTAGGATGTAACATTGGTATATTCCTGTGGCCCCAATTTCACAGTATACTCCAAAAATCCTTCAGACTCAATGTAAAAAAAAACATCGTTCTTCATAGGAGTCTGCAGTTTATTTTTTCTGGAGTCTTTCCATTTCCCTGCACTGAGAACCCATCCTGAATTCATCATGCATGTTTGTTTATGGGAATGTGCCATTTGTCTTTTGGATTTACTTCCAGCACTTTGTTTGTCCACAACAGACAGAAAAAAAGAAGGAACGATCTGTGCCACAATCCAAGACAGATTCCCATGAGTGCATCTGTTAGGGTAACATTCTGGGATTGTGCAGAAATGCGTCCGTATGTCAGGATAGATAAGGTTATTAGACAGAATTCCAAAGCACAAGCCTTCCTCTGCATTCATTAAGACGTCTTCTGTAAGACATTGAAAGCTGAGATATGTTATTGAATGGCGATTAATGTTTAAATGTTAATCAGACTGAAGAGTGAAACGGATTAAGCTGATGGAAAGTAAAAACCTGTGAGTGTGTGCTGGGAAATGTCGCTGGCAAAGTTTACGGCCACCTTGCTACAAGTGCTCTGTTCGATTTTTCTTTAGCCATTTTTGTCTCTTTGGAAGGACTTTGCCTCTTGACGTCACTTAATCATTCGGAGATGTCTGTGGCAGTGAAGTGAGATGGAAACAGGCCTGCTTTTGAGAATGAAGGCGACAAGGGCTTTATTGAGAAGTACTACGAGGCAAGAGCACAGCGCAGCCTTGTTGCAGCTGCCGACGAGACTACAGCCAGACACCAGAGGAAGGAAAGTGCTGGAGTTTTGGTCTTGTGCCCCCTATGGCTTCCACTTCTTTTAATTGCTCCACTGATGGTGTCTTTCCAAACACAAACTGACAGCATTTGCCCCCAGAAGTACAGAACAGCAGGGTCGAAGTGCTCTTTGGTGTTATGTGTACTGGAGCAAAACTAGAGTGAGTTTCAGTAGAACTTTGGAACCCGAATGACTCTTTACTCGACCGACTCAGATATTGGACAGGTCTGTCGAATTTTTTTCGACTTGTACCTCGACCGAAATCTTAGAACTCGACCGTTCCTGCTGAAACTTGTATGGGTTGAGACGTGTTGAACTCTACCAATTCGGACCTCAAACAGGTCAGTCAAGAAAAATCTTGTTCCACCTCGAGAACACGACAAAACAAAACAGACCTGCCAAGACTAGTATGGTTCAAGACGCGTCTCTGATGGGCTGACACAAAGGCAAATGGACCTACTGGGATGCTTATGCCTGTGAATCGCTCTCAGTCTTGTGGTACCTCTCGGCCGAGTTTGACGTGCGAATGCTTTGTTCGGTGTGAATTTTTTTGGACTTTATCTACAGTACATTTAGTGATACAGTAATCAAGGTCCTTAAAATTTTTTGCAGTGATAGCAGCAAACCAAAGAGGAAAGTAGTGAGAGTAACTGTAGAACCTGAAAAGGAAATTATAGCGAAACTTGAAGGTAGTCTGCTCTCGCTTCGGAGTATGAGATTGTCATTTATGTCGAGTTTATTGCTTTTGTATGGGCTTTTTCATGTGTGTGTTAGTTTTATATTGATTGTTAATGATTTTTATCGTTAAGTAGATATGTTTAAATATGCAGTCATTTGGGGTGTGGAATGGATTGAATTCATTTAAATTATTTCTTAATGGGGAAATTAGACCTGGACATGAACTGGATCGCAACTCAACCAGCCTTCTGGAACAAATTAAGTTTGTGTACCAAGATACTACTGTATAATCTTCAGAGTTTCTGCCAAGGTTACTTATTTGTGTGCTCTGCAAAATAGCTCCAGTATTGAAAATTCTGTGTGTTGGTCAACTTGACGTTTTTGGGGACCTTTAAAGACGTTACACATCCCTGCCTATAATATTAGTATTGTAGGTCAGATCTGATGGATATTGAATTTTAAAAAGTAATTTTAGTTGAATTAATCACAGGGGAAATCACTTCTGAGGTGTTAATAGAGAGTCAGTGAGGGGAAAAAGCTGTCTAGTACTTCACAGGCTCAACTGTGTTTCTTGTACACTTTGATAAATTATTCTGCGTCACAGAATTCAGTCAGCGTCGATCTCACTGTAAACAGTGGATTGAAGCGGTCTTCCATATCAGGCCATGTTTAAGGCAAAACGACAAAAAATAGCAGGCAGACTTACCATTAAGTGTGACAGAGTGGAGGGAGGGGCCGCCCCTCAGCTGAAGCCTTACCAATAAATCTATAGGAGCTGAGGGTTTTTACAAATGGAGTGCTTTTTTTCCATTTGATGAAATGGAAGGATTGATTTTGTGTACTGAAATATGTGCCACTGCTTAAATTACTTTAAAACACACCCAACAAAAGCATTCAGGGCATTTCGGGGATTCAGAACTGATTGAGTCTTTCATTTATAGATGGATGGAAATGAAACTATAGATTACTCTGGGATGGCTTGAAACAGCTTGTGTGTGCGACCAGACGGAATTTGATGAGCGGGAACATCTGTGCATGGAACACAATGAGTGTTCATCGACGCCCTTGTGGTCAGGGCGGGTGACGGATTGATGCTTCGCCAGAGGAAGACTACAGTGGGATTAGACGATAAGGCATGATGCTCACGGTGGCTTTCTGGGCAGGAATGTGAACGGAATGACAAACTGAGATGGCCATAGGCAGACGGTGCAAGCCCAGGGCAGCAAAAGGGGCGGGAAATTTTTCCAAGCAGCAGGACAGTTGTGACAGGACAGTGGCGAGTGAGGGGAGCTGCTATCTTACCGGCTCCATGGCAAGGATGCAGAGATTGCCCTGTGATGTGCATGATGGATGCTCGGCATAATGGTTTACAATGCAGCTATCAGACCATGCTGACAGAGATGGCTGTACCTCATTGCTTACTTCCATGAGTCATGTTGGTGCAGTTGACAAGCCACCACAAAGTGCTGAGTGCACTGAGTGTCTAGTGGAACTATAGGCGAGAGCAATAAAAGAAGGTTTCTTGTACATTCCTCAGTTTCCCCATTTTGAAAAGGCACAAATGATGCACTATATCGCCACATGGAGTGCGTTAATGCTCTTTTTAAGCTAGTGGCGAAATGCCATGGGCGGTTGGGGGCTGTTGGGGGAGGGGGCACTCGTACGGCTGATTGAGCTGATCTGAACTTCCTCCTCACCACAGCAAAACACTGTGACTGAACTCAGTACTACTGGGGCCCCAAGGTGAACTGCTCACCCTTTGGCACCATGCCCACCTACTCAGACCCCAGTGAGGTCGATGGCGAGAAACGTGAGCTGGGAGGCATGCCCTCTCGCAATGGAAACCCTCACCGGGACCTTATTGCACTACTTTTCTGTCGAAGGAGGGGTTTCTGGGATTCTTAAGTTGTCAGGAACTACTGCAGACATCTATTTTTAAAGAGGTCACTGTTGAAGATTAGTCCTCTGCGGTTATAATTACTGATCCAGGGCTGCCTGCCTTGCTCAGTGTCTTCTACAACTTTACAGTCTTGTGCTCCAGGAGGCAACTGGAACTCCCTGACTGTTAAGAAAGACTGATAAGAACAAAAATTTTACCCAAACTCCACTGATACTCTACCTTTCCCAATGCGTTGCATGAAACTGCCTGCAAGGACACTAAGAACAAGTGACAGTCAATGAATTTTAAGAGCCCATGGGCTGTGTTTTTCTTCTTCTTTTTCTTCTTTTATTCTTTTTTCTACTATCCCCTGGTGCATCATACGGACTTCGGACTGCTCTACATTTTGTTCCTAATTCTGAAAATGGTTGATTTTTACTTTTTCGACCAAAGAACAAAACTAATGCCGCTATAATGTAAGGTTTTCCTAAGCTCTTTATCGGGACGTTTAGCACTTAGCTGAGTGAAGTGGCAGGTAATGCTAAGCTCTTTTTGAGGTCAGCAAGGTAGCACAGCAGCATAAGGACTTGGACTTGCAGCAGAATCAGCATTTTGAGTCTTTGAAGTCCAGCTTTGAGCTGCTGCAAGTAAAATGTACTGCTGAATAAATAGTTTACCACTATTAAACTGTATGGTCTGTATGTATCTTTACATAAAAGAATGTGGCAAGAGAGTAAATTCTGAAGCCAGATTTAATAAATAGGATGCATGATGGAAGAATGTTGTACATTTCTCATTGTGGGCTCTAGTCAACCATGGAATAGTATTACTTTTAATGTCTATGCATAGTGTAGGCCTGCAGTACAGAATCATTTTGGCTTACTAACAATAGCAAATAAAACAGTAAACTGTTTCTGACTTGTACCTGCTTTGTCCTGGATATAACTTAGTCCAGGTGAGGCACAGTATGATAATAATGTGAAATGTATTCTCATTCCTGCCCGTGGTTCACCTGGAAACTGGGTCAATGGTCTGGGATGGTAATGCAAGAATGCTCACTGTATATGATGTGAATCCTCCCTTCCTTTCTGTTGGTCAAGAATCAAAAAGGGTCAGGATATTAAATCGCTGTTAGATTTCACATGCATTTACTGCTCTGAATTGGTAGTGTTCTTTCCCATGCTGTTAGAATGCCTTGAAACGCAACTTAGGACCCGCTCGATCCCATTAATGCGAGATTGCTGGTGAGAATAACACCATTTAATTCATTAACGCTGTAGGCCGAGACTGTAGCCGCAAAACTTGAGCAGCAGAAAAAGAAATCACCAATACCCTTTTAAATTACTAATGAATGTATGGGTGATTATCAATAATCCATTTTCTGTTGCCATGGGAGGACTCAGGAGCTGTTCCAACTTTGGCTTTCTGCAAAGGATGACAAAGGATCTTTAAGTCTTAGGGCTTGATCATGTTTTTTCTAACCTATCTCCAACAATTTCTGCTCTCCATCGTTCTTGAACAGTTTTGCTTACCAGCCACAATAACATGCATACAGAAATGCACTTTAGTGTGAAAACTTGGAGCGGGAGACTGCCCACTCTCAGGATAAATAAATAACAAGTGTTAAATCTCGCAGCTCCTTAAAATATCCCCAGGTTAAGGGCATCAGCATTACTGGTGGAGACGCCTGAAACATATTAAAAATTTAAACCCACTATCGCCATAGAAGGGTTACTTCAACTGAGGGCTTAATTTGCAAAGCTTAATAAGGAAAAGCATTAAGTCATGTCACTTAAAATGTTGGCCCTGCCTCATTAATATCGCTGTTTGCAGTGAGTCTTGAAGGCACTGACTAAGTAAGTTGCTCAGGTCTCATTTCAGTCATCACTGATAGCATATTGGCCATGCATTTTGGGGTTGGCTTTCATTTCAACGTAGTAATTGGTGTGTCGTTGAAGCTGTTGGGAGGTGACGGCATACTTTTGCTTCCATGCATCCATTATCATTTATTTAGAAGCTCAGAGAAAAACAGCGTCAGTCAGATTGGGGCTCCTGTCAGGAATCTGAGGAGGCCTGGTTTGTTAAGCTTCAAATTTTCTGGCGTATAGAGCAGAAAAGACAGCCATGTCCATATTTTTGATTGATCGTCTCATGAATGCTCACAATGACTTGATGATTAGAATAAAAGGAACTCTTTGATGTGGAGGTGTTCTGCCACTTGGGTTTCTCAGTCTCAGATGTAGCCTCGGCATCTGGAAACCTTCATTGATTTTTATTTTTGTCTGTTATTATATACCCTGGATTATAAGTACAAAGGAGGCCGATTGGAACAATTGATTGCATTTCTTAGCTGCAAGTTTTCAAAGTGGAGAGGAAATGTTATCGAATTGCAGACAAGTTTTCTTTGCCGCCAAGAAAAAAAACAGGTTCACGTTTTATTGCAAAATCGGTAGCACGTTTCACTACCCAGCATTCAGCTGTATTTTGTTTTCGTTTGACAATAACCCAAGAGGGGGGCAACAAGTGAAGCAGATATGAATGGCAGGCCCGTCCAAAGCAGCAGCTTACTCCTCACAGTGTGAAGAAATACAAAAACATGGACAAGAATTAATTATGGCCGAGGCAGATGCAAGTGACCCCTCGTCAGTCCTAAAGCATTTGTGTTGATAGGAGCATGGCCGTATCATTTTTTATTTCCCTGCCCATTTGTCTGCTTGGCAAGCTTTCAGTAATTGCTTACTTTGTGGGCCTGAAGGTCTCTCCACCATTAAAAGAAGCCGACATTGAGGTGTGGACTATCAAGGAGAAACTACACCGGGAGAAGTGGATGGCACTGGAGAGCGTTTAGGGGAGATAAGCCAGAAGGCAGTAGGAGTCTTGATTACCAGAGGGATAGTTTGAAGGGCTTAAAGCTGGAGACAGAGATGAAGGGATTTAGAAAGACGTCACAAGACAGAGGAGGCTACGTCTAAGACCAAGTATTGCAGTATTTTTTAAGCAATTTTTTTCAGCTTATCAAGCAGAACCCAAAAAGAGGATGAGTTCCATTTTTTTGTGGGGGGTGGGGGGGGCATTCTGCAGTCATTTTTAACAGAATGTGTTTTATTTGTTCTTCGTGATCAGTCATTCATTAATCAGTGCAAGCAGATCATTTCACTGGTAAAGAGCCTGTTCTCTCAGCGCTTTCCCTGGTGTCCTTTTGGGTCAGTTTCCCCGTTACAAACCTGTTTCTGAACTCTGCAAACTTTTAGAATTTCCTAATGGGAAGTTATGAGGCGCACAGATAAGCGATGCCAATATTGTGCTGCTTAACAGCAGATACTGGGCGATAGTGTTAAATCAAACAATGGGGATCATGGTGGCCAGCTATTGCTAGCCTGCCTGTGGCTCCGGAGTGTTTGTACCAACAAAATCTTAATATGGGGGTCTTAAACTGGGCACCTTTAACGCAATTGATGGTTAAGTGTGGCAGCTGTACTGGGGAGGTGGCACTCTCGTACATCATGACCCACACCACTCTCAATGTTACATGACAGCTGACTGATATGTATCACTGAAAACATTTCCCAGCTGAAGTGAGATTTGCGTGCCAAAAAAACACAAAACTCTTTGCTCAGGAAAAATTAAGAAAAAAAAATTCAGGATTAATTGCACAGGATATGGAACAATACTGTCAAAGACGGTGAAAATCTTTGGCATTTTTTGTCGCCGTGCCAATGGGGTCTTGGGCCTGACCAGCCTTTGCTTGAAACTCTGTATTTCCCAGCTGTTTACATTAATTGTGTTTCTGTAAGGCAAGATCCTTGGCAAAACAAACCACTGAGAAGAAGAGTCTTGTATTTGCTTTCATCTATCGATGAAACAGGGGTTTCATTTTGCACTCCAAATATTTGGCAAATTTGAAAATGCATTTATTTGTTTTCATTGGTAATGCTATTTCTACATACACACACATAAACATGCACGCAGATTGTACTGTCACGGATAAAAGGCTGAGGTTCTTTAATAGGAAGTGCGATAGGCTGGGAAGAAGCATGTAGGACCCCAGAAGGTCCCTGGTGAAGCAACACGTCTATCTCACAATGACTGCCACCTGCAAACCTGGGCTTCCACTGTCACGCAAGCAAATTTTGAGCTGGGCACCAAAGCTTCGATGCATCAAATTGTGAAAACTACTCATGGATGAAATATAAACATAGATTTTTAACAGCTATGGTCTGTTTTTCAACCCCCCCCCCCCCGTTTAAGTTTGCAGTGATGGATTTGTTGCCCAGGCTTTGAGTTTCAGCCTGTGGTTGGGTGGTTTATGCTTTTCAGCTCATGGAAGATAAGACATGTTGGCATAAGAATGACTGGCCACTGGTTCAGTTTCTTACAGATCAACTGACTAAAACAAAGACACTGGGCAATATGATAAAATATGAAGTCTAATCATAGAACATTTGTATATTATTCATTAGCAGACATTTTTCTTGTCCCAAGTGAAACACACGGGAGGTGGATAAGACATCACAAGCATTCTAGGGTCCAACTTGGGAGTTCTGGGCTAAGGCTTTAATGAGAGACCAGCAGCAAGTGCCAGATTTTGTGCAAATGTCAACAGCTTAAAAATTCCATCTGGTATCTAAAGCTTGGTAGCTGACTAAATTCTCAACCAACTAACTTCTGATGCAGAACTTAACCAGATGCAATAAAAAATATTTTGTTACCCCACGGCATGACTCAAATTACATTCAAGCAGACTACAAACAGCAGTTTAAAGGCAACAAAGTTGGGCGTAATTTCATTTAAAGGCAAATTAAATAAATGCCCACAACACTGTCCTCATTTGGCACATAGAAGTCTGTAGCAAAAATGCTTTTCTGCGCAACAGTTGAGGGGTGAAATATACTGACAAACTGATAAAAGTAATTGAGTTTCCATAATCTCCAAAACGCTTAAGGATTGGATTAGCATGGCTACCTAATGGGCATCCATTGGCCCGATGTTTGGATTAATGGAGATGTCTGTCAATGTAAAAGCGCAGTAAATAGTGGACAATCAATTTTACAGAGCCCCTTGGAGGGAAAAAAGCAATAGGTTTGAAAGGGCGCCTGCATCCAGTTTTGGATTGATAGCTGACGTCTCAGTTATCAACTTGCAGGTGTTATGTTTAAACTGAAATTAATTATGCGGAATATTGAGAGTCTGAAGGACTTCTTTCTTTGCAGATCTGATGCTGGCTCCACAGTTCATGTCTAAGAAAGAATCATTTCAGAATTTGATATGGAGTGGTCTGTGCATAACTCCCAAATCTGGCACACTTTGACTTTCAGTTGGCTTCCAGACTTCATAAATTATTAATGTTGCAGGGGGCTTTGAGCAGCTGTGACAAAAGGAGGCTCTTTCAATTCAGTGAGACCAACAAGAGCGGTTTGGAGATGTCCCATGCAGGAAAAGTAACTAAATAAGAAAAGATTAGCCATTTTTTGGTCTAGCCCCCTCCCCCTGCAACATCCGGATTCTAGCTGCATCGCTGATTCACACAGTTTTGGCACAGAAGACCAGGAGACTGCCATACCCCAAAGTTCCCATATCGTTGCCCAGTTTCTATGGTGATATGCTTTCATGATATGGCCCTTGATCGGAAGATGGAATCATGTATGGATGGTACTGAACTTGGTTTGTGACTTGAGTATGCTGGACCGCTGCTGTCACAGGCTAGCTTTTCTAATATAAATACACGTCAGCACTTTAGCCATATGTATTTTAAGATGCCAGTCTTTGATTGAGCCGGAGGTATGCATAGTGTGCTTACCTGCCGGGTTTGGTTTTAATACTAATCCAGGAATTTGGCCGTTGTTCATTGAGGTCTCTGTTTCTGAAATCTGGCTTTCATTTTACATTTTGAAAGCTGATCGACCATACCAGGTATTTGTGCCACTAACAACCACAACTAAAAGGTTGAAAGCTTGGGTATATAAAGGGGTGGGGCCACAGGGGGCATTGGCTCCAGTTGAATGTTGATTGGCTCCCAGAGTGCCTCCTCCCCTGTCATTCACCACTTCAAAACATGTCATTGGCTAATGATAACGTTGGCTCCTCTGTATTAATTATGCCCCCATCTTCAATCGTAGAATCACCCTCGCCAGGAAGTACACTTTGTCAGTATTGTTGTTTGATACTAAGCTGTGCACACTCCTGGGCTCGTGTTACTAAAGGTTTGTCAGCAGTTTTGCAGACTTAAAGTGGCTGTGAGGTTGGAGTGCCGTCCTTTGTATGAAAATGCACTCCTCAGAAAACACTTGTTTCTATTCGGCGCTAAGTTGCGCGGCTCCCCTGAGCTCGCTGTGATTCGGGACAACCAGCCCGCGGCTGCAGCTATTTCAAGAGTGAATTAGCAAGGAACCACCACACCCGCTCCGGAGGTGCGAGCTGACAGCTGTACCTGCAAATCCGCAGCATCGCTCCGCATAAAATCATCCGCATTTCTCCTTTTTTATGGGTTACATCTCACTTTTCTGGGAGCTAATTTTGGATTCTGCATCTGTGTGACGATTAGACCTTGTCAGGATCCATTGGTGAGACCGGGCTTGGAATTTTCATCTGCAAAGAACGTGTCCTAAAGCTCACCAGGATGATGGATTTTTTCCCCATAGCCCCTGGTAGCATTTCTCCTGTCATACTTTATGACCTCTTTGTTAAGCTTAAATGTGAGATACAGAAATGTTTTTCATGTCATGCAGTGCAGTACCAGGCTTACGAGGTGTAGAACGACTTAGGTTGACTTGAAATAACTTAGCGGATGCTGATTTTCCACAATGGGGGAGTAGGTGATGATGTTTTTTAATGAGCTTCACACACAATTCACAAAGCTCGTTTCTTCTAGCCCTGGGGATATCATGCGTTGGGGTGGGGGTGACACTTGGCACCTGCAACCATCCCTTAAATGATTCCTGCCGGTCAGCGACATCGCTGTGAAGGTCACATGCGCGCATCTTTCATGCAAGACTGCATTGCCCCCTCCAAGCTGTTCCCCCCATCACATTTCCTTGAAAAAACATCTGATTTTGTGGTGCCCTTCCTGGCAAAGGGTTGCACTAAATCCATCTAAGGATGTGCTCTCTGCCTTGCTCATTTCTCACTCTGGACAAGAGCATCTGCTAAATAAATAATGGTAAATAAATGTTTATGTGTGCATTGTGCAGTGAGACGCTGATCAGAGAGCCCATACCTAAGAGGCGGATGTCGCTACCTGTCCCAACTGTTCAGTTCAAGCTCTTATTGAACAGCAGAGGTAGTTTCACTGAACGCAAATGACAAATTGCTGGTTTGTTCTGAATTTCGGGAAGCCTCTGAAATGTTTAACTGGAGCAATTGCTGTGGGTAATTTTTCCATGGCACGAGCCGGGCTGACATCATGATGCCATAAATGTGGCTAGTTTATAAAAAGCAAATATCTGTCTTGTAAATTCATTTCTTGCTTTTGCAAAATTTATTCTCTTCCCCTGCCAGAGTGAATACCCAGCCTTCCCATGGAAATGACGATGCTTTAAAAAAACCCTCTTCATCCCACCCCTACCACCCCAGCATCCTCGCTGTTCTGTTTTCTAAATGGGGCAGCGTGTTGTTTCAAGAGGAAACAGCTCGTCTGAATTAATGATCTGGCAGGTTGGATGAGTGGCAATCAGTCAGGGATCCTTCCAGGTCCTGCGATGACAGGATACAGACGCGACATCTCCCTTTTCTCCCTGGGCTTACCTTATCACACAGCGAGATTCGTTCCTCGCTGTAGCTTAATAGTGTTTGTTTGAACACTTTCACCTTTGCGGAACCTTCTTACCACCTCCCGTAATGGAGGGAAATGATGGACAGCGGGAGTAAGTGAGTCATTGTCTGCTCCTTTTTCGAGAGTTCATTTTGGCTTCTTCATTTGCTTGTGCTGGATGTCTTGACAGGCTCATGTCTTCATTCATTCATGTTTTTGTTTGTTTGTTTAATTACTTATTTGTTTACTTCGCTGTCCTCATGGGGTTTTTTTTTTTTAAGGAGATTTAGAGATGTTCACTCTTCCCTCCTGGCATGCGGTGTTGGAGCAGAGACCTGGGCGGGGGCCGCAGCCTGGCAAATTCTGCCGGAAAGCCCCCAGGTATCCCCCCCACCCCACCCAAGCAGTGGTGCGAGACGAAGGGAAGGACATTGTCCTCTCTTTCTGCCTAACTGCCTTCTATGGTACCGCCTCGTTACACCTGTAGTACAGCACCAGTGGCTGACATTGCTGGCTGATTCTGTCCCGGCAGGACGGACAGGGTGGGTGGGCGGGGGTAAAGCCTTGTGGGTGGGGCTATATATGGGGGCATCGCCAGGAGAAGGATTTAGGTCGTCTAGCATCGTATCAGATTGCAGGCGATTTCCATTAACATTGCATTCGTAAAAACATTTTCCTCCAGTTTTGAATGAAGTGGCCCACACATCCAGTGCCATGCACCTGTGTCCCTGAGTGTGGTACTGGTTTCCAGTGGAAACAGTTCCAGTCCAAAAAAAGTAAATGCATTTGAAAAGACAGCTTTCCCCTGGGAGCCAAATTCAGGTCCTGTTAGTAAGTTCAGAGAGAGCAGAGGGGTGGCTTGTTGGGTTTTAGGGTCTAGTGGACACATGAATGGGTGGGGGCGGGTGCTCTTAACGCCCTCAGGATCCGACCTGGACTTTGGAAGTGTAGCACAGACACTACCGGATCATGCTGCACTGGTCTGTGATATCCTTTTTTTTTTTTTTGCTGGTTTGATGAGGATGAAGTCAACCATCCATCCTGGGGAAAATTCTTCACCAGACTGTTTTTATTTATTGACCATTAACTTGAATTATAAGCGTCATTTTAAACTGAGCCATATTATCCTTATCAAGCAGGTGGCTAATATTTAGCAAGTTTGCTAATTTAATAGCATTTAGTTCTCTTATTAGCAATTACGACTGCCTAGCAATAACAGTCAACACTCATTACTGGAATCGAAAAATCAATTAATTTAAGTTATATGCAAGTGTGTGTTAGGTATTCCAGAAGACTTGTTCGTTTGATACGGCTTTTGCGAATCCTGTCCACTTAGTCACATACACTGAGGCATTTGTCCTTTTAATAACTATAATTATTTTTTCTATTCTTTTCAATAATTTTGGGAGGGACATTTTTCTGCCTACATGATTTATCAGACCAGGCCATTTTATTATAACTCCATATAAAGAAATGGCAAGCAAATTCCTACCCCCTTCCCACCTCCTGGTCTGCTCTCACGTAATGTAATTTCCTAATGGGAATCCCTTTATAGTCCAAGACCAAATATCAGTGTTTACTGAAAGCACCCCCCCACACACATAACACCATCTGTCACCTTGGTAGAATGGGATTCTGTAATGCTGGATCCTGGTGTCTCATTTTGTTTTCCAGCTGTGGTTCCATGTTGAACAGACCCACAGTGCAGTGTAGCCAGGGGTTCAGCGGCTGCAAGACTGACTGAAATGTGACAGAAGTTCCCGTTAAGTTCCGTAAATCCAAGCCAGCCATTCTTGTCCCAGCACTGGGCTTCTTTATCCGAAGTTAGCCAAGAAGTGGAACCGAGTGAGTGAAAAGAGAAGCATGTAGGAACGATGGTAAGCGTGCAGAGAAATGACGGCGGGACGAGTCCATTGTCAGGCACTGACTGCTAGGTTTGAGATGGGCCCCCCCTCCATTTTCTACGAAGGATAGCGATCGGTGAGACTCCACGACAGACAGTTATGGCCGCTGTAGGTCCATACGACGCCTTTACTTGCATCTGGTCGCCGGCCGTGTGTTTACCAGCAGTGGGTGCTCTTCACCGCTCCTCGTGTCTCATCATGCCTTGGATCACAGCGACAGCCATGCAAGTTCGTGCGTTGGACAGGGACCGAATTTGCGAATTCTCACAAAAGACCTGGCTTTTTAGCCAAGAAGCCATTGACATTAAACTGAGATGATTTACAACCCCTGGGCGTTACACTTTCTCAGACATTTCCGGTATTATTATGTTCTCCATTTTATTTTTCTTTATCTCGCCTTGTTTTTTTTGTCTTTAGAGGTTTGAACAAAAGTTGCACGTTAGATTTCAGTCTGTGGCCCAAAGGCATTCGCCACCAGCTCCGTATTCACGATTCATCACCCCTTCCTGCTCGAAGTAAGGATCCCTGTTTCCTGTGCTCCCTGTCTGATCTGTTATTGAAACGTTCTCACAGATTAATCTATAAACAAGAGTAAACATACATCAGTGCCCCCTCATTTTAATAAAATTGCAAATGCATTATTTATGTTTTCCACCCTAATGACACGCATGTTAGCTTAGACCTCTGCAAGGAAACAGGCTCATTACTATGAGCTGGTCACATTCTCTAGTCTTCAATGCTGAAAATTTGTGACGACTGGGGCACGTAATTTAATAAGGTTTTCTTGTTTGTGCCACTGAATACGATATGACACCCCCTCAGATCTCCAAGGATGAGATGTAACCTCAGATGGTATTAATCCTATACCAAATTTAATTACTAGCGAATAGAATCACACTCCGTCTTCTATAGCCGAAGTTCAAATGCCATAGTAAGTCAAACTTCCAAAAGTTTTCCTGTTCAGTTTGCCTTCTTTTACGGCATCTCTTTTACTGTTGCATTATCAGAATTAAAATATGCCTTGGTTAAAATGTGTTCCCTGGGCATGACGCTAAACTGCATTTGCCCTGCAAGAGGTCCTCCATTTCCAGGGAATAATTTGGTGCTTGGTGGTGGAATTGGCACTCCAACCACTGTACAAACCTCACACAGTTCCGACAAAACACGCAGCACTTTTTTTCTGCTCTCCACGGAAGTAGCTCTACTGCAGTTGCCCCCAGGAAGGCTGCACGCATCATGAAGGGGATGGGGGGAAGCCTTTGGGAACCTCATACCCAGAAGAGTTGAAACCACCGGAGGGCCAGTGGGGTCAGGCTTGTTGGGGATCGAAACAGGTGTGGTGCTGATGCGTCGCGTGCTGCATCGCGGGACTTGGGTTCTATGTGAGGCAGCCCATCTGGATAGGCGTGTGGAACGTCTTGTCTCTCTGGCAAGATGACCATCTTCCTCTGCTGTCGGGGGAGCTTCGTAAACTCTGCATTTCAGTCACGGCACTCTCTGAGTTACGCAGATCGGGGAGTAGCCAGATCTCTGTAGGTGGGTATAACTGTTTTTGGTCTGGTTGCTCTGATGGCTGCCATACTCGGGTAGTAGCTGTTGCTATGGCAGATCAGCTCCTCCTGTTGCTGTCCAGTGTCACTCCTTTCAATGAGCATATTATGAGACTCAGGCTAAGGCACTCGCTGGCTGTCTTGTCTGTTGTCTCAGTGAATGCTCCAACCGCAGTGAGTGATGTCTCGCGCCTTAGCTTAGTGGTTAATCGGTGCCCACGAGGTGACTCCTCTGGTCATGGGTGACTTCAGTGTGACCTGGCAGGGCTGGCTGTGAGGATTATGATGGTCCCCATGGGTCTGCCCACCATGGTTAAAGTGGCTCTATGTTCCTTGACTTTGCAAAAGGTTGGGTTGCGGGTCGCTGGGTCCTTGTTCCAATGCCCTGAGCCGCATCATTGGACTTGGTACTCCAACACTGGTGGTGTGGCGAAGGAAATCGATCACATGCTCATGGGCAGACACTGGAGGCTCTGACAGAACCACAGGGTCTACAGAAGTGCCCAGTTTGTGAAACCACAGGCTTGTTGCTACTCTGAAGATTCAACTTAGGTCCAGTAGTCTGCCGCCTACTAGGAGATTGAGGCTGGGCTTGGCCAGACTCCAGGATCAGGCTGTTTCTAATGAGTTTGCACACAGTTTGTGTGAGGAACTTCTGACTGCAGATTTTAATGTGATGTGGGAGACCTTCCGTGACCAGACTTTGAAGGTTGCTGAGGGTTGTGTTGGTGTTGCCTGCGTTCCCAGAAGGAGATGTTTCATCAGGACACCCTGGATATTATCAAGAGGAGTCGCAGCGCACAGTTAGATGGCAACTTCGGTCTGCACTGGAGACTGAGAAGGACAGCTGTGAGGGCTTTGAGGGCAGATAAGGAGACATTTGTTAGAGGGATCTGTGAGTAAGTGACACAGCATCTATGGTATAGTGACCCACGTCCTGCTTACAGAGGACTCAAAGCATTGTGTACATCCAAATCTGTTCTTCGGAGAGTCGCAGTCAGGGCAGGTGATGGAACGGTCCTTACAGATGACACTGCAGTTGTGACCTGCTGGGCCAGCTACTTTGAACAGCTGTTTAAGGCTGATCCTCCCTCCTGTAGGGCATTTGACATTTCTAGGTCCACGGTTCCTAAGGCTTTGTGTCGAACGGATGGTTGCCCCAGGAGTCCTGAATGAAGCACATTACCTGCATTGTGAGGGAGTGTCTGCTACGGCACTATGGCCGGGTGGCGCGATTCCTTGAGTGTGATCTGTCTCACAGATCCTCATTGCTGTGGACCCAAGCGGCTGCACAAGACTAAGGAGGGATGCCCACATAACACCTGGCTGTGGCAGATAGATGGCCACTTCGGTGGGGTGGGACTGGATTGCGTGTCGGCCGGGGGGAATTGCCACCCGGCATCCCAAGGTGTTTTGTTGTGTGCTGGGTGCGGCAAAGAGCTGCACCAGTACATGCTCCCCAACATGACCTGACCTGACCTTGGTTAAAGTACCTTATTTAAAGTGCTAGTAATGTGATACATTTAAAGTGTCTTGCTATTGAAGGGGGTGATGAGCTAGGATTTGGCAAACATGCAGTATTTCAGATAGTCAACTTTGTATTTCTGGCTAAAAGTTCAAGATTGACAGAACACCCAATTAAATATTTCAGGCAGAGGAAATTTAGCTCTCATTGGAAAAGTGGTAGAGCCTGAATTAAGTTTCTTTTTAATGTATCATATATCAAGTAGTCTGCTGTTTTCTGTTCACTTATGCCTTACAGATTATCTGTTCTTTGTAATGGTCAATGAACAATGAAGAATAATCTAGTATGAGTTCTGCAATTCACTCACAAAACAGTCTTTTAAATGATATGTTATTATGTAAGATAAATAACAGTGAGTTTACAGTGTGAATTGGCCAAATATTAATGTTTTTGTCTAATCTGTAGAGGACAGACATTAATCAATGATTTTTATGGGTTTCTCTTCTCACTGCTTGCAGCTTCAGACGCTTATTTGGAAAATGGTTTAAATGATTGCAATTCGTTGCAATACTATGTTTTCAGCAATGGGCAAATTATTATAACTAAGATGCATATGAATTTAGGCTGTCTGACAATTAAAAATCAGGACAAAAGGTACTTGATTATGGTATTATTCAGACACATTAAGGAGCGCTGATTTTCACTTATTTCTGAATTGCTGTTTTAATATCAATGGAAGAGAATTGCTTTCTAATCCAGTGTTGTTCTTCTCTCATGCTTCCCCTTGTCCTGAACTGAAAATGGACTCTCTTCCACATCAATGTGTTCCTTCTAAGGTAAGAGATTCTTACAGTCATTAAAAAGCACATATTTTGCAATTATGAGTAAATAATATTCAACATGATCTTAAGAGTTCAGTTAAGTTTGGTTTAGATTTGCCTGTTAAACTGATTGGTACATTTCTCCAACATTGCAGTAATGTAATAGCAAAGAAAAACTGATTCTGTTTACTTACACACAAGCCCTCGTGTGCCATTTTAGGGTAGGACCAGTTCTGCTAAATTGGGTTTTGCTTTAATGCCAAGATAGTAGCTAAATGCTCATTAATTTAAAGTACTTTTATGTTCCATGTGTCTGGTGTTTAGTTTTTCAAAAAAAACAAAGGGAAAGTTGCTTGTTCTTTCAAATGCATGATAGAACAGCTGCTGCCGATGACAAGGGCACAGATCTAAAAACCAATTAAACTTTACCAGTGCTGGGGTTCACCTCACTGCTGTTGAATCTGGACCTGATTATGGAGTGTTTGGAGTCTGTGGGGAGCACATCCACCTCTGCATCGTCAGTGCGCCAGCAGTGTCTCATTCCCTCCGACTGTCTCGTCCAGTTCTGACACCAAAATTTGGGATTTGGGGCCTGGAACAAAGTCTACTGACAGCTATTTGTAATCTCAGCTATGACTGACATTCCATATATATACTTGTATGCCAATTTCTTTCTGAATGACTGTCTAAAATATGGAAAGTCAATCCTACCGTCTTAGTGCATTTGCACCTGGGGCAGAAAGACCTAAAATATCAGCAGGAGAATAGAGTAAAATGCTGAAAAAAACCTTCAGGTTACACTTTGCATTTCATTGCGGGTTTCTTGCTGACCTGAACTCATGGCTTAACTCTTGCTCCAATTTAGGTCTCCGGCGTGCATATCAGGAAATTATATGCAAGGCCTGTAAGCATCTGAAAACTGGAATGTCACCACAGATACTGAGGGGTGTCATTTTTCAGAGGACCTGGTAGCGACAATCTGCGGGATGTTAAGGAACCAGTGTTGTTCCTCCACGTTTCCAGCGATGAGAAAAAAGCTAAGAGCCTACCAGTGTTCAGCCTTAGAAAATCTAATGTCAGTCTGAGAAAGGGACAAAGGGACAGAAAACCAGAAGGGAGAGATTATTCAAAGGAGGAAATGGACACGATGATATCTCTACTCCCGGGTATAATGCTGAACCTCGTGCTGAGGGAAACTCTGTGCTGAGAGGATGTGAAGGAGAATTAGAGTGGGGAATTGACTGCAAGCTAGGGCTGTCGTGCTTCCCCAGATCCTTGTTGCATATCCAGAACCTTTAATTCTCAACTAATCTCCCTTTAAACTGCACCTTGAAAGTCCACTTGTGAGCAATGACTAATGGTCAGGTGCTGGTTTAAGATTAGCCTTAGGTACACCGTTTAAGGGTCTGCAGTGTACTGCCGTTGTTTCAGGGCTGGTGTGGCAGTATATCTATGGCAGAAGGTTACAGTATCTGTACTGCAGTAATCCTCCAGCAGAAAGAGCTCAGGCCTGGGGCTCAAGCAGAGGTGACATGCAAGTCAGCCAACAGCTATCACTCACGGGCAGTGCTGGTCAAGATGAGTCCTGCGGTCTAATGACAGCCTGTGTGTTAGAACATTGGCTTTACAAGGGTGCCCATGGGAACGTGGTCCTCTGGTCCGAGTGCATGTAGCTACTAGGTTGTTTTGGGGTCGGGACACCAACTGTGTTTGACACTATGGTGTAACCCTCATTCTCCACCTAGAATAATCATGAATAGAATCCTCCAGCATTTTCCAAAAAAAAAAATGCCATTGGTTGCTTGCTGGTCCACCTGCGCCAAAGGCTTGACTGGGCAGTTCATTGTTTGCTGTCATTTGAACGCTTTTTAATTGTTCTTGACATTTTAATTAGGCCAGTGTAGGAGTGCTGAGCCTGTCACATAGCAATCAAAATTAAGTGTTTGTGTTCTCTCTGCCAGTGCAATACTTATCTCGGCAGGACAAATGTAGACCATTAAGTGCTACAAAGGATTACAAAATGAAAAATTACATTACATTTATTTATTTAGTGGACGCTTTTGTCCGAAGCAGTGTAAGAATGAGGAAGATTATGCGTCATAAACATACATCTGTCATGGAGCCAAATTTAGGTACTGAATGACTGGTAAATATTTGCATTGGAGCAAGAATTATAAGAAAATACTGTTAGATCCTAACATAGGGTAAGTTAATCCAATCAAAAATAACACGAGGATTTGATTCGTATTAGATACGAATAAAATACAAGAAGAGAACATCCAGAGCTGTTAATAAACCATAATCAAGAAATAGTGCATGAAGACTGAGGAGTGTGTTGGTGGTAGAATGAGCTGGTTGAGGTAGTTGAGTTGGGTTTTGAGTCCCTTCTTGAAAGTTACCGGAACTCCGCTGCCCAGATGTGGATCAGTAGCTTGTTCCACCATAAAGGAACCGCTAATGAATGACATCTAGAGTGTTTTATGATCAATCTAGAGTGATCATTACTTTCATGTGGTGGAGGGCTCACCAGGCGAAGCTGGCTGATCATAGAGGGTGAGATCATAGGGAGCCAATGAAGAGAGGTAGAGAGGTGTTACTTGAGAGTGTTGTGTTTCCCTTACCTGAGCTGGCATGGAGAAGATGGTACGAGGTTCCCCTGACCCCCTGACCAGGATAAGCAGTTAGAAGAGAGATGGATGATTGAGAGGCATTGTTGTAATTCTGAAATTTGAAGATTATGTAGGCAACATGTTCTGTGGACGCCATGTCTATAAGAATATATGAACACATTCATAACACATTATAATGCATTAATAAAGCATTATAAACATGGCTATAAATATTTATTAAAAGGCATAACACATTATAGCCATATTTATTATGCATTATGAAAGCTTTATGAAGCCCTCATTTATAATGCACTATAGATATTTTCATGATGCACTATAAAGTATCCTTAATTATTATACTGACCATGACAGCTTTAAGTAACGTGTTACCACCATGAATTATGACTATGTAATCGGGCATATCTTTTTGGAAATTTGAAAAATGAGCAAAAATAGAGAGTTAATATTAGGAGTTTTGCTTCCAACTTCTACATCGGGTCTGAAATGCGGATTAGCATAAAGCCCACGTTCTAAAGAGGGAGGACATCCTTCCACTATCGTGCGCGCCGTTGGCTACCTACTTCTGCTCACTTTTTGTGGAGCCTTCTAGACACCAGGCTTTGGGGAGAGCTCCGTTCCACCTACAGCCCCACAGGCACCCGTTTGTCACTGCCATGGACCAGTGAGAGGGATGGGAACCCAGCTGCCTGACAACAGGAGGCGAGATCATTTGTGTTTTCTGGGTGTCCTCCTCCAGACAGCTAATGCAGGGATTGAGCCCCGGTCCCCAGTGTACGATACGGTCTGCTAGCTGTGGCACCACCGGCAAGTGTGTAATCTTAGCACCTCATAAACACGAGTTAAAACAACAGCCATCGTTAACAATTAAGCCATTTAAGTAGGGTAATTTATACAGGTGTTTCCTTCTGCTCGAAACTGAAAGCTAAAGGTGACTCTAAACTGTTGCCCTGACAACCGCGGTAAGCGGGCCATTAAGCATTTCTGAGCCGCGGCCCTAATTCAATTGTTGGAAAAATGTAAACGTAAGAGAGAATGATGGATTGTTTCTGATTAAAGCACAGCAGCAGCCTCCAAAGCAAAGGACATTTGATTTATTTACAGTGCCCGGCTGAGCCGAGAGCATTTTTTTTTCTTCACCGACTCTTCTCTGAGAAGTGCTGAGACCGAGGAAGGTTCTCGAGGCATCATTCTCCTCCACGCGCCTGATCTTTTTGATCGGCCTTATTTCACACCGCCCTCCTTGAGCATAGCGGAATAGTCAGGAGAGCCAGAGGCGGGCGGCAGCACGAAGGGGGGGGGGCGCGTGGTGATTCACCTCTTCCGGAAGCGCGTGTCGGTTGCTTGCGGTTGCTTGTCTGGGGGCGTTGGGAGGCCCCTCGTGCGCAGAGTAGGATGCCGAACTAGCAGCCGTGTTCCCGGCAAGCCGCCTGCCTACCTTCATGCAATCACCCCCCCCCCGTTTTTCCTTCCACGGGCAGCTGGGTGTTCGGTGGGCACCATTGCCTGCGTCGTCACTGCAGAGGACTCTCCCCGCCATCTGTCAACCCACACCGAGGTGCCGTTAAATCGGGCCGCCGTCCAGTGAGCCAGAAAGGGCCCGTGTGCCCCGAAGCCATGTCGACCCTTTACAGGACGCCTGCCCGCCCCCCACGCTGGCACAGCCCCCCCAGATGGAGGTCAGGCATGCAGAGTCCTCTTGGCATCCAGGCGGCCTGGTTTTTAGTGGGCCATGGGCAGGGTGGCGCTGAAGGCCTCCTATACAAAAAAGTAACATTCGCAGCTCTCTCCAAAATTACCCCAACAAGCCACAATTACAGCCCTGCTAAGGCTGAGTTTAAAAGTAGCGTGGGCTGGTGTGGGGGGGGGGGGGGGAGGAGGCGGGGCCTAGTTTCAAAAAAGGTCAAATTAAAATTCGGGAGTCTGGCCGAGTCAGGGATCTGAGTGGTGCTGATCTGCCTTTACTCTACCCCGAGTCTCCCAGAGGTGTGAGTGGATACCAACGCACACTCACGCCAGGGCAAGCTGTTTACAAACGGCCCCCGAGCCTCGCAGTGACACGAGCACATGGGGGAGCGAGGGCCATTTCCGGACCGCCTGAATTGACGTCACGCAGCGGTATTTCCATAGAGTCGTTGCCTAATTGCTTTAACATCATTCACATCCTTTTTCTCAAGAGGAGACAGCTCAGGGCTGGCCGCACACCTGATTTACCAGGCCACACTGCGCTCTCCCTTAATTTGCATGAAAATGAACGCAAGGGCTTTTAGACAAGAGGGTATCGAATATGCAGGAACATATCTGGCCTGAATTTAACATTTCCTATTATTACGAGGCAGACGTGGTCCAGCACATAGGCTGGAGGCTCTCTTTCTCTTTTGAAATGTAGCATATAGATATATACTAAGAATTTTGTGCTTCTTTGTGAAAGTTGTGAAATTTTACATTAAACCAGCACCATATGGTATTTGCTGTCCATTAAAGTCCTTAGTGCTATAAGCAGACATATTGATGAGCTGCCTTTCAATGCCTTGTGATCCTAATGACAGGAGTGTCTTATCAGTGCAATAACAGGAATTCTGATGTTTGCTTTCTAATGGGATTCTGGAGGACAATATGAGACTTATTTGTTTGGTAAAGGGGGAAAAACATTTAATTATTTAATATATGAAAAATGAATATCTCAGCTTTCGCTTAAACGTTGAAATTCTTTTTTTTAATTCCCCTGCTGCAGTTATTTATTTATGTGTCATTATCCGTCGTGCCTTTCATAAATGCGTTGTGTATTCGTAATGTAATCGTGGATCATAAAGTCTCTCTCTTGTTCGCTCTTCCCCCTCCCTCTCTCACCGCAAAAATACCCAGCTGCGATCTAGCACTGACCGTGGTGGCACTGGGGATTGGCTATTGGTTATAATTGAATTGTGGCTGTCTCTCTAAGCAGATTACAGTTACGCCCAACCGTACACGTCTGGACTGCAGTCAGGGCTGCCTGTCAGCCTGTTATGGGAGAGCTTCAGTGCATAATGCAAGGCAGAAATCTTGGCTGTGCACAAAGCGTGCGTTTTCTCATTTTGCTTGTTTGGCAGATAGCCAGGGTAGTTTGGTATGGACCTGACCCTCCTTTTGTATTACTGAGCTATGCAAGGTTTGTGTTCGTTAGTTTCTTAACACAGACGTAACGATCAGGACCCTATTTTCGTTAGGTCTCGCTTCCTAATCATTCATAAATGGGGTCTTCGATTATAATGAAATGAATCTTTATTCGCCATTTGTAAGATTACAAGTACATTGGAATGTGTGTGTGTGCGTTTTTTCTCTTTCATATCCCATCTTGCTCTTCATTTTCTTAGGATATATATGGGCGAGTGCGCCGGGTCATTTTTTTCAGAGAGTTAAAGGCCTTGCTCAAGGGCCCAGTGCTGGGGCTACTATACTAAACACGATCGAGCCGGCACCCTTCCCATCACAGGCACAGAGGTCTGACCCGCTATGCCACACAACACTCCCGTTAATGCGTGCAACACAGGTAATTGGTTACTTAGTTGCTCAGTGTAAGTTTGTTGTCCAGTACAACATCCGGAGCTGAGAGAGACCATGTCTGCAGCGTGACGTTCTTACCAGAACGATCTGTAAACAGGGGTTCTTGGGTGGTGCACATGGGGTGCCAGTGTCCAATAGAGGGAGAGATCTTGGGGATGCTGCTGGCCGTCGGGATGGGAAGTGACTTTAATCAGGTTGGCTAATGGGTAGCAGCTGTGCTCTATCCCGGCAGTGCCGCCCCCCCGCCGACTCCCAGCCCAGTACCCCAACTGGGTGGCCACCAGGGATTGGGTGTGGCACTGCTGCAGAAGGGGCCCCATCTGGCTGTATCCCCCCATTTGCCAGGCTGTCTCTTCAAAACCTGTCAGCCCACGGTGGTCCAACATGGGACCAGTCAAAGTGAGAATCACACATGTGCAACACACATCTTACGGACTACTTTTTCTCTCCCTGTCACATAACACACAGCTGTGAAGCTTCAATCACTGCTCATTCAAAAGGACAGCTGCCTGTCAGACATGGCATCTAATTAAAGTACACCTCACGGTGCCATTTTTTTGTATTATTTTTCCCCAGACTATTCCCCCAAAAATATATTGCCAGTTAAGTTAAATTTGCCTAATTGTACACTTAAAAAAAAAAACACATTTCTTATGCCTTCTGGACCTACACTGTATCTGATCTTGGTTTTCCCCCGAAAAAGTGAGGCATTTAACTGGCAAGCCACAGAGATTTGAGCGTCTGGCTCAGGCCCGACTGATAGACGCGTCTTTGTTCTGTGTTCATGTGCCATATCCTCACACTCCTTGTCCCGGCTGTTATGAAAAAACCTTTTGAAAGTAGATTATATGTAATGTAAGTTGGTAATGAAGTTATCGATGAAAGAGGGTGAGGTTTTACTGGGAAGTCAGATCGCAGGCGATAACTGTGGAAACCCGCTCCAGTCGGCTCTTAACGGGCAGCCTGAGTCTGTTCGCAGTTCTTGAGTCTATTTCTGTTGCACCTGCTGCTGCCACCTTGCATTCTCTCTCTCTCTCTCTCTCTCTCTCTCTCTCTCCTTCTGCATACATACATAAACATGGCAGCGATTGGTAAAGAAGCTTCAGAGAAGTCCCAGTGGGCACCTGATTCACAGATGCCACCGTACAGCACGATCATCCTGAAGAACGTGATCTGGGAAATGTGGGATGTGTGTTGCTGCCATATTGTCCTGTTCCGTGGGGTGGGGGGGTGGAAACTGAGCCTGTCTGTCACGTGGCCTATCAGTGCTTATCAAACACGCTTCTGAAACCACCGCTGAAACTCAATTAATGGTTGGGAAGGGGCTGTTTATGGGCTGCCTAGGAGTGGCTGTTTTGCTCGCCGTCTGTTTCTGAGAAGTGTACTTCTGCTTATGAAGTTTATATGTGCGTTAATTAGCACTGTGCTGATCCTTAAAAATGAATGCAGCCCTCTCTTGGAGACCACACACACACACACGACACACTTATGACTCAACACCCACAGACTGACATACTTACAAATAAATGTAAGCACGCTTTTTGAAGGACTTACATTTGATGTTTGTTATTAGTAATATATGACAGTGCCTGAAACAAACTAATAAATAGTTGAATTGCATTTTTTACTTAAAGGTCGCTGAATAAAACAGTTCATGGGGATATTCGCTAACTGTTTGTGTTAGGGACATGTACAGGGGCACTGGCCCCAGCTGAAAGCTAATTGGCCACCAGAGTGCCACCTTCCCTGTCACAGATTTAAAACATACCATTGGCTAATGATAAGGTTAGCCGCTCTGTATGAATTATAGTCACTCATGCACCCCATCTTAAAAATAATAATCCCAGAATCGCTCCTGGTCTGTCAAACTATTATGTCATATTTCAGTCCCACATGTAAACAGACACACACACACACACACACACACACACACACACACACACCCCTGTGAACGCCGTCATATACACACACCCCCATGCGTGCATAAGCACTCGCCTAACAGGATGTGCCAAGCAAACAAATGGTACATTTGCAGGCAGACGGAGGTGGCTGGGTTACTGTGTTCTCTGCGCACCGCGTGTGGAAGGTGCCTGAACGTTAGTGGTGCACTTGACTGACACTTGTCACAGAGCAACAGGTGTGTGTCAGACTTTATTGCCGCAGAATGTAGCACGTTCACAACGGTACACATAGGCAGAGATGTCAGGCAGAAAAAGACCCAAAATTGAACATCTGTGCAAGCAGTTTGGCCTCATAAGTAAAGGCGATGACAATGACGATGACGATGATGATGATGCCGATGATGATGACGGGGAGAGCTCCTCGGTCATATTTCACAAACAAGTCTGTTATTTCCGCCACTTGGACCAGTTATTAAGCATTTCACTTGTGCTTCCAGACGGTGACAGCTGCTTTGAGAGACAGTAGACGGCGAATCGGGTCTCTTAATGGATTATGGTAATGTCCCGAGGCAAACGGTCAGGCCGAACAATGGCCGGCGCAGTTTCCCCGTCCACCCTGCCGCCACTTTTAGACTAATGTGATTTCTGGCTGGTAATTGGATAAATTGTATTGTAATACCATCACCTCTGAACGCCGCGGCTCGGCAAAGCTGCAGACGTTGATTTCGATGAGAGGCCGGATACCGGCTGGATTAGAGCCGTGACATGTAATGAAATATTTAGGCCCTACTGTATTACTTAGATAAAGGGAAATGCTGTATTTATCGACTTTCTGTCAGAAAAAATACACCCTTAGTAGGAATTACAGAGATGGCCTGGTCCATTAAATGCGATAGGCTCGTAGATTAAAAAAAATAATATAAATGGTCACTCTGTTATCGCTATAGCAGAATACTGCCCGACGCAGAATTGATGGTATGCTGGTAAAGCCAAGGTAAAGCAGCAAAGTGTAAGATGGCCATATGAAGAGGAGGTTTTTGCCTTATTCCTGGAGCTACAGGGTTCATGCTGTTGTGCATCAGGACTGAAATGTTCTGATGATTGTTGAGTGTGCTGAAATTACATAACTAGGTCATTGGGCTCATCAGGCGATCGCATAAGTAAGTTAGGATCTCGCTGTCACGGGCCGGTTAACACCATGGTGGCAGCCTATGGCGGCCATTAACGGTGGCGGATGCCCTTTCACGAAATGGCCCTTGGCACATGTGTTCTGGAACAGAATGTTTTGACTGGTGTGGCCAATTTTTTATTTTTTTTTATAAATGTAGCAGGACAGATCCCGGATGAGAGTTACCATGGTAACAAAAAAAAATTAGCTCACAACTGAAGTTCTGAAGTCGTGGCTTTCGAGAGGTTTTTTTATGCTGGTGCTGTTAAGGTTTTTTTTTTATCAATAAAACAGTAATGAGATACTGGGCAAGTCTTTCTTTATTGCGGAATGAGCCAGTCACTCACTGGTATGATGTGTGGCCACATTGTAACCCTGAGTTTCCGGATGAAATACATGCCTTCCAAATCTCCCTGTGTGGCTGATAGAATGATGGCACTGTATATTTTTCTTATTTCTTTTTTTTATTTCATTGTAACCCTTTCATCTCAAAAGATGAAGGAGTAGACTTTGGGGAAACCGCAAGTGATGTCAAACAGTATTTGTTCTGTAACACGACCAGTGGGGATGTCAAAATTATCAAAATGATAGCTTGTGTTACAGAATTCTTCAGTCACAGAAATAATATAGTATGAATTCTATTGTTTTCCAAAAAAAAAAAAAACCAATTAAAGGAATGAAAAAATCTACAACAATCAGGTGTGATTCTAGCAGACTACGGCTACCTATATTCTGTCTTAAAAGTCATTTTGTTTCTCTAGGGGAAAAGAATCATTTTCTGTAAAAGTTTATGGGACGCATCACATCTCATTAATGTAGGCACTTGATTGTTTATATTCACAGCAAAATGCTGATGACCTCGTTACTTGGAGGCAGCATGTGGCTCAGTGGGCTAAGCCTGTGTGCCTCTAATCAGCAGGTCACTGGTTCAAACCCAGCCTCAGCACATCTGCAGGTCCTTGCGCAAGGTCTTTAACCCCCAGCTCCGTGGGCACCCCAACAGGTGGCTGCCCTTCGCGGACAGCTTAAGAGCAAATTGAGGGAGGCGTTAAAAAGACAATTTTCCTATGGGGATCAATAAAAGTATCAGTTATTATTATTACTTAATCAGCTAACAGTTAAGTATGCATTTAAGCACGTCCAAATGTTCATCTCTTAAACCAGTGTTTCTCAACTCTGTCCATGGAGATCCCCAGATGATCCACATTTTTGCTCCCTCTCAGTTCCCCGCCAGACAGTCCACGTGGACTGTAAGAGGCTCCCAGAGGATTGGTTTAAGAAACATTGCCTTAAACCATCTTCAGTGATGTTAAACTCATCAAATTGCTCTGCTGTTAATTCTCATGGGAGTTTTACTTACACAAAAATGTTATGAGGGCAGAATGAAAAATGATTGGATCAGAGAGATAACCAATCAGAGTATGGGTCCAAGCAAGTAGAGAAGGTGGAACTACCTAATCAGATGTCTTGGTCCTGCCTTCTTTAGTGGCTTGGATCCACCTCCTCTACAATCTGATTGGATAGTTCTCTGAACCAACTGTTTTTCATTCTACCCACAGAATGTTTTTGTGGAATAAAACTCCTAAATGTTCCTCCTGAATATTGTGCTTCAGTTGTGTTTAGTTCATCTGGAGAAAGCCATATTGCTGGGGTGCAGACCCATTGTTTTAAAAATCCTCTTCAGGATAGAGATGGCATTCATTTTGATTTTGAAAAGTCCTCCCTGATTGATTATAAGTTGTTTTGTCTGCCTGAGGAATGAGCCAGGGCAAAACGTTCACCACACACAGGAAATCATTCTTGCCGTAATTTCTGTTTCTTCGCCGACTTGTCCTTTTCTAATGGGACCAATTAATCTCTTTGATCCATGAAAGGCAGCCTACACAGCGCTGTCAGCACTCCCTAAACCTCCTTATTCAAGGGGAACATCCTCACAGGCATAACGGCCCTTGTCGGCTGCCCGAAAATACCATTAATTTGTGAAAGTAGAGGCCTTATTTATTTCCGCGGCGGTGGCTGACATATGAGTCTGCTCCGTGGGCAGCAGGCTTGGGTTCCCCGGCAGCAGGGCCTGGCTAAGCCGGGGAGCCGCGCCGCATGGATGAGCGCGAGCCAAAGCCTCCCCATTAACCGTTAAATGCCGTTTCATCAACGCAAGTCATGCATGGGCTTGTGTATGTGGGGATTGGGAGCGGGGCCATGGGGTGATGAGGGAGGCCCCCCCACTTGACCCAGCAAATGCCTTAGACTTCTGTCACTCTCATTTTTGAAGCCCAACCCCCCCCCCCCCCTTTTAGCCAATCCCCCACTGGTCTTCTCAGCATTTTCCATACTGGTTAGCACTGCTCTAATGGATTTCCTCCTCTACTCTATTTAAAGAAATATGAAGAATTATCTGTTTTTCTTATTCTTTTTCTGTCTTGGCATGACAGACAAAGAAAAGAGATTCAAGGCTTCGAGGCTCTACAGAACAGGCCCGAAAGCACACGTTAAATATACTGTGAATAATCTGAGCAGTGCTGTCCTGTCCTCGTTCTCTTTCAAGTCAGGGAGTAAACAAAACAGTAGGGATAATGCTGTTTTTTACGCTTAATTGATGTGGCTGGATCGTTGTGACGTTTGCATGTTTTACCTGCCAGGGTAGCCCCGTTTAGTAATCAGGATGACATGAAATGAGGAGAAGCTGTTTATCAGATTCTGATTGGTGCAGCTTTACTGGTCAGCTTGATATGAATCCTTTCTGATTTACTGATTAACTTCAGGCTGATTCTTAGATAAACCTACAAGTAAAGTTTAAATATAACATTTCTTAATCCCGTACCTAAACTATTGTATGAAAAGCACGCTCGTTACTGCTTTAAGAAAAATACAGAATCTGCCCGGGACATAGCGGCAGTAATTAGATAAAACGTCTGGCACCCTCTTGATGGTCTCTGACCAAGCTCTTACTCAGAGTTGTTGGCCAGAAGGTCATACTTAACCTCTTTATCATAGAAAGTAATGGATTCCTGGGCGGAGGAAGTTATTAAAGAGATCTGCCCTGGCTGATACTGGCCACCTCATATGCACCTGGATGTGTATGATTCTGAAATAAATTCAATTTAACCGGCCTCAGGTATCCTAATGCTCCGATGTGCGTACTTATGGAGGTTTGGGTTACCCAGTTATCAAGCACTTCCAGGCATGTCTTCTCTGAACATTTGAAGGGATTGATGAAATGCGATTTGTAACGTCGTCGTCAGGTTGCGGTGATGGCTTTGCCACACCCCTGTGGGAGTTCTGGACTTCTGATATCGCGTCCTCTTCCAAAAACACATAATGTCTTCTTATCACAGAACATGGAATTAAGTTTGCTTTTTGGGCAAATCCAGAATACAGTAGTTTTTGTCGAACAAAGAACACATTGTAATACTGCCACGTGCACTGGTAAGACCGCGTCGTTTAATGCATTGTCATTTTGAATTCATGTTTGTGTCAAAGTTGATAGAATGCTTTGTTTTATTCTGGTGTAAAGTTTAACTTTCGATATCCATTGGATTGGATTTCTCTGTCTCCAATTAAAAGCTTTTCATAAAAATGTTCAAACTAATCAAGTGAGTCTGCTCCCTCCTACTTAAAACAAATGTCAGGAAAAAGCTTTAATGCTGTTTAATTGATTTTCCTTTTCAGTGGTTACTGTTTTTTTTTTTTTTTTTTTGGAAAAAAAAGAAGCCTTTCTTAGCTCAAAATCATTAAACATGGAAGGAAGGCAAGACATGCAATCAGGACGTCGACCCAAACTAAACGCGAGCGTGTAATCATGGTCTGAATTTGCACTCTGGCCGTTGCACCAAAGATGGGGCCAATGTGAGCTGAATTTCTACAGTAACCACCTCCGTCTTGACACATGGCTGGTCTTGGGATTTTGCTTCCATTTTCTTTCTCCTGTATATTTATTGTCTGCTTGTCTGCCAGCAGCAGACCTTTTTGTTCTACGCGTTACCGCCTCTGCTGTACGCGGGTGTCACATGGAGAAGTGTCCGGCCGCTTTTTCATTTCTCTTTCCCCACTTAATTGGGAAATTAAGAATAGAGCTGCTGTTTTACACTTCCTGCAGTACATTTGCCAGTTCCTTTTAAAAACGATTTTGCTAAGCTGTAATGTGGTGACCAATGAGTTATGGCAACAGTGCCATCATTTTTCAAAGTGCGTCCAGCCTTAAAAAGTACATACGAGCTATTTTCGAGGTGTTAGTAATGCTCATCAGTGACGCTGTTGATTACAGTAAGGTTCACAGTTTAATAAATTTTAATGAAATTTGAAAATGGTGTGATTAAAGAATAGATTGTGCAATTGGTCTAATTGCAACATTTGTGGGCTTCTCAACTATATAAGTATATAGTAAGGAGTTGACTGTTTTTGAACACCTGAGGGGGATGCAATGTGACAGAAGGATGCCAAGTCTGAAAGTTTAGTGATAAGGTGTTGCTCTTGTGGAGTTGCCTCAGCCAAGTTGTGGCGGCGCGCCATTTTTGTATTCCACTCAGCAGCCTTCGTGAATACTTGCATTTTCTCTGCCTAATCTGTGCTTTTTCATTGGTTGTTTTATGATACAGATTGTCACATCCCTGCCTGGAAGTGTTTAAGCTTGTCTCATTTGTCATTGTTTAAAAAAACATTATATATGTATTGACCTCAACACAGAATGGTAGTTTAATTCTGCAAGCCTGGGAAGAAATGCAGTACTACTCACAGAAGTTTGTTTCTCAGTAGCTTTTTTTCATTAGTAGTACGGAAGATTTAACCCTTAATGCATTGTTGCCGAAATAGTTGATAACTTGATATGGGGAATATTTTACGTAGAACTGATACATTTTCTGCACATTTTGGTAGCAGTGGTATTTCATAGCAGATTCCTCACAGTGGACTATTGATCCATCCATTCCATACATATATCTGGAGTTCCAGAGTGGCAGTTGCACTGGACCTCTTTATACTGTCCTCCTAATATCGGGCATTGCTGATGAATGACAACATTCAAAAGGGGCGATGGTTTGAAAATCTATGGACTATTACGCAGTGTGCTGGCAGTGCTTACTCTCATGCTAACACCAGTCACGCTAAAGCACCAGTGCTTACTCTCATGCTAACACCAGTCACGCTAAAGCACCA
>JAODLD010000044.1:19654324-19665276 GCA_026781065.1 Mormyrops boulengeri | reverse complement strand
CATGCTAACACCAGTCACGCTAAAGCACCAGTGCATACTCTCATGCTAACACCAGTCACGCTAAAGCACCAGTGCTTTTGCTAAATTTGCTGGGGAAGGGGGTCTGTGTATAAATTCCATCTGCTGGTCCCTAACCTATTATACTTCAGCAAAAATAGTATTCCATCTATTTTCCATATCATTTATCTGATGCCTCAGAAACAGTACGCAAGGCAGGGATGCCACTCTATTCCAGGGCTCACGTTCACCAACCATCAAATAATAAGGGCAATTTAGAGACACCAGTAGATCTGAGTGCACGTTTTTGGACTGCAGGAGGACACTGATATATCCAAGCAAGTACTGGGATCATCTACACGCGCACGCGCACAAACAGATACACACACACACACACACACACACACACACACACACAGAGCAGGAATCCTGCCCACAAGCTTTGAGGTGTGATGCAGAAGTGAGCTATCATGAGTGAGCTACCTGTGAGCTACCATGCCGCCCCCACAGGAATTGAGAAACAAAAAATCCCCCCTTCCTTCCAGTCACCTACACTATCTTGTGCCGTATGTTGAGATTTTGTCCATTACTTATTTCTCTATCTTTCCACAGTGAGAGACCTAGGCTTCCCTATGCTATGCTTTGATGGAACCAAGTCTTGGCTTTAGTAGAACTGGGTCAAACAGTTCACTTGGTCCAGACTCTCCCCCTCCCCCCTCGTCGCGCCTGGTCATAAAGCGTGTCTATTTGATCTTTAATAAGAGGAATATTATTTAACAGGAATTTTTATGCTTCCTGCAGTCCGACCTTTGCAGCTGTGCACACTTTCTGGGTTGCGGCACGGTCGTCGCGACGCGGCCTCGGTTTTTGCCGTGGAAGATGTGACGAGATGGGACAGCCTGCGGTGGCGGTAATGCGAGGCCTTTGCCAGATGACAGGGTCATGAAATGCACGTCCGTCTCTGTGGCTCACAGTCCTCATGATTATTTCTCCAGCGCCGTATGACGACTGGCTGGTGGATTCCCTGGGCCAATCCATCTCTCATCCACACACATTCAGGACTCAACTGGCCCCATAAAGACTAGAGACTGGTAACAAGACATCAGGGAAAAATGCTTCTCAGAGGCAACTGCTTGATAGCAAGTGTTACTAACCTCTGTCTAGACACAATCAAACTTCTTGGTAACTGCCCTGGTATTTGTAGGTCATCCTGCATATATTAGCATTTTTAATCAATCTCGGATTTAGGACATAAGTAGCTGTGTAACTCTGTATGTATGTAATGGAGTTAAGAGAGTGTCATGACTTCCTGTTCAGTGCAGACATAGTATGCACAGTTTATGTATACTTGGGTACTTCGCAAAGTTATTGTTTTGTGGATTATATAATGGAACCTTACTGCCTTTTTCAGTTGGTTAGCATCTCTAAATATTACCAGAGAGGTTTCTAATGTATTTATTATGCAACAGTGGTTAGCCGTGCCTTGTATATACCATAGAATCTGCCTTTTACCAACAGCCTTGGTGGGTGTCACTGCGAATCCTTGTAAAATGCATTCGGTAGCCATGAGGTAGCTGGAGTCGAGCATCACTTATGTTGGAGTGGATGACTGGGGGAGGTGCGATGTCATAGTATCCTCCCATGGGGGAATGGAAAAGTTTGACTTCTTTAAGCCTTTATGAAACGAAAATAAAGTACCTTGCAATATTATGTGGGACTCCCAGGAGCGCTAGCCTTGTCATACTCAACTCATCACCTCTTTAGTTTGTGGCTTGAATGTGGTAAACTGAAAGAACACGTGTGGAAGCGGCTGGATCTTTTCTCCTCCGTGTCCTGGCCATCTGAATCTCCCGAGGGCTAGGGGGAGTGGTTACTGGGAGCCCAGGGCTCTCTCCACGTAGCCTTTCGGCCCTAAATCCCAGTCGCAGCGTTAAATTATGGTGCTCCCAGTGTCGAGCGGCAGGAGCTATTTCCATCACTTTGAGAAGTTTCTGAGAGGGAAAGAAATAAGTTCAACAGATGAGATTGCGTGAGGAAACATGCTTTCTAAGCCAAACTGTAGAAAATAATCTGAAAATACTCATGCAGCATTTCGCACTTCATTGTTTGGCTAAGCTAAAAGCGGCAGAGATACTTTCTATCCCCACCAAGTCCTGGAAATAGGCTAACGGGGACAAACAGTTAGGGTCAGATTTTGGTTACTGTTTGTATCCCAGGTTGAGTGTACAGGTGGGTGGTGTTCAAAAAGCAAATTTGCAAATAACCTCTATTAAACAGAGCTTAATAAATAAACACATACAAAAAGCATTGCATTATTTTACATTGTCTTGCGTGAAATTTTTAACTTCACCAAGCTTAGGTTTCTAAAGAAAACGTGAGGAATAACGCTTGTCTTTTTAGTTAAATAACCAAAAAAATATCAGTTAACCAACAAGTTAAATGAACTAAATGAAAGATTCAGCTTTGATATTTGCTATATTTGCCGCTGTGTCATTTTTTTGGTGGCTCGTTAGCTGCCATTTCACTTATAGACATTGTGTCTGGTGTGCAAAAAGACATTGGAGTGGTGCAGATGAATTCTAAAGACTAAATTGCTTGCAGATTGCGAGGGCACAGAAGTACGATTTCCTGAGTCGATACGGATTGTATTGTGTCGATGGTCGCCATTGTGTACAAACACTTAGCAATGGACCATTTTGCGGAGCGGCGCTTAGCTCATCGTACCAATGTGATACGACGACCCCTAAAGGGAGGATGGGAATGGCTTTTGAAAGAGACACCCTCTGTTGTAGCATTCGGATGTGTCATGCCATATCTGATAAAGATCTGGGGCACCTGGTGGAAAATGTAGCAGCAAAATCAATAGCGTACTCCGGTGCTAAAGACTTAATGTGCATGCGGTTCAAGGTCCTGTAGCGTAATTAAGGTCCTCGGAGCATCTTGTGCAACTCGCCAACGTGGATTTAGAGCTTTGTGTAATTAAGGACTGGGATCGGCGTGCCTTGCATTCCTGTACAGGGGCAGTGAAGGAGAGCGGCAGGGATATCTCTTCAAAGCCAAGTCCTCTGTGAAAAGCCTATCAAAACCCTTACTCTGACTTGCCCCCAATTTGTATCCAGCCACATCCTTGCATTCGGATCTGTGAGGAGACATGTTTTACGCAGTCTTAGCTTGCTTTCGTACCCGCCACAGGCACAGCGTGCTGCTTCGTGGTTAGCCGATTTCCAGGTAGCATCTCACGACATGCATGTTCGAATGTGGAATCACCTGGACCTGATAGATAAATGAGGCTTTGTACGGAACAATTGACAGCTCCTCTTTTGAAGCTCACAGCCTGAGACAGAGCTTGGTGATCAGTCACGGCGTTAATCATCCGAACGGTAAAGGGCCTACAACGTGATTTATCTCACTGCCAAAGCACCAAACCCATACATGCACCCTTCCTCCCTCCCTCCAATTCATAGCGGTCAGAGAAAGCGGGGCTGTGAATAAATGATGTCATGGTCCGCGGGAGCTAGCAGTGGCTCCGTTTAGGAAATTGTAATGGAAATGTCATGAGTAATTTGATATGCCGTGACCTTTTATCGGGAAAGGTGTGTTTTAGCACCGTCCACCTTCTAGCACTAAGTGTAGGGGCTGCAGTGACCTCCCAGGAGGCAGATAGATTAATTCCGGACCCGGAGGAGGAGAGAAAAACACTGGGGCTTTCCTGATGTTTATCGCGGAAGCCGACGCACGGTGCCCCTCGAGAATCACTATCAGCGCGCATGGCCTGCCGGTGCCCACGATTGGATTATGCGGCATTTTATAAATTGGAATGTCGGCCCACAGCCTGAGGTTAGATGGTAGTGGCCCACGGTGCAGCGTGAGCGGCATGTGCATGGCCACAAATCCATCAGTAGTGCCAGAAGAGGGTCTCAGACTCCGCCTACCGCACCATCTTACAGGCCAGGCTCCCAGCCGTGGACATGCCAATTGCACATGTATGCATGTGGATGCGTGTTTATTTAGAAGATGGAAGGTCTGGATATACCAAAACAAGCCTACATGTTTATTTATGACCCATTCCTTCTGGTGAACTCTCTCTAATTTAGTCATCTGGCTTTTACATTTGGGCTTCTTTATTTCAATGTAATGTGGCCACATTGCACAGCATAATAGTACAGCAAAGTAATGTTCAGATTTTAATCACGCTTAATAACCCATGGAATACTTATGTAAATTTTACCTGAGGCGATGAGGTCGTAGGCTAAAAAAGATCCTTTCCCGATTAAATATTTTGAAAAAAGAATTTAGGTTAGCAGTAGTCACTCTTGATAGTTATTTAACCTTGGTTGTTAATGGGGTGAGCAGAGTAATTACCCCAAAAATCAGACTATTCGTACTTCACATCCTTTCATTTTCTGCAGAATATGCAGTTCTGATGCATAGTGTCGGTCTTAGCATCAAATGGGCAGCCAGAATTTAATAAGAAAGCTTGTGAAATGTGACACTAAACACATGTCAACCAAAAAAAAGTGCCCAGTTTTATTCCTCTGAGCTTATTCTTAATGTTTTGCTATTGTTGGTTTTTTAGTGCTGTTTATTTACACGGCAGTCATGGAGCTGCACCACAGACAGATGAAATTGCAATGATCAGAAGCTTGAGTCTACCATAGCACTGAGCTGTATGTCACATGGCTTCGGATCTTTACGTAAAACTTAGGGTGTTCTCAAAACTGTACAGGAGTTTTCGAAGGCCATTGGCATCCATTGGATGTACGATTAAATGGCCTCTACCGATGAGTTTGGGAAGAATGGGACTTTGAATAACTTCCCCTTGACTTCCCAGTCACTCCGGTGAAGTGTCTGCGCTTGGCTGATGCTTCCTTAGCCTTGCGGTTTTCCCCCTGCTGAACTCTGCCGTTGTTTTTGAGAATCGACAGGGTTTATATTCAGAAGGAGAAATGAGAGGGTTCTTTTGTTTTCAGAGAGTTTGGACTATTGTCGGAAAACGCGGTTCTTGTGGGGGGTACGGGGGCAGGCAGGAAAAAAAAAAAGACGTATCACAATTAAATGCAGGCCAGATTTCCCAGCTTTGCTATGATCCATGGCTCATTTACACAGAGATTTTGGGTTTTGGGAAATGTTTATCGCAATCTTCCAGTCCTTGCCAAAAGATGTTGAACTTTTATAGAATACCTCAAACTAAGACTGTTAAACCCCTGGCTCAATATTGATTTTTATTACTTTTATAGAAATCTGGGACCACGTTTACTCGTATGACCAAAAGTAGCATTCCATCATGTGTATATTAACAAGTTTATGTCGTTTGGGTCGCGGTTGTTAATCGATATGGACGTGGGGGTGGGATAGCTGTCGAATCGAACGTTAAACATGCTGTCGTTAAGAAACACAGTTGGGAAGACAAGTTGAGTAAGCCATTCCTTCCTTGTTGTTGTTTGTAAACCCACCCGAGTGGCAGCTGTTGAAAATGCTAACGCAGCCTGTCTCTCGAAAAGAGGTTATGCAGTTTAGGGAGAGAGCCCTGTAGGTGGGGAGCAGATGAGGTCATTCAGACATCAGGTCCTGTTAAAATGTATGCCCTGAAAATCTCCTCAGAAGAACTAACCCAAAGGCATTTTTTTACTAAACCAGGCTTTATTTTTATATAATTTTGCATCTTTACCTGGGATGAGGACCATTGAGATGACGGTATATTGCACTCAGAAGATCTTCTGTGTACTTTGAGGCGCTCTAAGCTGGATTGTGTGTGTTCATTAAGTGGTAATAATTTGCCATTCATGGTACTTGGAGCAAATTTATGCGACATATACATTTTGTGTATTTGGTCAGGTCCATCATCAAAATGAGTTTGCTCTTTGAAGAAATGTTGGAATGCTATCATTTGCAGTTCTTTTTTCCCCCTTCTTTTTTTAACTGTGTCTTATTTGAGTGAGATGGTTAACACCAGCCTTTTGAAATAAGTTGGTTGCAGACCGAGGCCGCTTGACGGTCAGGCCCCTTGATTTATTACGAACCTTTTGCTTACCTCATTAGAACAGAAACCAAGAGAAAGATCCTCTGTATTAGCACAGTAAGAAGCCAAATCCTCCCGCCTGTGTCACCTTCCTGAGAGGGGTTCCCAAGTCATATTGCTTTGGTCTGGGTCATTCCTCTCTGTCTGCTGGATGAGAGATTGTTCCAGTGAAAATTATGCCTGCACTCCTAAAGTTAATCTCTTTTCCTGTGCTCAAATACAGGCCTTTTGTTCTAAGAGAGAGTCATTGCATCAAACTTTTTATGTAGATGTATAGCTGTATATAAGGAACAATTACCGCATGCTTGTTTTAAGATCAGGTTTGATTTTCATGACCAAATTTTTATGCAAACCTCTTATTCCACCATACAATTTAATGAATCATTATTTAAAAAATATAACTTTTTTTTGCTGATGAGTATTGAAAGTGTTAGCTGATTTTTTTCTTTAACACAAATGTTAATTGAGAAATTGACTATCATTTGTATTAAATGTACAAACACAGTCCGATTAAAGATTGGTAATATCCATTAAGACCCACTATTGCCACCAGAACTGCTCCAAGGATAGATGAGTCGTGTGTTGAGGGTCACCATTCTGTACACCGCTGTTACAGAAAGGTGTTGGTTTCGCATTTGTGGCCTTCCTGTTAGCTTGAATGAGTCTGGCCATTCTCCTCTGACTTCTCATTAACAAGGTGTTTCCATAACACTGTATAATGTTACTCCCCAGAAGATGGCTGTTCCTGAGATACTGTAACCACTACATCTGGCTTCAACGATCACACCAAGTTAACTCGCACATCTTAGCTGGATTTGATTGCAGCCGCGTGATTTACTATTTGGAGAAGGAAGCTGTTTGCCTGAATATGCAGGTGTACCTGATAAACTGGCCACTGAGAGCCTAATATTTCGAAATTCTCCTGGTGCTCTGGATTGGAAAGTCTTAATATGTCACACTTTATATATTTAACACTGCCAGTAATGAAGAGGTAAAATTGTTTAAATAACGTAGATAAAGCAAGCATTACTAGTACAAAAATATAAGCATTTAATGTATTTTCAATATCTTTTTGCTTGGCTGTACTGAATTGCTACATTGCTACAAAGAAGTTCACACATCCATATGTCTACCCATTAATTCACTCTTCCATTCACCAGTCCATTTTGTGTTCTGCTTGGCGTATTTTGGTGTCGGGAAGTTCAGCGCTTCCACTTTTCGAATCACTTACCGAATTAGTGGTTCAGCTGCACTGTGCCAGCGCCTTTTATACTGCAGGCCGCCTCCTCCGGGTGACCCACTGGGATTTAAAAATGCAGCTACACTTGTGATTTTTTTTCAATGCACATTAAACAAGGGTTGTCGGGTCGAATTCTGATGAATGAGGCTGGGGAAGATGATGCGTGGCGTATCTGCGTACAGCAAACAGATCACAAGTAATTAAATATACTGAGGAGCAATGAAAAGGTTCTTAGTTACAGTGCAGCTTAACTAATAATACAGCTTAAATGTATTAATGATATGAAAGGTTAACCCCTTTTATTAAAACACTCGGATGTGTTGTGAACATTAAAATGCATAAGCTGGGATTTGAATCCTTACCCGGCTAACGAACTTCCAAGTCGGCCCAAGTCAGATAGCAAAATCATGTAGTGAAAATCAGTCTGCCAAGTGACTTAAGGAAGGCTGTGTTGAGTAGGGATGAAAGCACATGGGTCGTTCTTTGATTCTTTGAAGTCACCCTGTCTTCACATGGTAAAACTGCATAAATGAATCCATATGTTTCAGCGGTTACCATTCCCAAATGGCTAATTTTCAGACAATTTGGGGAAAAATCATCAAAACTTACAGTGCTGTGCGAATGCTTTGTTTTTACGTTCAAGCACGTTCATGTGTGTCCGGCTCTGTGCATCATTATTCATATAAACTGTCTGTAGTCCAGCAAAGTTAAAAGTTCAACAGACTTCTAAAAAAGATGCTCCTCCATTAACCTTTTTGATTAGCTTATAATGAATATGCCTTGTTACTTGGCTACGTCTGTAAATACAGCATACAATAGTTCTGTTTTTCTTCTGTGCATTTGAAGGTGAATTATATAGCCCTAAACTGTACAGATTCATTTCTGTCTCATCTATTTCATATTTTTGGCTCTAGCAACAAATAACTCTTATTCTGAGCAGGGGTAGCGGTGGTGTCAGAATAGTTTACAGTGTTATGGGTACATAGACAAGGGAAATTGGGGGCTATCCATTGGTAGATATTGAAAATAAATTAAATATGCAGGAAAACCGTCTCCTTTGGCCCGGTTAATCTCACACATGGTGACTTAGTGTTGCAACATGACCCTTAATCTCAGGAATTTAATTTTAGGTATGAGGGCCTCATGTAATTTTGTGAAAAACCAACAGTACATTGTGTCAAGGTTCCCTCCTGTCAAGTGCAGTGCTAGTTTGTACAGTAAATTGTAGTGAAAAGGCACAATTAACATCACAATGGCCTGTCAAAATCTGTACAATAAGAGTGCCAAGGACAAGGAAGCCAGTGTATAGACGCTGTAACTGTTTTGTTGTACTCGTAATCAATAATAAAAGCGACTGACGATGCATTTTCTCTCTCCCCCCCCAACACTCCTGCTGGGTTACTGTTGACTGAACACTTTTGCCTCAAAACCTTTAAAAGGTAAGACGCCTTGTATATTACAGTCGAACAACAAAGATCATTGATTTTTCTGAAATATCTGTTGAACATGCATTTTCAGAATGTGTAGAGTTGGGCCACAGTTGTCATAATAGTATTATTATTATTACTATTATTGTTATTATTATTATTATTATTATTATTATTAACTGTTCAAATGAGTTAATTGAGTGTGACTGTACAGACATGCAGGTGTGCTCAAGTATGTTTTCACATCACTAGCAAAGGTACTCACTTTCAGAAAAGATTGTAAAGTTTCTCCATGCAGATTTTGTCAATAGGTTCTCTAAAGGTCAGGTCTCCTGTGCCTCCCATTGTTAAGATCACTGCAGGCTGCTCATGGCCATTGGACAGTTCACCCAATGTGAAGTTCTTACTGTCATGGATAGATATGTCATGGTGGGGGATTAAATCAAGATGCTCAGTAGACACATATCCAGCTCAGCGATTGCACAGGCCTTGCGGCTCTGTCATCTCTGTCTGGTTCCGGGCACACATCTTCAGTCCAAGGCGGTGACTGCACAGATTCCCTTCCAGCGAAAGTTCCAGTAGACCAAGCTCATTGATGTGCTTCCTCACACGTGTACTGACTCCTTCAGCATTTCTGATTGCATTTGCCCAAGGTACCTCACATATCTCAGGAGGGATTATCCACCGGGATCTGACAAGAGGAGAAATTAAATCGCGAAAAACCCTGCAAGAGTCTGCAAAACCTTGAGACTTTCTAGATAGCGGTGAACACTGCAGCAGGCCGGCTCTCTGCTGGCTTTCACTGTTCTGTAATCAACGCCTGCTTCGTAACATGCAGTTCAATTTTCCACTTCTGTTTCTGTTCCCCAATAAAGGAGGTCTCGGAGTTAATAGTTTTCGGCTGGATAATATTATTACATTATATTTATCTTAATTCAGGATTTATCAAGGTATTATTAATCTTTTCCAATTTCAGCTCTCCTTTTAATACCCATTTCTTTTCTTAACAGACAGAAAAAGGTAGACCTGTATTTCCATGATTATGCCATCGTGAGCTTAAATTTGAATGGAACATGCTAAATTGACCAAAGCTTTTACTTTGTGCCCTTTTCTGCGGTTTCCACGAGTGTCCACATAGAAATTCACATCAAATAACAAATGTGCATGATAGAGTAACATGCCAGGTAATCCGGATGCCCACCTTGCGGTTCTAATGAAGTTATCTGCACTCATACTAGAGTGATTCACACTGCACAGATCAATATGCGCTTTGGAACTCAAAAGGGGTTTATTGTGTTTCTTAGAAGATCTTCTTTGAGATGTTCCTGAAGGAGCTTGATTTGTACTATGTCAGTAGCCGCACACCAGCTATGGGGCCCATCCACTGTGGCCTCAACCTTGCGACTGTGGATAGGCTACGAACCCAACCCATCGTGCCCGTCCATTCTCTCACCTCTTGCCGTGAGATTTTCTCTGGAGTATTTCTGAGGATGTTTATACAGTCTGGGAGTCCAGGACCGGGAGATCATGCTGCGGTGAAAATCTCCTGGTTTTTTCATTAGTTCGGTATGATGGAGGTGAGGAAGAGGGCGAAAAGGTCTTGAAATGCTTTAACTCTAGGGAATGGCGAATTGAGGGATCAGCAAGCAATGAGTCAAGCCTGGATCAGCAAGTTGGTAGTCAGGTCAAGGCCAAAGTGCCTGTCGGGGGCTTTATGGAATAACATGATATATACATATATATGCCTATATTTTTATTTGTATATGTATATATATTCTGAACCAGGATGATCTGCAAAAGTGTGAGATTCAGAACCTAACCTAGGAAGCGCATAGGCAAAAGTCCACAGCTGGTGACCTTCAGTGTGTCCTTGGGCAAATGTGGTCCCGCCCGTGAAATTTAATACCGATACATTCCCGCCCCCCACCCCCGAGGAGCCCTAAGCAGAGGAGCTGAGGCGAGCTGCCGGGTGCAAACATCTGGACCTCTGGGAGCCTTTGTCTCCGAGACGTGGTGTCTGCGACATGGCTGTGGGTGTCCCGCTGGGCAGCTGGAGGGCCCCCCCCGTGCAGATGCTGGCTCCCATCACGTTTTGTTTTTCTAGACCTCGCACAGCAGCATGTTGAGTAACTCAGCGCGGCCGGCCTTCATCATGTGTGGACCGCTGCTTCTGATGTGGCGGAGGACAGTCCCAACAGAAAGCGTTTGTTTTTGTGGCTTTACCTGCTTTTTTGGACAGTCAGAGGCTTTTATGCACTAAAACACTGAA
>JAODLD010000044.1:19618152-19648265 GCA_026781065.1 Mormyrops boulengeri | reverse complement strand
GGCGGCGCCCCCCCCCCCCCCCCCCCCCCCCCCCCGGCGCGCGCCGCGCCGCGGCCGCCGCCCCCCCCCCCCCGGGGGCCATCAAAACCGCTTTGATTGCCAATGATCTAAGAGGACTGATGTCTTCACTGATGTTGGATTAGGATCAGCGACGGGCACGGGAGACAGTCCGGTAGTCAACCGTGATGAAGAAAGAAAATGACCCGGGAAAAGAATAAAGTGCTTTCTTTCAGTTGATACACATTCTGCCCCGGTGGTAGGAAACTATTACAGATGCATGAGGCCCTTAATGAAGGGCATTTGACAAATTCAAGGGGCGATCAGTTAAGACAGAAAGACACGCACCTAAATTAAATGCCGGGAAGTTCTCCTCTCTCAGAAAAGGAATGCAGAGAGAAAAAAAAATAGTCTTTTACTTTTGGCTGTTGTTAATAGCACTGCGAACAGGACATTTTATAAGCCTTAATTTGTTGCGCCTGTGTCTGCTGTGTTTGACAAATAAAAATATGTTCATCTGCTGTCTGGTTTATATCTTTGGACAACCTTGGAACCAGAGCTGAAACACGGGAATTGAATCCAGATTTCCTGACCTAGTTCTTTTGTCGAGTCACTGGTAGCCATTAATCCCGTCCCTGATGCTCCTGGAATGTGATTTTTTTTGTGTACCACAGGCAGGGACAGTTTCTTAATGAGACTGATATCAGGAAAGCAGCCTAAAAAGAACGTATTTCATGTAGCTGGAAGCTTAGTTCAGGTTTAGCTATTCTGCTTCCCCACTCCAAGTTTGTTTATTTATAACCGTCTTTTGCTTTGGAGGAATTCATTTTGCGATCTTTTGAAAGCAATTTTATTCCAGTTCTTGCCAAACAGGTGGGGAATAGAGAAGTGTATTTAAATTAGTATTGAAATATAAATGCATCTTTTTGTGTAATACTATTTATTGTACCAGGAAAATCAGCTGATTTAGAAGAAACCCTTTCTTTGATTCCAGGAAACAATATTAAAACAAAGCCTATCATATCTAGATAAATAATTTAACTGTGTTGATTTGATTTGGTTTTCATTACTGTAATAAACTAACAACTTTCTCATATTAAATATTTTTTGCTTTTAATTTTTGCACAAGCGGTAGGAGATGGATGGATGGATGGATTTTTGCACAAAGTCAAATTAGTCATGATTTCTTTTGCGGCCTTTCCAAAGAACTTAGTCTTTCTAGGAGCCTTTTGTCATTTTGGATGGTTAGAATAAATTGTTATGGATGAGGGAGTAATGGTTTTGTGTTGCAAGGTACTATTTGTGAACTCAAGTAGCTCTAATATATGGGACTAAGTCTCACCGCAGACCTCGATTTAGAACACTTTTATATCAGAGAAACACTTTGCACACTGTATTGTAGAAGGTCCCAGAGCATTACAAAGTATTGCCCATTACAGACGCACTAGTGGCCGAATTTCTCATTATTGTGTTCTGTTGACTCTTTAATATATGTGGTCATTCAGCACAACCCATAGGCGGTTATTACATATATATGATTCCTACACTGGTGCTTCATTTTGCAGACAGCAGAGAAGGGGCAGAAAAATGGCTCTGCTGGTATAGGATCTCAACCCAGTGGCCACCTAGGAAAATGCCTTTACGTTTGATTCCACAGCTTCTCTCATGAGGGGTGGGGGGGAGTTGGCAGGTCATGCTGAAATGACCACCGAGGTTTCCCAGTGGTCAAGGTGAATGTTAGAATGGGCTTCATGACCACCTGGAGACCAGAATCCGTTTTTTAGGAATATTTACCCCCCGAGCTTTTGGAGAGATTGGGAAGAATATGCACCAGTACTACTATGGAACTGACCAAGAGATGACAGCTTGTCTGTGGGAGCTATGGTACCAGCGACCATTAAACTATCATTAAACTAGTGAGTGATGCGCCCACTTCAGCGGCGTGAAGCATAGCATTTGAAAAGTAAGGAATGTTATGTGTGTTTTGATTGTTTTTTTTAAGAGAAGGTACTGGGTAGCATACCACATGACTTCGATAACCTGCTGTTCATGGAGTGTATGTGGTTTATGAGTCATGAGATATCCACAGCCCTGGCCCCACTTTGGAAGGGAGGGATTGACGCCCAAATCATTATGCCCCTATAAAAAACAAGTCATGTTTTGTCAGGCCAGTTGGACCCCCACATATCGATTGCCCCCTCCCCCCCTTGCTCCATTGTGCCTTTTCAGTTATTTGAAAAGGTTACTCAGCTATGAAAACCATAAGAACGGAGAGCGAGCGAACAAGAGAAAAAGGGGTGGTGCCGCTCAACGCCGCGGGGTGGGAGCGCAGTCAAGGTTAACGCGCAACGGCTGGCGATAACAACCTGCAGAACGTGTTCATTTGCCTCCGCCACGGCCCTCAAGTATCTGTTCCCCCACACCGAAGCCCTCGTGTGGGAGATCCTATCAGCCTTCCAAAGGCGCATCTCAGCTCTCCCTGCTCATGTTCTGGGTCAGATAACCACCCCTCTCCCTGCATAGAACATTGCACTTCTGCCTTGAAAAAAAATCCTAATTTCTTTTTATCTCCATGCTGGCTCTTCCCCGGCGGAGATCACAGTCCATCGGGCTGTCATGGCACACCGAGTCGAGGCACCTCCTTCTCTACTTTGTTGAGCTCGGGGGATTATTTTTGATCAAGAACACCTGAAACAACGACAAGGGTTTTTCGATGCCGATGGTTAATGATGTTTATTATCTTCGATTCTGGACCCCTTTTAAATCCCTTTGGACTCGGATATCTTTTGGGTGGGGGTTTATGTCCCCACTGTGCCTCTGTCACCAGCCAAAGACCTGGTAGCCATGGCTGTCAAGAAAAATTTTTAAAGGAGAGAGTTGCTTTGAAGTAGCAGGATAAGAGACGTGTGATTCAAGCCAGAGTGGCACGTCTCACACAATGCTACTCATTCTGCTGAAGAGAGGAAGCACACAGAGCTTTTGCTTTTGCAGCTCTCCATTCACTACTAAGAGAAATGGCAAAATCAGCTCAATATCAAGACCTGCCGCATATTGATGTAGGACAAATTAATAGGGTGTTTCTGGCAGGGTGTTGTCAGGAAAGTGGGCCATAGTGCACTCCTCTCCCAGGTTTGGCCCCGTGAAGATATGCAGGATCTCCCCAAGGCACCGTCCCATATCTCCCTGCCATTGTACTGCAGACGTGAACAACGATCCCCCAGCAGGGTCTCACCGTGGAACTCACCGTTCAGTTCGAGGTCGTAAAATTGACGACTGATTAACATGTCACTGAGAGACGGCCCCTCAGACCTTGCCCTGATTATGAAAACAGGGATGTCTTGCATGGTGGGCACCGTGACGAGGCAGAACAGCTTGTGCGAACACCACTCCGGCTTGTATGGGAAGGCAATTAAAAGGCCATTTTGGAGCGTGGAGGGTCTTGCCGCAGATCAGTCAGACTCAGCATGTGTCCTGTGGATTTTTAAAGCATTAACAGCATGCATCAAGCCCTACAGCGCACATAAAACCCTACCGCTTCGACACTCTGTTTTAGTTTTTTTCCATTCCATTTTTTTTTGCCGTTGGAACACATGGGGACCAAAATCAATACTTTCCATTAGCACTGACAACAGGATCTCACAAATAGGGCACTAAAGGGCGGCTCTCGCTCGAAACACGCCTGCCGTTAGCCGCCCTCAGCGTTGTACAAGCACTGGGCCCTGGTGATAAGGCCCAGTCCAAACAGCATGCTGCTCAGAGGATCCTTTGCATCTCTGTGAGAAATAAAATGAACCCTTTTATGTTTCACTTTGCCTCTGTTCGCCCTGCCTCTCATGCATTATAGTCCGAGCAAGCAGTTTCCAAAGAGTCGTTTAGAATTGCCCACAGCCAGAGTGGACCCATTCCCCAAGCCTGTTGGGGAGCTCCTGTAAAATGGGAATGGCCTCTTGCTCCACCACGACAATGGTTTGGTTGTTGTGGTGGGTCATCATGCCCTTAGATTACCCTTCGATAATACCATGGACCCTGTGCAAGTTTGCTTGGGTAGAAGAGCACAATAAGCCTGGCAGAGGTGAAACATGCAAGTTGGAAACACGCAGAAGGAAATGGTTGAGTCCAGCACTGGAGCCAAAGTCAGCTTCTGTCTGCCATAATTAATTAATTTTAAGGTGTCAAAAGCTTGTAAATTGTACTCTACACAAAAATGACATGGAGAAAATACAGCTTCAGTTACAATAATCACTGCTGGAAACATTTGTCAACAACAATTGTTTCTAACAACAATTGCAAAAGGGTTCGTTTACGCCCAAGGGAAAATAGAAACATGGTTAAAAACACTGTAAATTTATTTGTATTGTTGTGATATTTATGAATAGATCATTAGAGCAGTGATGTAACAACCAGCAGTAGTAAAATAAATGTTTCTAACTTGGGAGTGAACAAGCCGTACATTGATGGCTTTGGGCTGATTTGGCCCATAGTGACTTAGGTTTCATGTTGATACTTGCATAGTTTTTTTTTTATCGATTCAGCACTGTTACATCACTACTCACCAATTTGATCCTCCACCTGAGGGAACCTTGTAGTGACTGAGACTGACATTCCAAATCAATACTCTGGGATTTTTCTGTGCATTTTTAAAAACTATTTTTTCGTCTAGTCTTCATTCCTTTCAACGTCAGGCCTAATAGATTTTTTTTGAGCAAATCCAAGTCATTATTTTTGGTTTTTGGTGATTCACATTACTCTAGATGCACAAAGAAGGTATGTATATTATAATATAGATGAAAGGTTGTTTTTTTCGTAACTGCACATACCTGACAATGAAGACCGCAATCACTAAAGGAGGGAATGAGAGTTTGATCATTAAAATATCTTATCAGGAAGGAAATAGTCCCAGCAAATGAGTTTCTGCCCTTTTTTGAGGCACACTCTGCTCATGTAAATTAATGCTGGCATTTGTTGACAATGGGAACCTCTTCTCCTAATGTGAGTTTGATAGCCTGTCCTTGGGAAAAAAAAATGAGAGAGTAGGAGAGTGCAAGTTATACTGGGTTGCAGCTGGCACTTTTTGCTTCTCTGGAGTCAGCAGAGCGGCTGTTGATTTCTTTGTGGGATTCGTGTGCTGGTGCACTGACCCATACCCTGCCATTTGCGTGTAAATGAAGATGTGAGGTAGAGGCAGATCGGTGATATTTGTTATAGCTACAAAAGAAGAAGCCCCCATGTTCTCGTACATCCTTGGCAAAGTTCTTGGGAGAGCTGTTAAAACCCTCCATCTGTTAAAATACTTCTTTGTGACTTCTCTTTAGCTGTTTTTTTGCCTAACCTTTGTTTTTACTTTTTTTTTATTGTGCACCAGAGGCAGCCGTGACAAATTAAAAACAAATCAGAGAATTGGGCAAGGTGCTGGAACGTAATACGGAAGGATTACAGGACAAAGGCGGCCTTTTATCACTGCGGAAAGGAGGTGGTGATAACACGGCGTGTTTGTTTATGTGTGCTGCGCCTTTGTGGAGAGAGGCTGGTCTTCTGCTGTGAATCCGCAGATTCGTTTATTTTCCAAACTCGCTGAGGGTTTTCTTTTGTTTCCTTCACGAGATCCACATGTAGCTTATGCGAGATATGCTGTTTATTCTTAACATCTGGAGGCATCCCTCCCCAACCTCCAGGTAATAGGCTGTTCATACTAACTCACTGTTATATGTATTCTGTCTGTTTTTCTTGCCTGTGAATTGTTTATAGAGCTTTAGAAGCAAAAAAAAAAACTCTCTCTCTCTCTCTCACACACACACACACACACACACACACACACACACACACACACACACACACACACACACACACATTTCCAGCCTTTATCTAACGGCTTTCTATTAATTTGGCTAATTTTTGTGTGACTTAGATTTTATTTGTAAGTACTTAACAAGGCTTTTCCCCATCTTTAAAATGATTGGCATTTATTGATGGTATTGCCCACAAGTTTGCTTTAATTTGCTTATAAATCGCATAAACCATCATGACCTTCTCTTTTTTGAGCATCCTATGAACTGAACCACTTGATTGAAGTCTCCTTTGTTTTCCCTGGCTTTGGTGTTGCAGGAATGCTGAATTGTTCATTGCCAGATTCGAGCTGTTGAACTGTTCTGTTTTTGACGTGAGTCGTCCCCAGTGCCAGGTGACCACATTCACCAGCAGAGGAGCTCTGAGTTTTACAGACGTCTACAAAAGACTTAAGTTTTATCGCTTTCCTGGTGTCACGTCTGACATCTATAGCAGTGGAGACTTTTCTAAGACATTACGTCACCTACATGCAATGACAGTGAAGGTTTTCAATTTCAGCTAAACCCGAAGTCTGGCCCAGAATGACGGTACAGTGGCAGAAATGTTGAAGAAAGGGATGTTTGAAGAGTTAACAGGGACAGCATGCGTCTCTTCCATAAACACCTTAGAAGAAAGGTTTAGCTGTTCGGCTTCTGCTCCCCTCAGAAACTATGCAATTCATGCTGCAAGCTAAGGAACTAATAAGTATCCAGATGAAAAGGGAACAAAGTTGTGCTGACAAACTATCTCAGCAGAGCTCAGGGAAATGCTTAACAGAATGCAGTGCTCTCATCCTTCAGAAACACGAAATCATACAAAACCAGTTCTGTTAGGGCGGCTTCCTGCAAAAGTAGTAATTTAAAGGAGCAAAATATTGGCCTACTGCTTGCCAGGACTGACCAGGATTGTATTTCTCATAGAATAAATGGCCTCATCTTAAGTGAAGCCCGAGTTGGACTAGCCCCTGTTAGGCTTCAAATTGGAAACAGATGCAATACGTTTTCTGCTCCTGCCAGCTAGAGGTGTCGCCAAGATATGTTACCTCCCATAGCTGGACTGGCCGTACTCTCGGACCTACGTTTGAGTCTGCCTCCCCAATCTGCAGTTGATCGGTTTCCGAGGAATGCAGTCATTGTTGCATTTTCTCAAAACGCCTCAGCTGACCTTAATACTACCAGATTTGAATCGATGTGGAACAAAACTGCAAACTTGCTTCTGAGAAGCGGGTCGATAGTGATCCTGTCGATTGAATCCCGTAGCATACATGCAAGAGGATGTCAATTCTGATTTTTGTTGCTTTGTGAGGCTACTGTATCTAAATACCCAATCTGAGAGAGGCAAGGATTTCTGGGAATGTTCACTTGACGCCAAGGATTGTGTTGAGTGGTTTTTGCATTATCTTGTGTGTGTAATAATTTTGAGATACAATTTCTTTATTATTAACTCAACACACGCTTGTAGTCAGGTCCTTGTTAGCCTTGTTCTGTGTGGAATAATGCATCCTGTGTTTTAAAAAATACCTATCTCCCCAATACTTGGATATTCTCATTGCCAGTGAGCATTGCTGCTGTACTCTTACAGTTCTCAACCTGCCTGAAATGCAGTTGCATTTATGCAGTGACATATTGCCCAGTCAACAGCAGAATCATGATATATTATTCAGCTCTTCCGTAAGCATATTCCAGTCATCTCACTGACCGAAATGGCACACTCAAACTAAAACAGACGCATCCCCATTCATCAGCTGTCATCATCCTTTCCCAATCCCAAGTAACACAACTTAAAAACCTGAAATCAGGCTTATTTTACTAATGGTCTGTAAGAGAGTGGAGAAAAGCAGTTAGAGAAAGCAGATCCAGGAATATCACCTGTCAATCAGTCACTGTCAATTCCCCGGAAAGGGAAGCCAGGGAAACAGCAGTAAGAGCACTTTTGAGATAATTCGACTGACAGTCTGAAATCACTGGGATTTCACAGAGCAGATGCCTGTCGCCACCCACCCTCTGGCATACTCGTTCTATGTCGCGGTTTTCAGGCCAGAAGTTTAACGATCAACTCTAAGCAGTGGCATGTACTAAAGCCGGCACATCGACGCAGGACCAGTTCACTTAGACATTTGTTGTCAACATCTGTACTGTAAAGACAGCACCGGGAAAGCTGCCTTTCAGCTAAGCGTCTGCCATTCACTCTGCCTTATTTTACCAATAGTCAGCCATTGTATGGAAATAAACACAATGCTATAGGTGGATTGAACTCTTTGGTGCCCCAAGGTTCTGCACACAAAGACATCTCAGTTTCCTTGTTCCTGGCCATTCTCATGCATCCCAAATGGCATCAGCTGATACTTTGCACTCTTGTAAATGAGTTCTCCTTCTGAGTCACATATGGCAGGAAGTAAAGCACACTGTGGTGGGGAAGCCTCAGCTTTCAGGGCTTTCTCTGGATTCCATTTGGAACCAATGGGAGGCACACCAGGTAGAACAAGGTTAGCGACAAGCTTTTAAAGTGCTGGGAATGGAGAGAGCGAAGCAAATGTATCCATTGAGGTTGGATTTTGAGTTATTCATCACTGGAGAGGACTTTTTAAGGCTGCCTTTTCTCCCATCCCAAGATAGCCCGGGAGAACCCATAGATGATGCTTAACATGGGGAGGATTTGGCCAAGCTTCTCTGTGAAATAAGCGTGTAGCAGCAGGGAGTGCACTCTCCATCCCATCAGAGCACCGCGGTGGGTTGCAGGGTGCAGTGGATGAGACAAGGAATCCGATGGGGTGGGGGTGCTTCACATATTAGCAGATGTGAGCTTCTTGTTTGTCCAGGAGACAAACCTCCCAGTCTCTCAGCTGGAAGTTCTCCCCCAACCATAGTCTAGCTGAGATTTTGCGGGCTCAATTTCTCAAAGAGCAGGCCTTTCTCTGGTCAGTTCAGTGGCTTTTTTTTTCTTTTCCCTTGAGGGATGGGACAAAAGACAGGTAGCGAATCAGCTTCACAGAAACTGTTTATGCTAATTTGGGCCGGAGAGTAAGACTGTATCCCGAGACTCGGGATAGAGTAAGGTTTTCTGAGTGACACTACCTTGCTTATATGTTAGAAACCCTGAAAACTGAGCGGTCAGCATTTTTCCATCAAAAAGGCATCAAACGAAGAGACGAAAACCCGTACTCCTGTCTCAAAAACCCTTCCCCAGAATAATTAGCTGTGTTTCCATGGTGCATTGTTAGGCTGCACTGCTGTGAGTTCACACTATGACTTCAACTCCGGAGTCCCGTGGGGAACCTGAGACTAGCGAAAGGTGCAAAAAGACACAGTTAAAGCCTATGAATAAAGCCTCTGAAAAACTACGGTTAGAACAAAGCAGAAGAAAGAGGCCATTCTGGTTGCATATACCTCTTAGAATGGTGTGTAGCTGCAGTTTGTGGACCACCACTTTCTCGTCCAGCTTATCGCCACTGTACATGTGTTACTGCATGAGTGCCTCAGGGCAGTTTACACCCATGTAAAAATGGATGTGTCTGGTCAACATATGGCGCACATATACCTCCAATCAAAACATCCTTTTACAGTTCAGTTGTCCTAAGACTATCTTACGAGATTCTTCATCTTTTTTAAATTAAAAAAAAGTTATTTGTTTTTAATAGAATATGGAATTACATTTGCACACATATATATTGTTTTCCATTTGAAAATATACTAATTGTGTAAAACAATAATTCCAGTGACACAGTGTCAAAACCCCACTGGGAAAGGCTATACTGGCTGTATCCTGTGGACCCCCCACACCCCCCATTAGGTTTCCTAGGGTGTGAATGAGCAGGCAAACTGCTTGGCTGGGGGGTAGGAGTTAGGATCACAAAGAGATGGAAATTGAGGAGGGGGCTCGTCTGCCTTGGTGTCCCAGGAGAGAACACATGGCATGCTGTGTGACAGTCGACTTGTGCAAAGTCAGTTCTTTTTTTTATTTATTTGTGCGGTCTTCCCTGAGGATTCTACACATCCTAGATGCCAAGTAGGAAGAGAGACGGTAGCGACTCTAACTGTACGTTGGCATGAGTGCACACCCCACAGCAGGCATGCCGGCCACGTGTGTGGGGACTTGGGGAAGTGGGGCTGGGGTGGGGGGGGGGAGTAGCATAGCCTGGAGCAGGGCCCGGAGACCCGATCTGTATCCTGTTAGCACATTGGAGGCCAAGAAGTCAATACGTCACAACATATCCATTCCCTGTGGATGGAAACCTTGCCGCCGCCCCCTGCAAAAAGGCGTCCTCAGTAATGGGGGGGGGCTAATTGGACACAGGCACTGGTTGCAGGAAGTGTAGCATTTGGCAGTAATATGGCCATCCGGCAGCAAGACTCGTCTCAGAACGGCAATAAACAGACTCTGGGACCAGCTGAGGGAAAAGCGTCAATCATGTTTAAAAATAAAGAAATTGTGCGCATAAAGAAACCTGCATCTGCATTCATTAAGACAGGCTCTCGGAGCTGGGGGGTGATACACCATTCAGGCTAAGTCGCACATCCCTAGAGAAATGGCCTTCCTCACCACTGTCTAAACAAGCCGTTTGTTGCCTTGACATCATATCATGCAGAGTCGCATGCTGGAATAACAGAACTAATGGAACGTCGGCACTATTCCGGACCGTTATGGCTTCCGAACCAGGCCCTCCACTTAGCTGAACTTACGCGCTGTGAAGAATGGGTCTCCCCTGAAGTCGGACGAGCGTTCATGTCGCACGATCCCTTTACTTGTCAGCACTCCAGCCCTGCTTGTCTCTCGCTCTCCCTTCCAAGCATATTTTCGTGCACTATTTGCCTGTTGGGGGAAGACTTAATCCTTTGAGTAGCTGGCAATGTCGAGACCGTCGCCCGGGTTTGACTCGCGCTGAAGCGAGCGCCGTGTGGGCTTTACCTTTTATTATCTGTCCATTGCGGTCGTCTGCAGGGAGGCACACAGAGAAGTGATCTAGCAGGACATGAAGGAAGATGTGAGAGGAGAATGCCATCGTGTTCATTTTGTCGCTGCCAAATTAGCACGATTCAGCACCCTTCAGTGATCAAAGTCTGTGGATACAGTCAGTCACATATGAACAGCACATTTTGCACCGGAGGACTTTGTTTGGTTAATGCTGATACTACCCTGGATTCCATTTGCCTGTTTTGCATTCACTGACATTTTGATAGAACCAACCGAAATCGAACCAATCTGCAGCGAGAATGCAAAAACAAAAAAATTATTCGGATAAAACAATGATAGAACGTCCTTGAAATCAGCCAATACCCTGCTGAGTGTGTACGGACCATGGTCTCAAATCCGTCTTCCGCATGTGGATCGGATGAAGCCTGGAATCAAACAGCACATCTGCACGGGCATCTTCCAGGTCTCACAAGAACAAAGGGATCCATAAGAGTGGAAGACGGCCTGGTTTCCTCCTAATCCTGCTACACAGCCAGGAGTCCGATTCCATTCTCCTCTATGGTTTCTTAGCCAGAACTCCTCTTGGACACCCTTGAGGATCCAGAGCTAACTCCCAGACATTGATTCAGATTGTATTTAAATCATAACTCATGGCAGAATCCCTGGGAGAAAACGGAATGTTGTTCTCATAATGTTATTTTTTAAATTCTAAATAAAAGTGTACTTCAATAGAGGAACATGCAGCTCAGGAGTGTCCTACATCAGGTAATAGTAATAGAAAATGGTTACAACTGCTCTCACTTTGCTTAGGAACGCCAAGAGAACTGGCGAGCGAGGCAGTAAAATTGAAGAGAGGACCTCGCTTGTTGCTTCCAGACACATACAGCAATTGGAAGATTAATTGGCGGCATGTGAGAGTCTTTGCCATTTCCAGTTGTCTTAATTAATTAACCACTGCTGTGGAAGTCCTGCTTAAGCCGAGGAATGTTCCATGGGCCGAAAGTCGAAAAAAACAGAATGGAGGGAAGGCTAACTGACAGCTAATGTCGTATGCTTCCTATTCCAGATGAGTGGCCTTTGCCTCTAGTGGAATCTACCTTGACGTAGCCTCCCTGAATGCTCTAAGGTGCCCATGGAGGGCGAGCATACAGATTTCCCGAATACGACCGGCTGGCCGTAGGCCGGAGAACCGGAGAGGCCAGATATGAGCCAGAAACTGAAACACCGGATTCACGAACAATCTGTGTGTGCCCTGTTTACTGAATATACCAGTCATGACATTTCTGACAAACGCAACGCCGTACCCAGCCTTGGGCCATTGTTATTTGCAACCACAAATTAAAATGTGTTGCTGAGGCTCGGGGAAGTGCACAGAGCCGGCGAAGCCGCTGCTTCGTGAGACCTCTCTGCCATGGCTGCGGAGCCCTCGGAATTGCCGGATTCAATAATTCAGTGAGACATTAGTCCTGTGAAGTGCGTCTGAATAATGCACAGTATTATGACTCGGGATAGAGCAGCTGCATTCAGATGGGTTAAGATGATTAATTAAACATCTGGACTGAGACAGCCTCAGTCTGGGAGGCCGATTTATATTGTCACTGTCTGCTTCCCGTATTTGGCTTAAAGGCAGAGCGGAGGCAGCATATTTAACATTTCTACTATTCTACTCCAGTGTGAGCGAGTTCCTGGTTTTTCGATAAAACTTGGCCCGACGTCATTATTAAAGCATTATTTGTTGGGGCTAGTTTGCTGGATTGATCCGTCTTATTAGTTCGGGATGCTGAACCTGTTTTTCTCACGCGATACATGTATGTGTAGCGTGTCAAGCTGCGGCCCTGCCGTGTTTGAGCATGAACCACACCTTTGTCCTGTGGCAAACCCTGCGCACACCTTCCCTGCCGCCTCTGTGGGACGCCATTACACTCTGCCGAGCTGCATGTTCCTCCATCTCTTTGTTCTGTAACAGTCTACCTCCAGTGTTCTTCTATCACCCTGAATCCCTCATGGTTGGAACATGTCCCCTGCCACGATAGGATCTGAGCTGTTTTCTGGTTACCTGTCATGGTCACTTAAAGATATGCCTCGTTAGATAACATTTTACATGAATTCGCTTCTGATTTTCCCCCTGGCTGTGGACAGCTTCCTGCTTTTGTCTTATTTTCAGATAGCCACACATATTGTATTACAAATAAAAGTGTTAAAGAGTTGCACGACTTTGTCATTTTTTACTGAATTCGTGTTAGGGAGACAAAGCTAGATTTAAAAATGAATATCCTTTAAATAATTGAATTTAACAGGTGCTGGATAGCAATAAAATTTTTAATAGATTACAGAATACTTCAGTAAATCTTAATTACTATACCGCTGGTTTGGAGCAGTGAAACAGCACAGTTATATAAATAATCACACCAAGGTGACGGAAGGATAATCGGAAAAGTCGGTGTTACTCCCTCCCTGCTGTCACGTACGGAGCACAGCAGCACAGCTGATAGGCTCATCGCCATCTAGGTCACCCCCCGTTGTCCCCCACCACGTTACTCTGCCCAGACTAGCCGCTCACCCCTGCCAGACAGTCACGCTGGGGATGTTTCGGTCAGAGAAAAGCGTGAGGCCAGCTGACCACAGATGGGCGGTTAAAGATGCGATAAATGTACCTGGAAAGGTCGCGGGGCTCGAACGAAGGTCAGCGTCCTTGTCTGAACAGAGAAGTCTCAAGGATTAAGTTTCTAGTTTTTTTGTCACATGTATTGCAAGGAATACGGTAATATTCTTATGCCACAGTTGCAGGAGAGGATACAGCTGAATGGGGGGGGTAATGTTCATATAAAACAAGTAAAGACCAAAACAAGGAAGTGTTTACGTAAAACAAGGAAAGGACTGAAACATATGGAGTAAATAGGTTGGGCCTTCCAGGTCATTTTCGTGAAGGGGTCTTGCAGTTTCAGGGTCAAATCTCCGGGGCTGGGGTTATAGGTTGTGCCCCCACTTACCCTGTATGGATGACCAAGGCATAAATCCATCAGATCTGAGTGCATTAACCAGGTGAACTGTGTTATGAAACCACCGGGATCCTTGGGAAGTAAATGGGAAGAATTTTCTGGCTCCCTGGTCTATGGGGCCTGGTGTGTCAGGACCACATAACCATAAATTGCTTTTACACTCCATTATTGGCATCACTATGCAGCCAAAGCTCTCCCCTCCCCTTTTAAAAATAGCACTGTTTACTCAAACAGTGGCTGGTTTTCAGTCCATCTCCTTTCTTAGACCCATGTTGTATTAGGCAGTGCAAAAAACCGCACAGGAATCATTGGTGGTAACGCCATTGTGGTGCCATGAGAGGCGTATGCCTCTTACCCGTGTTCATCTAGACTTTGTGATCTGCCACACTCGCCGCTCCTGCTCCTCGACATGGGGGTGGGCGGTGTGGGTCAGTGGGTTAGGCCTCTGTGACTGCGATCGGAACGTAGCCAGTTCAGATCTTGTCCTTGGCAGTAGTCACTTATCTTTTGGGTCCTTGAGCAAGGCCCTTAATTCCCTTAAATTTTAGGGGGGACACCAGATAAATAGCTGACCCTGCACTTGAACCCCAAGCTTTGCTCTTACCTGTAGTATGTGTGTTTTTATGTCTCAAAGGAGAGCAATATGATATGTGAAAAGAGGCATTGCAGTGTACCTGTACTTGTGCAACTGGCAAAAAAACAAAGACAATCAACATCAGAGACGTGTGAGAGTCCCACAGATAGGCGCCTTGGTGCGTCTTGGTCAAGTGCGTCCCCATGAAGCAATTCCTCCAGAAAAAAAAGGAAATATGAAATTATTGTGGTGCCGTGAGCAAATGGCTTTATTGTTGGAGCGGTGAACTGAGGAGCCTCAGGGTTTTAGATGCGGATAAACATGGAAGTTGAAGTAGAGGACTGTGTGGAGAAAATGAATTCACAGTGGATGAAGTGTGTGAAAGCCAGAGACAACCATAGCTGTTAGGAGAAAAAAAAATATTGGTTAGCCTTGTCTGTTCATTTGTAAAGATTTTGGGGTGGAAGGGTACATCAAGTCTCTGTTAACTGGTGCATAATGGAGTGCATTCTTTCACTAAGCTGTATTATACACTATATGTCACAAAAAGAAATAAAACTACTGTCGCTTTAAGGGGAGCAGGGTATTGACCATTGAATCAGAGACTGAGGAGTGAGGACATTAGTGCCATTAGAGAAAGGAATAAGATTTGGCCTGGAATACAAAGACCTGTTGTTGAATATAACAACAGACAGCAGTGGAAGCAAACATGGTTTCTGTTATTATTAATAATCCCCCTCCCCAGGGCCAGTGACCCTACATATAATTTAGCTTTGCGGTGTAATTACCCCCCGTCATCATTTCAGGTCATTTTTACATAGGGTGATGTGTGCTTGGCCCCCATAAATAGCAAAAGCCCCTTTTCTGTTCTTTCTCCTCCCGGTACTGCCCGATCCCTCTCCTCACCCTCTCTATGGGAACCATCCCCGTTGATGGCCCTCCCAATCCTTGTTTTCGGCCCCCGTCTTTGGCTTCTGATACCCACATACCCCTTTAAGGTAAGAATAATTCAGGAATGAATGAATATGAGTTGAGGAAGGGGGAGGGGCAAGTTTGTGTGGAATGGCAGGATTTGTTGGGTTGACAGGCATCCCTTCAGTTTTGGTGGGGGCATGATTAACAAACTGCTTTATCCCGCAGAATTACTCCATGATCAAGTAATAATCCATGTGAAGAAGTTCCCTGTTTCTTATTAATATACCTAAATGCACTGCCTGGTCGGTGGTGAATGCGTTCTTAAATGTTCAATTGCAGACATCGGTTTTGCAGCGGAGAAATACCAGGAATTCATAAATAAGACTCTGAACTTTCTGCCATACCAGTTCGGCTCCCATTGGCCGGAGGGGAACGAGAAAGGAAAGCCACAAAGGAACCACAAGCAGCTTCTTAGTCTTGGCAAAAGTCTCTATTTTGTCACATGGTTGTCAGTATTTTTCTCTCTTGTCAGAATAGACAGCATAATAAAAGTCAAAGCAAGGCCTCAATTAGCCTGATGCTGCTGGAAGAGAAAAAAAAGCGTGCCACTTTTGTACCTCCGCAACGTTAGTGTGGCAGCCTTGTCTGTCATCGCTTTTGTTGTTTGTTATTTATTTCAGTTTTTACTCCTCCCTTGTCAGTGATTTAAAGAAAAAGAAATCCGTACCAAAAAATGCATCACACGAGGCACAAGTCGGAAACAAACCAATTTTTCCGTGGGGAGAGCCTCAGTCCCATCTCTTCTTGTCTGAGTGTGGGCTGCTCGCTTTTAAGTTACAGTAAAGAGAAAGTTTTACCCGCTTAAATCACCCCTCCCCTTCCACACCCCCATGGCCCCAGTCTCTCGCTGATGTTTCCTTATTTAATTTTTTCGGGTAGTATTATACCCTGTTGCATTCACGGAGCTGTCCTCCTCTCTCTGAAGCGGTATGGTAACGCTAGCCGCCAGGCTCGGCCAGCAGAATTGAACGCATTTCTTTTCTGCCGTCTGCTGTTCCCCATTAGCGCTGGAGAAAGCCGGCCCCGTGGGTTCCACTCTCAACCGGTTACACCATCTCTGCTAGCTGTACTCTGGCTGTGAGCTGTAACACAGAAGACATGCTGTCCGTTTGATGGGCAGTATCCTACATATACACATTGTGCTGTAAGTCTGTAAATATTTATGGGAACCTAACTAATACATTTTTCATTTAAAAATTATATCCAAGTTATGTAGTTTCTGCCAGTAAATTTAGTAATGGGGTGAAAGATTCTGTAATAGCCACCTGTTATTTAGCCTTTTAAACTGACAGCTTTAAAGAACAGCTGAAACTTGATAAACGTGATGCATAAATAAATTCTCTTGCTATTAACCACAGGTCAGTGCAAACACGTAGGTGTCTTACACCGCTGAGGTTAACAAGAGACATGCCGTTTTGGTCCCGGTGCCGTCAGATTGCCGTGGGAGTCTGGCAGTGCGCGACCAAGGCACTGCCTCCACAGTGACTGCAGAGGGGCTGTTGCTGGGGGTGACCCTGTTATGATGCAGTCTGGAGCAGGGGCATCACTCGAAAATCATCTGAGGCATGTGACAGCGAAAAAAAAAATGCCCATAATGTTATAGAAATTAACACGTATTAACACACATCCTCAAACCCCCTTTTGAAACGTCGATGTTGTGAATATTTCAGAGCGTTTAATAAAATCAACAGCGCCGTGTATCGCGGACCCCATGAGACGATGGTGACATGCCCCGGCTCCCTCCCGCCCTTCGCATCACTAAGCTGTTTTTTCCCCTCAAAGCTTTGCACTTGCATCCTATTCATAGTAGGATTACGAGGAAGGGGGAGGGTGGAAAGGGGTGTTGTGCATCCACAGGGCGGGCTGGCGGTGGTGGGGGGGTGCGTTTCTATAGCAACCAATAGCAGGGAGTATGACTGCAGTTGCGGCAGCATGGGCGAATGAGAAACATCCTGGCTCTGTGTTAGCGGTATTTACTCGCCATGCCGACAGCCCCCCTGCCACTTTGATGACCCCGTCTGCCACCTGTGCTCCCGCTGCATCTTCCTGCAGTTCGCTGGGTCGCATGCACGCACGCACGCGGTCTTAATTGCAAGGAAGCAATCTGAAAGGCGAGACCAATAAAGTGCTTTACAGCCTAACGTAATAAAACCTACAAGGTACCCACCGAAATTATAGGAAAACGCTTCGATAGAGCTCTGAACTGTTATTAGCTATATTAAGTGTTAGAACGGGCAGGCGCCAGCTCCCCCGATGATTGTAGTCGAGGTTTTGAACCCTCTGTAATCATTTCGCATTAATTCAGCTCCAGCCTATGGTTGCGGAGATTGGACGGAACTTCGCTGGTGTGTAATTTAACATTAGGACTTTAAAATGTATTCTGGGCATTAAAAAATGCTTTTTAATGTCACACCTATAGTCGTCCACAGAAACATTTAGATCTGATGTTGTCACTGAACAACCTTGTCGCTTGTATTTCTGGCAGCAGTTACTTAACCAAAGATTTAATGAAATCAAAAAATGTGATTAAGGTGAGGCACTAGTGTAGTTTTAGTTTTGTGGGAGGTTAGTCCATCCTGCTGAATCTTTCTTTGTTTTTTTTTTGCTCAGCCATCCAGTGATTTGTTGGCTTGTCAGTGATGCTCTACCTCCTCGTTTGGGATGCAGGTCTCTCACTGTAAGCATGGGTTCCTTAGATAACCATCTTATGCTCCAGACCCCCGATTCTCCATGTAAGTCCTCTTACAGATACACCACATGCCCAAAGCCAACCCAAACGTGGCCTCTGTGGCCGCAGTGTCGACAGCGGCTTACAAGGGCAGCCAACCCTGCTGTCGCTTTCATGTGTGAGTAGATGAACTAAATCCATTCTGAATAAGCAGAGATATCCTGAGAGAATCTCTGGCCTTCCTCAATCCAGCTGGGCGCTTGATTGCTTAAGCTACACCGAAAATAACAATGAAAATACTAATAATACGCAAATTTATGGAATAGTTTTTTATCAAAATGGTAGCGAGTGGACTGAATTATCCATGACGATACTCATTTCATTGTCAGCTTCTTGACCACAAACCTAATAGAGGACTGCATTGGATGCATGGGCGCTTAACTGTGACCACACCCCCAGCTCTACTCATGGGCCGGTAGAAATGCTCATGGCAGTGCTGAAATGGGACTCGTTATCAGCAGAGATGAAACCGTGGGAGATGTGCTACGCCGTTGCCAAGGACGTCGTTTCCCCCGCCTGGGGGAAGACGTGTCAAGAGACGGAGACGCTTTCTCCTGGGGAGATGGCGGGACCGATAAAAGACGGCCAAGACTGGCATATGGGAGGCAGATATTTCACGGCTCGCAGTGATGCTGATATCGAGCCTTAAGAAGGTGCCGCAGGACAGCAGTCTTGCACATTCAGTAGCAATGCTGACTCCAGAAAGTATGATGTGTGTATACACGGAAACATAAACTGTATGTGTGTGTGTGTGTGTGTGTGTGTGTGTGTATATATATATATAATATAGTGCATGTTTATTCATATATACACACGCACTATATATAATATATACACATACATATATATCTGTGTGTGTCTATATGCTTTTGCTTAAAGAAACTTTATATTAGCAAAAGGGGGGTGTTTCTGCTATTCCATCCTCAGACACGTGAACGAATTGCATGGTCTTTATAAAAATAAAGGATGTCTTTAGCTCATGTTGAATTTTAACAAGCAGCCGAGAAACACTTTGAGCAAGGCTGACTTTCCAGTATCCTGCGGATTGGAGATTGCAGAAATGGCAAAGCCAACAAAAGCGTCATGGTAGATGTACGTCTCATGCACGCATGCGGTCTTTACCGCTCGCGGACCGCGATTCGGGCACCGGAAAACATGCCCGTTGTTTTAAGCGCATGCATATTTAATTGGTGTAAGAGGGTTGCCGTGGCAACCGCTATGACCCAGAGTAATTCTCGTCAGCAGTGAGTGGAATAAATGGCTTTGGGACCTGGGGAGCGGAAGGGGTAAAATTAGCACATAGGCACCAGGAGGCCAGGCGATACCAAAGCAGTGGAAAACATGGGGCACAAAATAAATCTGTAAATAAAACAAGGTAATGCTCAATGTGATTGTCTTAAAAACATCACTAACCATTCAGAAACCCTCAAAGCACTCATATAATTTGTCACAGAATTATTGTGTAGACTTGCCTTATTTGTGTCGTTTTCTGGGGCTCGATTGATCTCAGATGATTATGTACTGTAGCACAATGCTCATTAACTCGGAACTATAGATTTATTGGGGTGTTTTTTTTCCCTCTGCTGAACTCATTAGCAGAGTCCTCCAATTCAGCTCCATCTAGCTGCCCACTAAACATGGTGAATGCCCCCTTTGTGGAGGTATTGGCTCAACAGAGTGTCAGCGTGACAAACGTTGCGATTAGCTCACAGATCAGACGCTCCGCGCGCCGCCACTGTATGACCAGCCCCCTGTTCCTGAGAACCTCAAACACTAGAAAGAGCGCCACCGCCGTTTGCTCTCGAGTAGCAAGAGTGCCTCGGCGTCCTGCAGTCTTCGTCGTTTCCAGGGGGTGCTCCTGAGCCCCCGCTCATCCACTGTCTTTAATGTGTACATCTGGACCGGGCATCACCCTTTGTCCCCAACCGCCATAAACAATGGCCGGTCTGATACAGGCCGTTTTGCCAGCCCGTTCTTTAACATGACAAAGAGGAGGTCTGGGGGGGGGGAATCCACAATGAAATCCTTTCACTTCACTTTATAATGCCAGTGAGGAACCTCCTTTCAAAGCACAATGCAGGGGGTGGGGTGGGGGGCGGTTCGATGGGCGTCCGTATTCTGCGCGGGCTGCTTAAATTGGAAACATTCGGCTCTCGTGACGTTTTCACAGATTAACAACAGATGCTGAGGGGGCAGATCGTAAGATGCTCTTTCATATATGTAAAAAAAATAAAACAAGGAACAGGACGCAGTGCCTTTTGAATATTGGAAATGGTATCCGTGTTTGGAGATCTTCTTCAGCTCAGTACACATCTTCAGGACCTAATTCTTTATTTCCAGACACTGCCCATCACAATAACAGCTCCTTTCTGCTCAGGTGACGGGTGTGATTTGTGGATGGAGAAAGCTGGAGGTGGAGATAATGAACTCATTCGATACGGAGCGTAAACCTGCCTTTTGTCTGCCAGTGGGCGCGGCCTCCTTTTGTTTGGTTGTTTTAAAACACAGCTCTGCATAGGTAGTTGGTCTTTTATCTGCTTTTACAGGCTTTCTTGAGTGGGAGGAGGGGCTTGTTTTATGGTTTTGTGGCATACAGCTAAATCCCCATCCAGGATATTTGGGAAAATGTGGCTACCAACTGCCTGAGAAAATGGGAAAAGGGCAGGTGACAGTCTAGAGTCCTAAATCTGCTAAATCTGGAGGCAATTATTGGGACTTGTCTCCCGTGGTAATCTGTAATTCTCTTTCTATCAGTGTCATCGGATTTAGAGATAAACCAGATCAGAAATTAAAATAGCATGTCATTTTGGAAGAAACTTTATGATCTAGAAACCGGTGAACCATCTGATAACACCTTGAATAGTAAATACGTTTTTTTTTTGTGGGTAATGTTCCATTCTTGTTTATTCAACTGGGACTGCGGTTTTATTCCAACATGAGGTCTGCGAAATGATTCTGTGACCACATAGAAAAGCTCCTTTTTAGCTCGAGAGAGGTTATAGATGGGGTAGGTGATTGAAAAGCTTATTTTTGGTTTCTGTAGACTTCCCTTGCTCTGCAGTGCCATCTGCTTCTATCTTTGATGTAGCTGTGTGTGATAAATAGTCCACCCTTTGGGCATTTTCTTGAGTAATGAAGTTCTCCGGCTTCTGATTCTGTGAGCTAAAGCAAAAGCATGCTAACTGGTTAATTTATCGAAACACCCTTATGGGAATTTCCCAGCTTTCTATTAAAGCTGCTTTGAAAATTATTTCATCCAGAGGTTCTCTCCCTCTGGTTTGTGGCCATGGCCATGATGGGTAATATTAAAATATTGTAAAGAAGCTTGATAAGGGTTTGGTCCTTGGACTGTAACAAAGATGGCAAGAATAGGGGGGTAAAAAAGTGGGTGTGTCCAGAGTGACGGGAAACAATGAGTGACCGTGGAAACATATTGATTTTTCAACTCACTGTTCTGTTTGGTGACCTTTTAAAAGCCCTGGCACTAAGGCGTTTTTAGGCATCACCTTTAATATTCATAGAGAAATGTGATTTATCCATGTGTAACCCTGGAGTGCAGTGACGTTTTTATCAATGCAGAAAGGCAGTGAAGACAGTGAGCTTTCAAGTGTCAGGTGTGACACTATCAGGACCCACTGGGAGATGCGGTGACTTTGCAGATGTATCTCTGCAGCGTAGAGTGATTTTTTTTTTCTTCCAAAAAAGAAACAATTCTGATCTGTGTAATATGTTAATGGATCATAATGTTTATGCAAAAATTAGCATTTTAGGCAGGCAATAGGAAGCTTCTGTCTTCACCGAGTGAGTGGTTTATTGATAACAATTTATATTTTTTATTCTAAATTATTTATTTTTAAGCAGCAGTAATCAGGAATCATTGCCTCTGTATGATAATGCTCTGTGAGGGAATTACAGGTAGCGGTAGCAGTGGATTAATAGGTGCTTGCCATTAAGGCTTCTTAGTGGCCAGTGACTCATCTTGCTGTCGTCCTGTTTCAAGGACACAGCTCTCTGCAAACAGCCCGTCACATGGAGCGAGGCTTCTCCAGGGGCTTTCCACTGAGGCCTCTCTGCCCAAGGCCCTCCTGTGTCATGTATAATTCAGCAAAGAGGAATGCTTCTGCAGCCTCTCTCTCCGAACGCCGACTCGGAGCCACGTCACAACGGCTCTCTTTTGGAGTAAAGGGAACATCTAGCTGGAGCGTAACACCTTGCGTGGTATCGCCGGAGGGCAGACGTTAGTTATTAGTGGTGTGTGCCACCTGTGCGAGCACCAAAGGTCAGTCAAGGATGGCAACCACCACAGGACTGCAAAACCAAAACACAAAACAGCAGACGGTTGCAATTACTGTTTATATGGCTTATATATCACAGATCGACAGATTCCTGCATGGAAGGTCACTGAAACGACTGTATTACTTTGAGCAAGCACCTCAAACACTTGTTTAATGTGAAACAAAGGAATAAAATTTACATTTTTTATCTTTTTAACTCAGAAAAGATACTTGAGGGATGCATAGACTGTGAAGTTGCACTCCCTGAATCCCAGGCTGACTCACAAGCATTCAGGCTATGCTGAGTTGCGTTCAGGAGTTCAACAGTGGTGCATAACTGGCACCGTACCGGGGTTTAATGCACTCAGCGTTGGTTATGGGCAGTGAGAGAAACATCACACCTCTGTCACTGTAGGCTGCTTGTGACAATGTCTTGTAAAGATATAGTGATCGTCTTGGTAGGGTTTTTGACTGAAGGGGACGCCTATATTTGGGTTAGACATCTGAGAAACACTAATTTATGTGGGTGGGAGTGGGATGAGGAGGGAGCCTAGGGAAGATTTCTTAATAGTTTCTAAGTAACTACTGCAGGGACTATTCATACCGCAAAACCAAATGAACTGTCCATTGAAATGTTGCAAGGAGAGAAGCCAACAGAGAGACCTACAGAACCCAACGTCTTGCCACAAACAGAGCTGCTCCTATCATGCATATGGATGAACATCAGAGGCTCATGATCTTTCTGCAAGATAAAAACAGGAAGGACCAAGCAGGTTATAAATAATATGAACCGTGAAAAATTTACCAAGCAGGTTCCTGTACACGGTAATGATATACATTACGTTTTAAAGAAAGATTGCTTCAGCTTTTGATATTTATGAATTTTTGTGCAATATACCGTAGGTGAAATTCAAATAGGTGAGAATGCTGAAGCTTCATAATGATTGCGAGACATGTCAAATCAGGAGGTGATATTTGGAACTGACAGTCGCAGTCAAGGATGGCGATGTGGCATGTAGAAAAGTGAGCCCAGAAAGTAGGTCAGGATCCATTTGAGTGAGTTATTTTTTCAATACATTTAAAACGCCAGTGGCAACACACCCAATGTGGGAGAAAACGTGTAGAAACTGACTGAGACTAAAAGGGCAGAGGTCCTGCTTACTGCTAGTAATGTCGCAGTCTGCATATTCCCATATTGCCTGGCAACTGTCACAGAGACAGGGAAACCGACTGTCTAATTGCTCTGTCCTGGCGATCCATCCGTCGTTCAGCAGTAGTTCAGATTTACAGTGAAGATTTGAGATTGGTGTCTGTATTGTTATTATTATTTTTTAAAAATGCATGTTGGGTGACAGTTGAAGGTAATTTAACTTGATAATTTTCTAAAATGGCCGTGCTGGACATAGAGGGCCTGAGAGACACTGCAGACACCACTGCAATAAAGGCCTCTCTTTGTTTTCAATATCCTGTTTTTCAGGCTTTCTGATTATATTAGATTCCCGTTCTTAGGACGCCTGTCATTCGTCACGTTTGGCAGATGTTACATTTCATATCGCATGCATGTCCTGGTTGTTCATAATGAGTGGATTCATTTAACACAGCAGAGGTCCATTATCGTGCATGACTTGCATGGTGACTGAGAGGTTAAATGAGTAATAATGAGTTTGCATAACACTTAGTTCAGTTGAAGGCTCCCTCTTTTCTAAATATCCTGACAATGAGACACACAGCGAATAAGAGTGCTTTTGGAAACTATAAATACTTCAGCCCTACCATTGTGACACTCTCTAGAATCCAATATGCCATATTTTTCACTTTGTGCTGGATTGAATCGCAGCCCCAACCAATCATAGTCCAGTCTCACAACTACACGTCTGTAAACAAACACAGTGGTTTGCTCACTAAATGGCAATCATTGCATTAACATATTTGGTTTGTTGTTCTTAATTGTAGCGTAATAACAGATTGAAACAAACTCCCAGGCTATTAATGCATACCGTTTAGTATTGACAGTTATGCTCTCAAAATGACTACGCTGATATAATGGCATATGTGTCTTGAACATTCCCCAATAGACACTATGGCTTGTGTTCCCCTTAATGATAAAGGAATTTGTTTTTGTCAAATGCTCTTTCTGTATCTTTTTTTTGTCTGAATTTTAATGTTGAGCTTTGCAAGACATTTAAAAAGACATTGTGAATCGCAAGAGAGGCTCCTCCAAGAGACTGATAGCTAAGAAAGTTTCATTGAATGCTGGAAGGGGAGTTCCAGGTGTATCCGCAGCCGCACATGGTCACACAGTGCCGTCCATTTTAACTGCCTTCACGTCAGAGTCCTCCTCTGAGTTCCAGGTCTGACATGTGGGCGGCGTTTGTGCCTTTTGTCATCGAAAGCGATTGGTATTCTGCCCTACAAAAGCAAAACACAGCAATTGCACATTTTATCAAAATTGAGTTATGACCAGCGTTGTCTTTGAGTTATGACCGACCAGTTTTATCTTGTGACAAAATATCTTACTTACTTCAGCTATGCTCTGTTTTAAATAAGTACGCTATTGTTTACCTACTTGCTACACAAATGGGTGGGAAGTCACAAAACTTTGAAGCCCTTCTTCTCAGTTTTACTGTCAGCATAATTATTACGTTTTGCCTCTGTTGGGCAGTATACTGAATAAACGCCATCCTTTCCTAGTTAAGCATCATGTAATGAAATTTCAGTTCACACCCTGATAAAGCTTAAATGTCATCCAGAGACTAAACAAACCACACAGGTCAATGTTTGTGGCAACACTGTGTGTGTAATCTGATCACCTGAGCGTTGTTGTCGAGGGTTAGCGGTTTGGGGCAGCGTCAGGAGCGTCGTAGATCCACTCATGGACACATAGTTAAGCAGGCATATTGATGTGGGCTCAGTTACATTATTACTTGTCACCACCAGTTTGCCACTTCGCATGTGATAGGCGTCTTCCTCATCCTGATTGGATGTGTACGCTGCATTTTCCAGAAAGGTCCTGTGCTTTCTTTTCTGCATACCCACCACATCGATAAAACGCTGCATGTTAGCCCTCGTAGCGGTAGGTATGAGGGGGTGGGGGGGCACAAGGCCAGGTGCAGCCGTGTGGAGCTCCCCAGCATGTCGGACCCATCTGCTGCAATTAAACAGGACTGTCAGATCTCTGCCATTCAGATACAAAGCTGCCCGCTGGGTCCTGACAACGGATTTTCCCCTCTCTTCTTTTATTAAATTAACTGCGCATGAAGCATGTTTTTTTGATATCCTGTTTTTAGCCATTTTTATTTGTTGTTGCTGGATTAAATTCTCATTCTGGAAAAGCCTACAATTTGTTATGTGTGACATGATAAATTCCTTATTGCGTGTATAGCTCATGATTAATGGGAATAAGGCCACGTAGACGACCAGCACCATGTGACAAAGCCTCGCCATCTCGGTGACAGGAAACATGAGGGGCCAAAGTAAAGGCGCACTTCAGGTACGAGTACTGTACCTCGTCCCTTTCCATGGATGGATGGGAATAGGGTGGTTGTAGGGAAAAAATTAAAATAATATGCCATTTTGGAGGGCAAGAGAAGCGTAAATGTCACACTCAGGCCTGTCTTCTGTTACCTTGAGAACCATCAATTTTCTGTTCTGGATTCGTTTGAAGAAATTAAGCAAAGCACATCAGTAGATACAACTGTGAGTGAGGAATCAAAGGAATAAATCAACAGAAATAGTCACCTGACTTTCCCTGTCCAGACAGACGGCTGCCCACCCCCTCCCATTGCCCAGCACAGCTTGTATGATGACTCAGGATGAGTAAGATAATAGTCATCACAACTCAAATACTGTTGCTACCCAGAAAACGATTCAGCTATCTTCTCTGAGAGCAAATTGAAATATTGTTTTTATGCCTGGGTTTAATAACATGTCTTCGTTAGCTGTCTTTGATAAAGGTCTTTTAGTACGATAGGCCCATCTGGTACTATTCAGGGGATTTTTTCATTTCAACACTAAAGGAAGAGAAAGAAATGAATCCAGAGACCCAGAGTATTTCAGGATTATGTGAGGTCATCCTTGTTTTATGAAAGGAAACAGCATTTCCCGGGACCAACATCCAGATGGCTGCATGTGCTTCTAGCTAGGCAACTGCTAAGACACTTTGCAATTCTAGCTACTCACTGGGTCAAGGTGTCCCAGTGCCTGGTGTCAGGAGGATATATCCAGAGGACCCAGTCACCTCCCCAGGAGGGCCATTTATTGAATGTTCGCACGGGTGTACCAGTTGAGCCACCATTCAGGTGGAGGAGGGGTGGGCAAACAGTTTTGGTACCACAGCCATCATCCATGAGGCAGTGGAATTCATTAGCTACCCAGAATGCTCCAGAACAACTTGCCAGCACTCAGAATCTCTCGCCACAAACCATGGGACAACCATGTTCAGCAGTGAAAGTAAGTAATACGATTACCCTCAGCTCAAGTACATGATGGGTAATTCTGGTGAATTATCTTAATGTTCCCGAACAAGGGTTTTGCACCGTACCACCGAGCTGGAGGCGGAACGATCCGGCCGTTTGTAAGTCAACATATAATGAAACACGCAGTAGTATATTTTGTATTGCTTACATATTCCATAATTATCCCAGATTATGCCATTGTTTATTTGCATGATGGATTCATTGCCTAGAGTGATGTGTTTATCTGATTAAATTAGTTTTCTATGAATGTCTTTAAAATTACACAGCAGAAGTCTCACTTAATGAAAAGCAAAGAGAACAAGCTGCGGGGTACGTCATCACTGGCTCTCATTTCAAAGATGTTTTTCTCTTTTTTTCTGGTCTTCCTGGCATTTTCTTTTTTGAAAAGCACATGGGAGGTGCTCTGGAGCAATAGAGTATGATGGGATGCAGTGTATGGCTGATACTCATCATTAATAGTATCAAAAACACCTAGCCTCCCATCACCCTCAAAGACCCAAGGGCCGCTGCATGGTGTTAACGACGTGGACATCCGCCAAGAGCTTCCTCCTCAGGATATCTGATTGATGACCTGTGTGGCCACACTGGTGGAAGCAATCATTTTGACGAGAATCCCATCAAATCATGGTAGAAAACGCTATAAAGGAGGCACGATTTGCACAAGGATTTTTCATAGCACGAACTGGTCACCGGACGAAGAAGAGCGTTCCAATGTTAACTTGTTGGCATACCACCACTTTCCCTTAATTTATCTGAAGAATAAAAGTCGGAGGTGTTCTCTGGGGGAAGAAGCAACAAGAAATGTCTTAGATTTACTGCGTCTTCATTAGGATTATAAATGCTATTCCCAGATAACTGTGATAGGTGGATGACTCATGATGGAATGCAGTAGCCAGCTCAATCACTCTTGGGGTATTTGCGTCAACCTCTGCCTGACGGCATGGTTCCCGTTGGAACGGGCTATTGTTTTGATTCATGTAGGGGGCTCTTTAAGCCACAGGCTATCAGTCAGAGTATAAGAGCGGCTGGAAAATCATTTCCCTGTATCTACGTTGATGCCTCGAAGATCAACTGTCACACTAAAACCTTCCTTAGCGCTTTCCATGTCGAATGACCTATCATGCAGTGCCTTCGTCAGCTGAGGATACCCCCGTCCCACAAACACACTCACACACGCAATTTCTGCTGCTCATCAGAGAACGTCTGAGCTACCACTCTTCTTGGCCAAATGTAGAATAGTTTCTCCAGCTGGTCCCACTCCTCTTGACAAGATAACTACTGTCATTATATGTGTGTGTGTGTGTGTGTGTGTGTGTGTGTGTGTGTGGTTGGGGGGGGGAGGTGGTCAGATATACATTACATTGTGGGGACCAAATGAGGAGATACTTCTGGAGCAGAAAGGTCTGCTTTTAAGGGATCCACAATGGGTGTGTAAGCTGTTGTAGACATCTTTAACTAGAGGCTCAATCACAGTCTGAGAGGAAACAATAGAAGATGTCCTATACTGGACCCCCCTTTAGAAAGATAATTTCCATCCACAGAAAAGCAAAATGGGTTGTATGTTTTGAACATTTTGGTGTGTGTGTGTGCATGTGTGTGTGTGTAGATTAGGTTTATATCACATTATGAGGACATTTGGTCCCCATAATGTGATAAAAGCCTGTTATTTTGAGGTTGTAGGGACCAATTTTTCAGTCCCCACAAGGGGAAATCCAGTTTAATAAAAATCTGTGACTGCAATCAAAAAACTATAAAACTATAAAAATTCCAAAAGATTTATGTTTTGTTTGGTTACTTATGGGCTGAATTTAGTTAGGGCTGAATGGGGGTTAAGGTGGTCATTGGTGGGATTAGGGTTTTGCCCCTAGAAATGAATGGATGGTCCCCACAAAGATAGGAGTACAGGTCTGTGTGTGTGTGTACGTGTGTCTATTTGTACAGGAAATTTCTTGCCAATACCGATAGCCTATTATTTCAAAAACCAACACCAATTGTTTGGGATGTTCTGCATGAATAAGTTTAAAGGAACACTCCACCCAAATACACAAAACAAATTAATTACATTCCAAAAATATGAAAAAGTAAAAGAAAATACCAACTGTGGCATACAGCAACAGTCCCAGAGCACTATATTTTATAACTGTATACATCTTATATATTTGTAACATTTATTGCAGAGAAGACCTGATCTTCAAGTGTGATAAACTCAGAAATTTTCCAAGTAATATCTTTTGATTTTGCACTGTCTGCACTGAATTTTCTTTTCCTATCAAATGCTTGCATTTCTAACAGATTAGCGTTATTCAACAGTACTGTAGCCTTCTTTATTGGAACAGATTTGTTTTTCAGAAACTCTTCATACTCTTCACTGACTCGTCATAAGGTGAGCAATCAGATTTGTTGTGGTGAGCTGTTTATTAGTAGAAACTTTAGCGGATCAGTGTTTCCAAAATACATTTGGAATGACTTTGAAATAATTCTCCACAGCACTCATTTTTCAAACTGTTTAGTACGCGGGTGTGCAAAGCAATATGGGTCTCCATTTTAAAGGGAATAATTAAAGGTAAATATTGCCTCATTTTTAACCAGCTGATTGCTGCTGTATCAGCCAATACTGATAGTTGGCCGATACAATCGATGCATCTCTTGCATATATTCACACATACACGTATATATTTACACATACATAATGTGTGTGTGTGTGTTAATTGACTATCGATCAAAGTTCTTAGTGCAAAACTCTTTTGAATTTGTCTTGAATAAACAATAAAAGTAAAACTTAGGTAGACTTAAAGTAAAATGATACAATGGTTATTGTTGACTGAGTGAGCCTCCAAAACAAGAGACTTGTTGGCTTTAGTTATTCTTCTGTTTTTTTCTCTTTTTTCTCTTTTTGTTTTAATGGCATTCCAGCCACCCATGAGGGTTGTCTGAAAACGATGTTGAGTCGTTGACACATTTTCAGTAAGAGGAGAGCGATTAAGAGCGTATTTGACAGCTGAGGAATATTCAGCATGAAGCTGTGACTGTTTGATACCAATTGCATATTATGTCCTTGTGACATCTTGACACTGTCTCAGCCATGTAAGTTCCACTAAATGTCCTACCTCAACAGAGTCAAGATTAATTAGATCTTTTTTATTTTTCCGAACCCTTCTGTCCAAATTTGTCATAAGGCATCAGAGAAAGGGAACAATAAGCTGTAGCAAATTTGTATTTGTTCTCCTGTGGCGTGTAAGAGCTCTGTCAAGGTTTAAACGCGGAGGCCTGATCTCACGGGGGCCTGATCTCACGGGGGCCTGATCTCACGGAGGCCTGGCCTCACATTCCTTGGGCTGTAGATTGGGGTCTGTGTTC
>JAODLD010000044.1:19590284-19609134 GCA_026781065.1 Mormyrops boulengeri | reverse complement strand
GTGTGATGGTTGTCCTCCAATGATAAGAAATTATTAGAGTTTATTAACTTACCAGATGGTCTTATCTGTGTAAACAACTCACATATCTCGCTGTGAAACAGGAATTGCCTGGACGTGGTCATTTCTGCTGCAGCATGTTTCTGTTGATAAGTGAGATTGCATTTTATAGCTATTATATTTGTATGAAATTTGTCTTTGTGCATTTATTATTATTTGTACCTTCTTTTTGGTATTTTAGTGAACTCATTTTGTCCTTCATAGCTCCTTGGATTGGATATTCAGAATTACCCTCAAGCCTAAATAGAAATCTAGGGAAAAACAAGACATTCGCAGCAAGAATCCAGTTTAGACGCTTTATCTTCTCATCCAGTTATCGGCATTTTCTTTAAAAGTGTGATAATGCTTAACGGCCACGTCTTAGCTTGGTGCATTGATCCTTCTGTCGATTCTCACGGTTTAATTGGGGGGGGGGGGTCGCCTTCCAACAAGGAGGAGCCACTGTCGTTTGTTAGCCAGTACTTCCCTTTGAGGCAATTAGCCAGGGATGAAAGGATTTTGAAGTTGCCTGTATTGCATGCAAATTTACAACCACCATCGCTATTCTGCCGATAAAGGCTTGATAGCCTCCCCTTATGAGGGTTTCTTCTCATTTTAATGGAAAAAGTGAAAATAAAAAAAGAATAGTGGCCTATTATTAATGTATAGTATAGCAGATATCTATAATCGATTTGGGTCTGTAGGCTGGAAAATTTCACGTGGGTTTTGATGGTGAGAATTTAGCGTCTTTGTAACACGTTAGAATGGAATGACACAAGTAGCTGAGTGCTACTCACCGGCACTTTCAGAAAAGCGACAACTTTTTAAAAACATTTTTACTTGCAAGGTTTTATTGCATCGGGATTAGCTAAGACTATTTCTGATGATCAGCCTGCTCATCTGAGATAAGTTAGTGGCACATAATAGAGTAGAAATGGGTCTTCAGATCAAAACATTGCAGTTTAAAGTCTCAGAGGGACATTTTTTTTTTATTTCAGTACGGCATCCCCAGTCTAATACCGTAAGCTATGTAAGCTCTTTTGGTTTAAAGCATCGGTTATGTAAGGAAATTATATAATGTAATTTTGCTGTTTTTCTTTATGGCTTCCACTGGTGGTTTTAATTACTGCAGGCATGACTCAGGGAAAAACGTTTTATCCATGTTTACCACAGTGCCTAATTGGGTTGGATGGGTGGCATTACAGAATGCATAACGGCCTTTTTTATTACTAAGCATAGCGCCATTTTTGCTGCATGTTTAATGGGTTGAGCAAGGGCACCATGGCTGTTTTGCTCGTTACCCCCCCTAAATAAATGTACAGTAATTAGTTTAAATACTGTGGTCTCATTCATTTTCATTAAAATCTGACGCCCCCCAGTAAAAGCTTAGCCCCCCTTTTCATAAATTTCTTGCTAATCCTCTGCCGTCTGATGTAAGGTGTGCCTGGCTAGAGAGATCGGAAAAGAGACCCCCCCCCACCACATACACACTGCTCACCTTAGGTGCCCATTGCCAAGGTGATCTCCTTTTTTGTTTAGTACTTCACGTGACCTCTAGGGGTCGCCATTCAGCACTGTTGGTGAAGAAAGCCATTTGTGTCACTTGGCACCTGGCCGATCCTAATATCAATATACAGGGCACTACACCTTTGGGGTGCAGCTAAAACTACATGCAGATCACCTTCCGGCACACTGTTTTGTTTTCTTTTATTTATATATTTATGTTTCAGTTTCCTGACATGTTTCACTGCCAAACTCAAATTACATATGCATAATTTAGAGAAAAAGGCTGCAAAAACATTCCTTAGTTTAGCTCATTTTGAAAGCACACAAAATAATGGAATATAAATCCTGCTTTTAATGAAGAGTGGCCACACCTGTCTGGGCACTTTGTTGACATTTTACACCTTGCATAAATCAAGACAGAAAGCCAGTTAGGGGATCATTCTGTAAATTTGTGAAACTTCACCTGCCATTCCTGTTTTGAGTCGTTGTACCCGAGTTCGATCATGAACTGTCACGTTTATGTAAGAAAAAGTAATCAAAATATGGTTTTATTTTTTTACATAAGACACGCTAGAGAAGAATGATAACATTGTTTATGGCATAAAATGGTTCATTTCAAGAGGAGCATTAATATATACGGGAATGAATATTTGATGTTTAATTTAATGCTCCATTGTTCCTGTACATTAAAATCGGCGCTTATCTTAACATAGTGGGTAAAGGAACCAGACTGTCTGCCCTGTTCCCGCGGCATCGCTAACCGTCACTAAGCGTGATATGTACCCGAAGCTGCATCCAATGACAATGTATATCAGAGAAGGAAGTTTTGATCCACAGCGTTTGCCACGCCCATCATTCCACATGTCATACTGACGCTGTTTTCTTATCTCCATATTTCTTGATTATTCAAGCCTCTGCCCCAAAATTTTACAGCTTGTTTCATTCTTTGCTCAGTTATGCGCTGTGCCACTTCACAATACATAATCAGTAAAGATTATTGGCTAGATACTATGTATCCTATTCAGCATATTATTATCGCTTTCAGCCAATGAAACATACTTTTTTCCATAATTGCATGTTTCCCTTGGAGTGATTATGATTTTCTTTTTTCTCTTTTTGGGAGAAAAGGCATAAACGTGGAACTCGTTCAAAAGCTGCTTAAGCTTGGACACAAATATTTAGATGTTCATTAGAGAATCTCCTGTGGAGACTGGTTGACAGGGGCCCCAGGAGCGTATCATTAGTCTTCAGCTTCAGAGCTAGCCAATGACGTGTGGCAATTTGCAGCATAACAGTTACGGCACTCTTGGTACATGCTTGGTATTCATTATCAGGCAATAAAAACATGATGCATCACCCTCCCCGATACAGTACATACACCAGGGCGGAGCATACGGTAGTATTCTGGAAGCGTCTTTGTTCAAGGGCGCGCACACGTGTGCTTCTATCCTACCGACGGTTCTGCAGGTTCAGCGCCACTGTTGGCAGCAGTTTTACGTTCCTGGAAGCTAATGAGGAAGCAGTGTTTACTCATAATTAATGGAGATTACGAATTCAGATACATGCTGCACTGGTCCATTTAGCTCTGAGTGCTGTGGGGACTTTGCGAAATGTACGGTTTGTGCGTCATTAGGTTCGGAATATTTTACAATGGGACACCTCGGACTATCCAAATGCCCAGTGACCTAGACTGAACACTTGCTCTACCTTCGATCAGCAGCACATCACAACATGTGGGATTTTAGAGCTCTTTTTCACTCCAGGATAATGGTTAAAAATAAAAAATTAAGTGCCACGAGAAAGTTTTAGTGAAGACAGCATGTTTTAATGATTTAATGTCTTTGTGAGCAAGTAAAGCACAGCCATCAAATGCAGACAACTTGCCTAGCAGAGCTGTTACCATAAGGAGCAGAATACCCAGTGTGCTCCTCCTGCACTCTTTGCTTGCACATGCCACTAACACAGGCGCTCATCGGATCTTAGAAAATGCAATTAAGCCTTCAATACAGATATAGCAAAATGCTCGCAGCTAAATCAAAAATGCACCAGGCAGAAATGCAAGAAGAAAACGCTAATTTTACACTGGTCTAGAAATTAAATACGCATTCTTTTAAAAAATTTGCACTATAATAAATGTTGCTTTAATGGACAGACGGGATTGGCCAATACTTATTACAGACGCAAAACCTTATATGGACAACTGAATGTCGCGATACGGAAGCTATTTTGAGTCCTTAGCCGCAGTTGCCGTAGGAAAATAGGCCAGAGACATGATATATGGGTTGAGGCGCGGTAGCTTTAGTGAGTCTGCCAGGTTACAGCCTGTTCTCATTTGCTTCTGGAAATTGATGCGCTCGTTCAGATGGGGCCGTTTGACACTCTAACCACACAGGACGATCCAGACGCCAGATTCCCACGTGTGATTTAGAGATGTCCCGCATTTCAGCTTCTGCATCATAACATCATATGATGTAATTCATATTGCGCGCAGAAAACCGCCACCAGCAAGCACCTGCCAGATAGTTTGTGGGAAATATGTTGCATATGGCAGAGACAATTACATTTACACTATTTGTATGACAATTAGAAGGATTATGTAATAGGCTGAAGGCTATTGACAGATGGCTTTTAAACATTAGGAGTATAGTGTAGAAAATGTCACGGAGTATTGCTTGCGCAATAACTGTTTAGTGTGTTTCTTATTTCCCGGTTTGATGGTTTCTGATTTTATGAGTGTTGAATTTCCTAGGGACGCAGCATTGAAACCTGTCTAATCTGACTTTCATTGTTTTTCACACTGAGGGAATGCATCTCCTGAAAACCAGAATTAACCATTTAATATCACCTAAAGGTTTAACAGCAGATTGCAGTGTGTAACCAAGTTTATTTTTAAGTGAAATTTTGCCCCCACGCCATTGTATCTTTTGAACAAGCATCATCTTAAACCAGAACAGAAAAAAATGAAATACTTCGATCTTTAATCATGGCCAAATGAAACCACAGAAGGTTCTTGTCGACTCCGGATTCCAGTGTAGCCTATTTAATCTTTGCCACATTTTTTCATCAGGTTTGTCTGAGACAGCTTTTCACCAGAAGTTGAGTCACGATGTAAAATGTATATAGATTTTTTTGTTGGGTATAAGGTCACAGTTTATATTTTGACATTAAAAGAGACTAAATTAAAAAATATTCTTTCCCTTGCAAAACTGAAAAATTAAATGTCAAAACTGATATTTAAATGAAATTTGACTGAACCTTTTTCCAAGCCAAAGGGCATTTTTTGAGATAATCCTTGACACAACCAGACAGAAACTGATATTGGAACAATGTTAAGCTTTCTTTAATTTGTCTACAAAGCAGGTGGGAATTGCATGCAAATGTTCTGGAATGTAAGCAATGTAACAACCTCAAGTCAGGAGAAGAAATAAGTGATGCTTCTTTTATCAATATCTAGTAGAATATGATTGGCCACCTTCATTGTCCCTTTGCAATGCTTCTCTGAAACTTATAGTTAATTGGTCAGAAGTAGGAGATTCAAGATGAACATTGCTGTTATCTTTCATTAAGATGGAAAATTTTTAATTGGAAATTGCTTTGCACACAAAGGGATCTCATATGTTTCCTTTGCCAAAAATGCTTCTGAAGGAAATAAGTGCTTGTGTGAAGGCCAGGCTGTCTCAAATTTGTTTTTCAATTAGCATGTTGATTTGCTTCACTGTGCTGATTTCTTTTGCTTGTTTCACTTTGTTTGCCTTTTTTAAGGACCAAAAAGCAGTTTAACAATTCTGTTGACAGTCTGTAACTTAGAAAATGAAGAACTGATTGTATTCACAGATAATATAAAGAATGTTTTCTTCTAATCCCTCTGATAATAAGCTCAGACACGAAGAAAGAACAGGCAAAAAGTGCTGGTAAAGGTCATCTTTTGGATTTTGGATGATGGAGTACAAATTATGAGAATAGTATTCTTTAATTCTGATGTTGTTCTCAAAAACCACGCGACAAAATCTTCACAAACGTTTTTTATTTTTTCCGCAGTCCCTGGACCAAGTAACGTGAGAATTTGTGTCTGTGTTCTTCGTGAGGGTGGCAGTAACAACCATCAAACAATGAATTCCAAGTAGATGGGTGGCAATATATGTTATTTTAGCTACTGCGCAGCCTTTAGTCATATTGTAACTGCATGCAACAATTACCACATTTACCGTTTTTGGGTGCTCTCTCAACCAACAAAAACATCTCACGTGATGAAAAAAGATTGTTGTGATCATATAGCTGGAGACTTCAGGTCCATGCATTTCACACTGAAAATAATAAAGGGGGAATTTTCCAAGCCGTTTAAGGTTTCATGACTTGGTTTTTGTCATTTCTTAGTTGTTAGAACATAGTACAGTTTGTTCCGATTCAAGCGATTCATTGAAGGCCAGGTTTTCAGGCATTGGATGAGCCCTTGGGAATAACGTCCATCGTGGCAGATCTGCCTTTGGTGTCATTTGGGCTTAGCTGTGTCCTGACAGGACAGAGACCCGGTCTGAAAAGCTGCCGAAGTACGGTATGCTCAGAAAACGCAAAGTGTCACTCCAGAGCAGTGATATTTTCAGACTCTGAAAAGAAAAAAAAACACACATCCAAGGTTTTTTAATTATCATTATCACAGCCAGGCCACCTTAATTGTTTACATGCGGTTCATAAACATAAAACACAGCAGCTGCTTCATTAAGCCTTTATTTTTCTCTGCTGGCTGGTTTAGATGATTTAAAAACATGAAGTGGATTACATAGATCTCAAGAAGCTACCGCGATTTGATTAATGACTTTAATACCTCCCACTTGACAGTAAGTAAAAAGTACCGCAACACAGCTATGTAGGCCGCTTTCATTAAACTACGCTGAAAACGTTTATAAAGTGCCGTTATTCAATATCAACGCGACGCGAGAACTCGGGGGCAACTATGAGTGGAAATTAAGTTTATGGGAGGCTTACCGTTTTCTGTTACCTAGCACGGAGTATTAATTTGCTACATAAGCTCAGAGCAGCATCAGGAAGGGATTTGTACGGGCAATTACAGCGCTGCAGTAGGGTTGCCTCACCACACTATGCACACCTTCTTTTACTACAGGTGAGGTACAACACGGCTCTGCTGCCGGATTCAAGTTACTTACGCTATGACTCAGAAGAGTCAATGCTTACACTGACTCAAAGGAGTCAACCCTCCGGAATTCTTATTTTTGATGATGAGAGGGCTTATTTGGAATAAAAAGTATGTAATGACGTGTATGTCCATATTATTATTTTTATTAATGAAACAATTGGATGGAATCTACCTGTCAAACGAAACTTAGCACATTATAGATTTACCGTTTTTTGATTTGTCTGCTTATTCAATATGCATTAAATTACCCAAAATTATTAGGAAATCAAGGATGTAGGGGGAAAACTCATCTTATTGAAAAATATGTGTTTAAATGCCCTAGTTCCATAAAGTGATTGATAAATTGTTGCTGATATAACATGCTGCTGCTTTAATAGTCAGATTATTTGGGACAGAGTCGCCCAGGTGTAAACAAAACAAAATTCTGCTAATTGCAAGAGTTTCTTTGTCCTTTGGCTTTGTAACAACAAGAGGGGGATTTCTGCAAAGTTAACGCCTGCATGCAAAAGCCGAGATAGGTCACCCATTAACCAGTCAAAAGAGCATCATGTTTATTAGGTTATTCCTCTTAGCGATGGTGTCTTGCTTGAAACCTTGAGATTAAGAGTTTGTGGTTGCTGATAGTCTCAGCACAGGCACTTAGCGTTCAGATCAGGAATGCGTCGGGTTGGACGGCCCTTACGCATCTTCAGGGAGGCAGGCGCGGTGTCACCAGCATAATATATACAGCAAGCTGGAGATGAAGATCCTGTCCAGAAGGGGAGAAGTTTCACAAACCCCCGAATTGCCCTTTAATATCACAGAGCTTATATTCTAAACGGGCTTCTCTATATGAAGAAATTACGCTTTGAGTCTAATTGCCATTCACCATTAAACATAATAGCTAAGCAGAAGCTCATTTTTCTTAACTTATCTGTTTATTTAGAAACCGTATTATATGTGTGTTGATGTATTTCTCAAATGAGTGTCGAAACGTCTTCAAAGAACATGACGTAGTGCTGGTTTAGCAAAACAAAATAAATGAACAGAGGGAAGAGGCAACTTTTCAAGGCAAGCGGTTTGCAATGTATTTGGTGGAATAATGGTTTGTTTGTTACAGCCATAAGTGGCAGCATGCGGTGTCCTGTTTATGCTTGTGGTGTCTGCCCGTTCGCTTTCCCACTTCCGCCCTGTCTGCCTTCCTGACGTCTATGTGACGACTGTCTCTGACACCTTGTGATGTTCTCCTCTCTTTTAGCCACTCTGCAAGTGAACATCACACCCGCCCAAGGCGAGATCAGCGTGGGAGAGTCCAAGTTCTTTCTGTGTGAAGGTAGGTAAGATCTCGTGACATCTGTCAGTGATGAGAGTATCAAGTACTCTGAGTATCAATCACAGAGCTATGACATATGAGGTTACAAGTGGCATCATCCGATGGGAATTCTCCTCTAAATCCCTCATCTAATTCCCCAAGCTGAATAATTCCTAAGCGATCTGATGGCCAGCACTAGACATAAGTCTATGTGTTCTGTTTGGGGTTGTTAGTAGAAATCATTAACCATAGTAGACTCTGATCACTGCCGTGTCATTGTGTCAAAACAAATTTTGTTGATCTATCCGTCTTTTAACTGCTTATCTTGGTCATGGCTGTGAAAGGGCCTGGAGCATGTCCCAGCAAGCTTAGTGCTCACATTTTGTTTAGTACTGCGTATTTTGTCAAGTAAGTATTATTAGCACAGTATTTGAATTTTAGCTATTTAAGCACTTAACAGCAGAATGTTTGGAGGCAGTCAGTAAAAATGAGGAAAGAACCTAATTTGCTGATGTGCGACAAATTGACGCTTTGAAATAGGGCAGTGAATTGGAATATAATGTCTATAAACATATAAAATACAAATTCCATTATAGGGATATAAAGGGGATTTCTTTGTCATAGCTGACAGTAATTGGGTGACCATGGTCAGGTGGTTGGAGGGAGAGCAGTGAGGGTGGATCAGTGCAGATGATTGGCAGTTGACGCGGTCATGCTGAATATTCCTCACCTATTGGTTAAGTTTTGAAAAGCATGATTAGCCTGTGTAGTTTACCTAGCTTGTGGGAAGTGTGAGTAGGATGTCTCATCACGGTTGCTACGTTACGTGACCTTGAATGCTTGGGGTCTCTTTCAAGCTATCGGTGATGTGAAGGAAATCGACTGGTTCTCCCCAAGTGGCGAAAAGATCCTGCCGAACAGACAAGACATCAGTGTCACCCGAAATGATGACTCCTCAACGCTCACCATCTACAAGGCCAATATCGACAATGCCGGCATTTACAAGTGTGTGGCCAAGAATGGCAACATGGAATCTCAGGCCACGGTGACCGTGAAGATCTATCGTAAGCACTGGCTTTCTGTCCCTGTGTTTTTAGTAATGCTTCTGCTAATTCTTTGCACTGCCTCTCATCAGTGGCTGCTGGATAATGTGGTAAAAAGCATTTGAGGTCTTAGACAATGGAGGTCTGGCTTGAAGCTGCAATTTTATGGCCTACGAATAAAGGCCGAGAAAGATTTCTGCCATAATTGAAATATTATACATTTTATCAGCTCCTGACATTTATGTCTGCTGTATTAAAAGGCAGAGAAGCTCATCTGCCGCCCCCCAAATGCCAGTAGGCAGTGATGGGAGGGGAGTGTTTTTTAATTTTTTAGTCATGCTCTCCTACAAAACAAGACCACCATATTGAACAGAAAATCACAGCCACATTTTATCTTGCAGAGAAGCTCACGTTCGAGAGTGCCCCCTCCCCTCAGGAGTTCAACGAGGGTGAAATCGCCGACATTGTCTGCGATGTAGTCAGCTCGCCTCCCCCCACGATCATCTGGAAACGTGGAAGCGGCAAAATTCAGATGGACAAAGATGGTGAGGCGTGGTGCCGGCCCATTTCTCTTTGCCTTTTCGTCTGTTTGTTTTTTTTTCTTTCTCCATCAGTTGTGTATTCCATCTCGCTTACCGCTTTCCAGCTTGTCCCCAAGGAGCCAGCAAACAGCCATGCGTTTTGATCACTGATATTTTCCTGACAGACAGGACTGAGCGTAAATAGGAAGCCAAAACTGGATTTTCGTCTGCTTGTTTGTTTGTTTGTTTGTTTGTTTTAGTTGCTTTGTGTTTGGATCAAATTAGGAGATTATTTTGTATGCATGGCGATTTCTAAATCGAGAAAAATGCTTGTAAGAAGGTAGAAACCTGCAGTGCAACTGATCTATTGTCCCCTTTTGCATTTTATTTGGAACAAACTATTTTAACCTTAAAGCATTCCTCCCTCCCGAACTGCTGGAAGACACAAGGCGACTGCAGCTGTATGGTGTTTTGGCCGTTCTTTGTTCATGGGTCTTTGCTTTTTTTTTCTTTTCCCTGCCACAAAGCCACTAATTACAGACACGTTGCAAAGCGCCCACGTAAACAGCACTTTCAGCATTTCTGCAGTTAACCTCTTGCACTCTCACCTTGTCCCGCATGTGTACGTCGATCAGCAGCACACGTGGGTAGCGTTTGGCACCGTTATCGCCGAGGTCAGCATTTTATGGCAAGGTTTGCCAGGTTTTAGCGGCCTTGCGGTTTGCTGCAGTGTGTTTGGGCCAAACAAAGTCGCTGAACTGTTCCAGTGAATGTTTCTATTGAAATTTGATATATATTACATTATTTAGTAGACACTTTGATCCAAAGTGACGTACAGTTGAGTAAGCAGGGTCAGTCGGTTGCTGGAGCAATCGGCGTTAAGGGCCTTGCTTAAGGGCCCAATGGTGAAATCGCTGTCAACCACAGTAATTTAAACTGGTAACCTTCCCTTTGTGGGTATGGATTCAAGGATTCAAAAGCCTTATTGTCGTTTGTGCAAGTAGAAGTACAATTAAATATGTGCTTGCATGCCCTCCTGTAGACTTAATACAGAATTTGCTTTTATGCATGCATTTAATATTTTCATGACCTGAGATTTTATAACCACTCTGATTATTAGCACAGTATTTGAATTTTAGCTTTTTAATGATAGTTGCTTCCAAGTTGCTCAATAGCACTCAGCAGGTGAATGATTTTTAAAAGTAAACATTGAGAAAAAAGCAAAAGAAACAGACCATAAACCAGTCGTTTTATAAATAATGCCTTAGACATGTTGTTATGAGCAATGAAACAGGTTGTTTTTCAACGGTTCCTCAATGAATTAAGAAGGAGTTTCTAGGAGATTTTGTATTTCATGAGCTAAGATTTTTTTATTGTACATATTATGTATGTTTATTTTAAAGTAACACATGGCTATTCGGGTTTGGGTTTGGTCCTAAGTTCCAAATATACAATACGAGCGCACTCCTGATGCATTTTTATTATCTGAGCTCACAAGAACCCATCAAGTGTGATGGGAAGGGTTGCTCACAAGGTATCAGTGTCTCCAAACCACAGCTGAAGGTCTCTCCCCCCCACAGTACGGTTCAAGGTCCTGGACGACAACCACCTGCAGATTCGAGGTATCAAGAAGACAGACGAGGACGATTACGTCTGCGAGGGCCGCATCATGGCCAGGGGGGAGATCGACTTCAGGATCATCAAGGTCGTCGTCAATGGTGAGCTTTCTCTCGGCCTCCTTCCATCTGTGGGAGACTGTCTGACGACGGAATAATGGAATCCTGTTGCCAGGAAACACCGCCATCTTTGCTTTTTATTATTAATTTGAGGCCAAGTTTATTTGACGCGATATTGAAAAGCATCAGTTATAAGCGAAATCATGCTTGCATTTCTTTCCAATTCCCAATATTATTTTAACAAAATTTTTTACGGAGCGTAAAATTTCACCCATTTATTGAATTTAGTTCATAGTACAGCTACTTAATTAGACTCCTTAGGGGCAAAACAGCAAGGAAGTTTTAAACCGCTATAGTGCTGAGCCAAACTGCTGTCACATGTGCAGATTGCTATGTACGTGTCCATCCTGCTTCCCACATCTCTGTACTGTCCACAACGTTGGCGTTCCTGCTAAGCCAGCATTCCTGATCTCCGCAGTTCTCCCAACTATCCGGACCAGGCAGGCGGAGGTGAACGCCACGGCGGACGTCGGGCAGTCCATAATGCTAGCATGTGACGCAGATGGCTACCCTGAGCCGACAGTGACATGGGCCCGGTAAGGACAGGCAAGCAAAGACAAGCTCTGCCCAGCTGATGGACCAGAATGTCGAAGTCCAGCCCTGAGTTCCTTAAGCCGATCTTTGAAACTGTTCGTTCAGCATCGATGTTAGTATTTCAACAGGCTGGAGATTTTGACTGAGAGTGAAAAGAAACAGATGAGAAAAGGGAGCAGAGAACGGGGGAGGTTGGTGTGTGAAAATGAAAACACAGATCAGAGGATTCCTCAGCCTGGGGGAGAGCGGAAACTGAAGGAACGGCCACTCGACAATTTGCCATTTGTTTTTAGGGGGGCTGTAGACAGCGCTGCCATTTAGCAGCGCTGGGGGGGGGCTGCGGGGTGGAGCCGCTGTGTGGTCTCAGTTCCTGCTGCCATGGGGGTCAGGGCCCTCGTCCAAAGATCCCAAAAAGTTGATTAGCATCCTAATCAGGGTCTGTGAAAGAGACACACAATCCTCTCTTACAGATCACCGTAAAAGACGCTTCGTCTCACATTACATTCACAGTGGTCCTTTTTTTATTAGAGTCCCCAAGTTTCATACAGATGTAATTTGGCTAATTGCTCCGTAGATTAACGTAATATTTTTGGACGTTATGTACCCATCTTGGGGGAGGTTGTATAGTCCTTCAGCAGTGGGAAGTGAAAAATGACCTTCCTTCTATTTTTACGGTTTTTAATCGAAAAGGGACAAAAACGTGAGTAAAACAAAGCAAAGGTTTTGTTTTATGGAAGATAAAAGTGGAGCTTACTCACCTGAACCCGTCTCCTTGTCTGTTTCTGTAACCCCCCCCCACCACCCCAGCAACAACATTGTCCTCGAGTCAGGCGATAAGTACAGCATCAACGAGGATGGCTCCGAGTTGCTAATAAAAAACGTCAGGAAGGTGGACGAAGGGGATTACACATGCATCGCCAAGAACAAGGCAGGCGTGAAGACGGAGGAAGTCAGCCTGAATGTGTTCGGTAAGGGCAGCTGGGTATAATGCAAAACCCCCCCACTTACTGTATATCACACTATGAAAAGCCTATTTATGTGCGTGAGTCTTTTTCCGGTGGCCCCCACCATCCCTGGCGTGGGGGAGCTTTACAGCGGTCTTCTTATTTACATGTCGGCCGCGTGCCGACGAGACGGCAGGCCGTCACGGCTTGCTACTTAGCGTTGCGTACAAATGGCGTACTGCCTCCCTCTGCAGTGCAACCCAAAATCACGTACCTGAAGAACCAGACGGCTTCTGAGCTAGAGGAGCAGATTACGCTGACCTGTGAGGCTTCAGGGGACCCCACTCCTAGCATCGTCTGGAGCTTCGGCCGGCGCATCTTCAACGAGGGAGAGCAGGTGCGGGGGTGCGGCCGCAGAGAACCAGGGGTCTGTGACATGCTGGTGATAAAAAAGAATGGGTTGGGGGGAGGGGGCACCAAAATGGACAGGGCACTCCTCCTCTCTGCTGAATATTGAGCGGACCCCCAAAGCTAGCGCGTCAACATCCCACCCATGATGTCCATTGATCCGCTCGCAGGTGCCCCCTAGTGTAAGACAACCAGAGCGCAACCAGCACATTCAAATCAGCACGCTACCTCTGTGGTCTCCGTTGGTCATTTCATACGTTGGTTTCTCCCTTGCAGGCTCCATATAACAGGATTTATCAGGTACGAAATCAGTCAGGTACAGTAAAAAAAAAAAAAAATAATAATAATAATTTTTTTTTATTGCTGATGTATTTTCAGATTAAAACAAAACCCTGATAGAGTCAAATAAATGTGAGAGAAGACATTTGTTTGGTTTTCTAGAACCCTGTAACTCCCAATAACCTCTTAACAAGTGATACAATGCAGTGTAAATCAGACAAGCATTTAAGGTCCCTAGATTAATGATCTTATCAGGGTTCAGGAGTTTAATGTGGCAAAGATGTTGCATGATCAGCAGGAAGTTAGCCATCCCTAACAGAATCCTCCTGGATTAAAAGCAGATCACGTCAACAGTGAGCCTAGACTTTTGGTTTTCTTTGGACCCTTTATCTGTGGGGTGAAAAAGAAAACGCGAGAAACAAAAAAGTAAAAACAAATGAATTCCATTGCCATCAGTCCAGCCATTTTTCCATCCCGCCCATGCTGCCATCGTCACGGCGTGTCCATCTGGTGCATGAGTTGGGGGCCGGGGGTATCCCCTTGGCATGCCCGGGCCACCCCCAACGGAAAGTCCCCTCTATCGCTTTTTTTTTATCCCTCGGCTCCATTGTGCGGCATCTGTGTTCGCAGAGGGAAGAGAGACGGCACGGAAACACCAATCCATCCCCCCCCCCCGACCCTGCAGCTGTAGCACGGCTGGCAAAAAAAAATGGTTGGCCCATGTGCGTTCTGTGAAGCAATGAGATTTACACAGGAGTCTTTCATCTTTAAGCAGCATTTGGGAATACGTATATACACCCCGTTGTTCTAATGTCAGCCAAAATTACATGTCTCAAAGAGTTTTGAAATCAAAAATAATCATATATTCACAAAGGTGTCAGGTGTCACTCTAATATTGCTTGAAATAGATACTTGCAGTAACAAGATGATTTGTTTGATGGTTTCGGGTTCTTTAACTTTGTCTAAACTTCATTTGTTCCCACTTCTTTGGTTCTATTATAAGTTTCTATTGTAAGTTTCATAATTCTATTTTAAGTTGCCAAGAAATACTCTATTATGTAGATACAATCAGAAAATTAAAAGAACTCCATTTGCTGACATACAGTATGATGGAAGTATCTATCACTGTCATCATTTCTCCCACAGTAGATCCTGCTATTAGATTAATAACATATTTAATAGTACAACGTTGTCACGCAACAACCTGAATTCTGTGGCTAAAATGTTCAAAATCAGGACAAATTGGTAAATTCTGCACTTCCAAGCTCCCTCCAGGCTCTCTTGGACTGTATAAATTTGTTAAATTTTCTTCTCTACTCAGACACTTAAACAAAGGACCTCCACCAGGGCTCCAGGTTCGAATGTTGCCCCTGACTCTGTTTGTGTATCCATGCTTTGTTTGTGGGGGATTCCTCCAGCAGGCTAGGAAGACGTGGTTGACTGAATTAGTGTCTGCCCATAGTGTGTGTGCCCTGTGATTGGCTGGAATCCTGTTCAGGCTGTCCTGTGCTTCCTGGATACCAGATAAGCAGTTACACAAAGCTGATACAGTAATGACACTGGTCTCTTTCGCCTGTACAAACAAACCAAATGATAGGGGTGCTGGCAAATCCTTGAGAAGCATCCAGTTAAATTCAGTTATTGTTTTGCCGATATCCGCAGAGTGAAGTTTGAAATATGTAGGCTTAGGAAAGACGGGATCAAAGTTCTTTTGTCCACCACATGAAAAAAGATCCCTTATCATTATGCCTTTCAGCTTATGATAAGAGTAGTTATGGCTTCCAGATGCTCCCTGTCTGCCTGCCCCCCGCCCAAGCTGGATGATTTCCGAGAAGGGAGTAAATCTAATAAATCGAGTCAGCACGAGTGAGCCCGAAGATGCGGAATAATATTAGCACGTCTTCCTAATTCTGGGGCCCAGCAGGATCCAAGTAGCCCTGTTGTAATCCACCCCAGGTTTCTCTGTCAAATAGAATTACTGGGGGCAAAAAGCACCGGTTGCAGACCACCCTCCCAGACCCACCCTTCCAGACCACCCTCCCAGACCCAGTGAGCTTATTTTACTTTTCTTTTGAGGGAAAGGTGACGCCACACTTATGTGTCTGTATTATAGGTATAAATTCAAGATAAAAAGTAACAACTGCACTTTCATTTAGGTATAAAAAACAAAAAAGCCCACAATATCTTTTTAATGGCTTTTCAATATGTTTTTTTTTTTAAGAAAGCTCAGCAATTATGTTAGCAGTCAGCAGCTAATAACCAAGAGCTTCTAATCTATTCGATTCTGAGACTAGATCTTAACTGCTATTATTGTTATTATTACATTTTTCCCCCTGAGTAATTTTGTTGGCTGTTGTGCTTGAGTACGGCAGTGTGTGCTCGACATCGAGGCATCTACTGCTGGGAAGGGCATACGGAGTTGAGTTCAAAGGCAGTTCCTGACTGAGCTCTGGAAACAAAGGAAGCAGGGAAACATCTGTTTCTCATGCTTTTTGCATTATCTACTTAACATTAGGTGTTTGCATTAAGGGTACGTTACCTGTATAGTACATATGTAAGTGGGTAATACTCTCACTGACACATCAAAGGTTACATATGGAATCTATTAGCAGCAGTTTTCATTTGTTCAGGGCGCTTGTATGTAACTTACACTGGTGTTCAGCTGTGGGGGTCTTGGATGTTCTTACATATTGACTCTGAATATATGTATGCTGGAATTATCAATGTGATATCTGAATCGGGGTGGCGTGGTAGATCAGTGGTTAGCACTTTGCAGTTTTTCACCTTGTGCTTTCAGGTTTGCAACATGAAATCCAGTCCAGTATGTCTATTCAGTGCTGGTGTGGGTTTCCTTTACGTACCTCGGTCTCCTCTCACAATTCACTGGTATGGTTTTCTGGAGAATTGATGCCTCTAAAACCATTAGCATATGTTTGTGAACAAGCGTGTATGTGCTTCACATGGTACGGCTTAGCTTAGCATGTACTTGTGGTCTATGCTCCCCCAGACAGACTTTGGAGTACAGTGAATCTAATGGGATAAACAGTTACTAAAAATAGATGTGTACACACTGGAGCTATACAATATTCCCCCAAAATTCCCCACATGTTTTTTTTTAAAAAGTCGGGTCAAAACGCCATCAAGCTGTCAAATGATCTGTTGAACCTTATTTCTCATTCTAAAGAACTGGGCACGGTTTCAGACCAGAAACTCACAAAAAAAAAGCTCTGATGTCAAGGAGTTTAGTATAAAAGGTAGTTAGACTCCTTTTTTGTGAGCGACTTAAATATTTCAATGTTGTATTTAACCCATTTACCACATCCATTCCAGATTTAGTTTCTTGCATTAATTTTTCTGCTGCTGTGAGTGTTGTTTGGCATGGTTAGGGGGCGCCGTTCTGTTGGAGGTGATAATTAACCTTCAGTGCCATTTGTTGGAGGGTGGTATGAAGACTTGCATGTGAATGTATATATACCCACACACACACACACACACATATATATATATATACACACACAATCTCACACATATACATGGACTCATAACATTAAAATCTCATACATATTTATATTCTATTTGCCCAATTAATTTTAAGACCAATGAGGAATGATATTTCACCTCAATGACTGACTCATCCACCACAGAGCTGAGACGACAATAAAGTTACTTTGACTTTTGACTTGACGTACAGTAGCAAAGGTTTGGACACACCTATCCATATAAAGAGTTATTTGTAGAGACATCATCATCATTTGTGTAAGACATCAAAACTATAAAATAACATATTTGGATCACGTACTGAACAAAAAACTATTAAAAAATTGTTTGGGGGGTGGGGCAGCTCATTGGGTTGGGATTCAGAAGGTTGCCTGCTCAAATCCCTGGGTTGGCAGAGTGATCCCACCATTGGGCCCATGAGCAAGGCCCTTAACCCCAATTACTCCAGGGACTGGCTGACCCTACTGTCTCCTCTACATCAGTTTCATGAGGTGGCCTCCCAGGATGCTTTTTCTGCTGCCCGACGGAGGTCCCACATATATGCTGAACACTCATTGGCCGCTTTTCCTTAACTCTATGGTCAATGTCTTCCCAAACCAAACCTACTGTGTTTAGGTCAGGTGGCCAGGTTATTTCCACTCTCCTTTGTAGGAGGCTTGATATATCCAAACTTTTGCCTGGTAGTGTTCACATATGCGGAATTAAAAAACCTGTAAAAATGAACTTCTGCAGTTACCTCTTTCTCGCTCTCCTTCTTTCTCTCTCTCTCCCTCTTTCCAATCTCCGCCTTCAGAGATGTTCTCAGCTCCCACAGCCACTGTTCACTTTCTGCCACTGTTTCTGTCCCTCGGATAACCCATCCACACTCCCTCACCTTCTCGGGATGAAAAAGAACTTCTGTGCTAACACTTTTATTGGCTGTCTGAAGGGGAAAAACACAGACCTGCACATAAGGGGTCATATTAACAGGAGAAATATATATACTGTCAATACTGTTTATGTAATCTATTTTCTCTTTTTATTATACAGATTTATCAAGAGGAAAAGATGCCGAATGGGCAAGGATTGTAAAATGAAACCTGGATTTTGTTTTTTTTTAAACCTAAGCAGAATTATGAGCAGATAAGAAAGCCAAATAATCGCTGAAGTGATTCATCATTTATAGTAACCTGCTGCGATTTGGGTTGAGTCGCATTCAGCCCGGGGTTGATTGGGTTTTATAGTGGTTCTCTGAAATGTATGGCTAGCCTGTAATTTATTGCCAATATGTGAATTCCACTGGGGTGAGGAACATCACTACATCAGCAGTGCAACCCAAGATTGCAAATGTAAAAAGTCTTAGGCTTGTGTGTGTGTACTGTAAATGACTGTATGCTGCTTCACCACAATAAACATTTTCAACATTTTAGAAACAACTGACTGATATCTATCTGTCTGTCTGTCTCTTCATAATTTTTTTGCTTGACTTATGCAGTGATTGTTCATACTCTGAAAGACAAAGCTTATCTTCAGAAAAATTCACATCTGAGCATTTAATTGAGGTCATACTTAATGAGTTGTAATATTTCTATGCCCCAATATAACATTATGAATTTTATTATTCCTATTTCAAAAATGAAATGTCAGGGCACATGCTTGTGTGTGTGTGTGTGTGTGTGTGTGTGTGTGTGTGTGTGTGGTCCAGATATACCTTACCTTGAATATCTGTTTTTTCAACCTAAAAATGCACAAAAAAGCTCTTGTATTTTATTTGGTTACTAATAGTTATTGTTAGGGCTGGGTGGGGGTTTAAGTTGTCATAGTTAACATTAGCATTTTTCCCATAGAAATGAATGGACGCTTCCCACAAAGATCTGATTACAGGTCTGTGTGTGTGTATATCTATGTATGTATACATATATA
>JAODLD010000044.1:19572014-19586496 GCA_026781065.1 Mormyrops boulengeri | reverse complement strand
CCCCCCCCCCCCCGGGTGGGGTGTGGGGGGTGTGTGTTGTTTTGTTTGGGGTGGTTGTTTTTGTGGGGTTTGGTGGGGGGGGTTTTTTGTTTTTTGTGTTTTTTTTTTTTTGGGGTGTGCGTGTTTTTTGGGGGGGGGGGGGGGGGGGGGGTACTGTTCCCGCATAAGCTTGGTTTTAATAACAAGCCTGAAATTGGAATCCATTACGAGGCTGGAACGATACACGGGCCACACGTTTGGCATTTCCCAGCATCCCCGGTCCTTTCATCTGAGAGGCGGCCCTATGCTGCATCGATGTGGCTCCAAGTTCCCACGACACGGACAGAACCGCCACCAGGCCCTGGGGGGGGAAAAAAAACAGTGAGTGCCTGTTAATGGCTACAAAGGACCCTTTACAGTACATCCACATACAGCACTGGCGCGGAAATGACACAGATTACTTTCGAAGTAAAGGGTGGCTAGAGGAAATGATCCCACTAAGCAAAAAAAAACATGCTACATTTTAATATAAATAATTATTTTATTATATTATAATAAAGTCTGTTTTCTGGATATACACATCCAACTCTATAGACAAAGTCTAAGTCAACTTCATTGTCACTGTGCACATGCAAAACAAAATAAATTAATGTCTGTAACTCTGTAGCATTGATTGTGAATCCACATTCTACTGTAACATTATACGGACTAAAAAAATTTTGCAGCATCAAAATCTTTGATGAGGCCAGACTTGTGAAATATTACTCAGGCTCTAATCAATGTGAAACTCCTTAAAGCCACAAAGAAATTTTTTTAAATGCCCTCCCCCTTAACTGCAAGGTAACCGCATTCAATTCCTCACCCTCGACGCAGGATCCATTGGCGACTCAGGTGGGGAGAAAAGCTTTTGCTCCTCTGACTGCGTGTGACTACAGGGGCCATGCCGACTAGCATAACACGTTGTGGCGAGACTGTGACCCACAGCTTCATAGGGGCCCAAGCATGTCACCGTCGAGCCAGAGGGACACATACATGGCCAGGAAACACGGTCAAATGTACCACTTTTCCACGTAATGTCACTCCCAAGGAAGTTTCTCCTTAATAACTACAGTATTCAATTAAGAAATTTTCTATAACCTCTTATGAGTCATTATCTGTATTAGACCTGAAACGTGTGGATGTTTCATTAATCAGGTCAAATTTATTTGTCGGCAAATAAAATTCTAGAACAATCTGATATGCGAAGCGCTTCTTTGTAAATATGAAAATATTTGTGCGAGGTTTGGCAGTTTTGTTGGAAAAGGAAGTTATGGACTGAAACTACAGGCATTAAATAGTTTAAATTATTTTGTCCCAGAAGTAAAACAAGTTTCCTTAGGGCCTAGTATGATTTTAATTAGGGACAGTTTAGCCTCGATACCACTGTAAGCTCTTTAGATACTCCATTGACATTAAAAAAATCATATTAAATATAGTATAAAATTAAATTAATCAAATGGTTGAATTAGCCCAGTCAAATAGATAATTACTAAAAAAATCTTTCGGTGTGCATGTAATGCCTTGTGTAGCAGTTAATACATCATCAGTAAAGATGTGTTGCTTAAAAAGATATTCCAGGCATTGATTAACTGTTTAATATACCTGTTAAAACTGTATGCGTGAATTAATTGAACTGTAATTGTGTGAATATGCTAATTAACATGTTTGTTGTTTTTTTTTTTTTACTGAACACATGCATCTTTTAACATGAGCTTATATCACTGGACCACAACAGGTAAAATGCAGGCTGCATTATTAGAAAATTATGCATGTGCAATTCAGTGCAGTGCATGCCTGAACTGTGACTGAAAGTTTTTAAGGATTTTTTTCTTTGTTTTGCCTTTTTTTTGTTCCTTTGTTTTCTCCAGGCTTCCTGGACTCGACCCGAGACCCACAAGGTATGGCTACTACTTACGTAGCCAGACTTTAGTTTACTAATGTTAGCGCCTCCCTGTGGTAGGCCAGAGTAGGGGTGTTGGCCCTCCCCAGCCAATCCAAACCCAGAAACTCCAAACCTGACAGTTGGTAACCTTGGTAACTAATAGACTTGGTCCCCAAGGCCTTGCACCGGCATGGCAGTCATCTTGATGTCCGCGGTGACTTCTAGGTGGCTGGTCTCTCTTGCTCACCTGCTCTGGGATGGCCATCGGGAGCAGGGAAAGCCAACACTCCTTTCTCTGCCATGGATTCATCCAGGGATGTTCGGATCTGCCTAGGCATGGACTAACCAACTTAACCAACCCAAACAGCTCATCTACCGCTTCAGGCTTACAGAGGTTCACTCATCCATTAGAGTGTATAATCTTGAGAGCCTGTATATCCAATTAAAAGATTTATACACTTTTCCTTTTTTATGAAAATCGGAGGCTTTATAAAGCAATTAAATGTTAGTTTCTCAAGTTTCTAATACTTCTCCTACACAAGAGATAAGGGTTTCTCTTTGTTTTGATTTCAGAATTACATCAAGACTTGTTTCTTGTTCAGTAGCATATAGGACATGTGGGATATTTTTGAAAATTAAGATTCCACTAGCATATTGGTTGTCATAATTTAAAAAAAAAACGATGATTAAAGATGTGTATCCTGTCAAATCCCATAAACAAGTGCTTAGTAAACATGGGCCAGAAAAAGAGGTGTCATATTCCTCTGGGGTAGCTCCGGGAAGGCTCCGGGAATACACAAATACTTTTTGGTTCTGTCTTTCTGCAAATTTCCAGTGTATTAACTAGGAAGTGACTTATTGTTAGTTGCTAAATACATGAGAAGATATACTGTCATGTATAAAAGATTGACATCCCAGATCATGTGGATGCAGAAGGTGGATGGATGGATGGATGGATGCACTGACATGTACAGCAGTGACTGCTAAACTGAGGAGAAATACTGGAAATAATTCTTTCAAAAGCACAGATCGCCAAGATCATAGTTAGATACTTCACGTAGTGGAGATAGCAAAAGGGATAAATCGAGCTTCTGCGATGAGACTTTGATTTATATTTGCATCAGCACAGCATTGTTGAGTGTCACGGGTCACTTGTGTAAATCTCCCCCCTGCTGCCCATGGTGCATTCAGCCAATGACAAGGGACAGATTACAGACAGCAGCTCACTTGTGGTTCTGAGAGCAGGAGCCGTGAGACAGGGCATGTGCAGGCTGGACTAACTTGACAGTTTCAGCGTTTTGGAAGCAGCACCATAAACCGTAAGATACCTGGGGGGGGGGGGTTTCGTTTCTTCCCTTCCAGTATCACTCAGTATTCATTTCCACTGTTCTTGCCCTGAACTGTGGTGTGTAGGTACAGGTGCAACTGTCGTTTTGTTGGTGGTGAACACATTGGGGAAGACACTATATGAAGATGAATTGAGATGATCGCTCATGGACCCAGACCGTCAGAAGTCCTTTGATCTTCAGGTGGCATTTTCCATGAGACGTCCCCTTCCCAGCCAAATCAGCCCTCTGTACCTCGGACATGATCACCCCCCATTAATTGCAGAGAGGAAAACGGGCACTTAACTGGGCTCAGTGGCACTGAATTTTTAAGCATATTTTGCTGCAATACTCGGAGCTATATATATAATTCAGGGTTTCTTGGTCTTAGGCACAAGAGTTACAGAATCGCTACCATCCATTCCCAGTGTTTCTTTTGGGATGGGGTGGGGGGCCTCAATAGTAAGATGCATCAGAGAGTTAGGTGAGGAATTGTATTTGGCTGAGACCCCCTCGACGTCGCTTAGCGCTCGCATCAGCATGACTCGCTGCTAAGCCGGCTCATTTCAAATCCAGTTACTACAGGCATTACTGCCTGCGGCGTCTGTGGTGGGGGCGTCTAGTCATGGGGCCGGGGGGGGGCGGCAGCTTGGATTACACAGGTTACACCCGGCTGCCCAGACTGTGGCGGGACCAAATTGTTGCCCGATTGGCCTGAGTCTGCTGCCTGCCTTGGCTTAGAAGAAATGCCTCAGCTAGCTGCAACTCTGAATCTGCCAACCGTGATGCCCTACAGTCTGTTATTTTCACATCAGGTGACACAAAGCTGCTTTCCCCGTTATTAACTGGGCAATATGTGGGTCAGCGGGTTAGGATGATATGCATGGTGAGCGGTAAGTCGCTGGTTTGAATCCCATGGTCAGCAGAGTGATGTTTCCTTCCAGTCCATACTTTCTCAAAGATGGATGTCACTTTGGATTGAAGCATATACTAGATAATTACAATGTAACTCACCCTCTTTTGATGATGAGTCTGCGGAATTACAAAAGTAGTCCCAGCCAGATCCTTTGGCTTTCTGTATAACTGTACAATAGGCAGTTAGACAAGTTAAATTGGAGCCGCTGAAAAAAAACATCCCAATAGGAGGAGGAAGAGAGCCTGGTCTGCCTGACTGACAGGCTTCTTCTGTGTATGTCCAGGAAGTGCTTTAATGAAACCAGCCCCCCCACCCCCCAGGGGTTCATTTTCCCAGGCTCCTGAGCAGAGCTGCAATCGGCCCCCCTGCAGGTATCCTGCTGTCGGAGGTTTATTATAATTGCACCGCCGGTGCCCCGGTGCATTTATCCCTTTATCCGGGCCCCGACTCTGCAGTGCTTGGCGCGGCCTGTGACATTCGCACATCCGGGAAGGAGGAGAAGGAGGAGGAGATAACGGCAGCAGAGCGGGAGCAGCCACAAGGAGGTGGCAGGAGGGGATGGGGGGGTCACATCAGATATTGGTGTAGGTATAAATCACATTCCAGCATGGAGAGGTCGGAAGCAGGGGGGGGGGCTGCACACCATCGCTCGCGGACTATAGGGCTGCTCTTACCGTTTCCCAGGGAGGGAGTGTCCTGTGGAGGGCGCCACACGCTTGTTTTCCCACCACCTACCTATCGTCTTATCAGCACAACACCAAGGTCCCTGAGTCAGGTCCGGCCCTGTGAGAGCTGGTAACCTTCCCTTTTTTCCGTTCTTCTGTTTGGGTTGTAAAAAGACATTTTCTGAGGACAAGCAGGGTGGGGATGCGGAATCGTGAGTAGTTATTTTAATATGTCAAGTGATGGTGTGTCAGCCTGCATGACTAATAAATCCATCGGATTCATCTCAGGAAGAGGCTGTGTGTTGGGATTAGAACAGGGCAAGCCGGTGCAGCTGGTCACATATGGGTATGGCTCAGCCTGTTAGGATTCTGCATCAGTGATCACAAGGTCACCAGTTTAAATCCTGGAGTCGGAAGAGTGGTTCTTGTTGGGCCCTTGAGCAGGGCGATTATCGTTACATCAACCAGTGCGGACTGACGGCCTGGCTTTCAGTATAACAGCAGCCACCTGCCGGCTCTGTCGCCGTGGCTCTAGGTGTTACGGTCTCAACATGTTGCCCTGTGACCTCCTCGTGGTCTTCTGTTGCACCACACCGTAGGGGACGACTTATAGTACAGAATGTGCACTGCGGTATGCCAATCAGTCACCCTCTCTTCAGATAATCTGCACTTCCCTCTCTCTGTTTTGTTATATTTAAGCATTTCAAAAAGGTAAAATGTAGAAGAAAGTGCACACATGTATTTTTACAGAGAATTATCATTAATGCTCTTGTTGTAATAAGGATGTTGATTGTTCAGAGCAAGAATGAGTTTATTTAAAGGAACATGAATTATGCTGTCAGAGTTTTAGACATTGCTTTGAAGTATATGTAATTATACTAAAATTGTTTCAAAATAGCTCATAATGCCAACATGACAATGGCAGACAGTGGGTGTGTTGGGGAATTGTTACCTGGAAATTGTTTACTTTTCAATTAACATGCAGCTGTGATCGGTGCTGTTGCGCCAGCATAAATAATAATCGTGTTCTTTGGGGTTTTTTTTAAATTACAAGAGCCTGCTAATATAAATTGAAGTCATTAAGTGTTCAGCACAAGTCTTTGATTGTTTGCGTCCTTTTTTGATCTTTCTGGTCAGCAGGCTATGCTTCTGAATCAGGATTAATCAAGCAAGTAGTGCTGTCCTTTAATGTGGGGGATGGGGGGGGGGGTTGAATGAAGAAGGAGCTGCAAGGACTTCACTAACAGCCATGGCGACGTGAGCCTTCCAGAAAGAATCCTGTGCTCCTTACACGATGATGGTTCTGTAACTGCCACGCTGTATGGCCACAGTGGTAACTAGTGTTATTAACACAATAGTTAAAATGTCACAAACACTTCAGAGGTTTGGCTCAAGGGTGGGTAAAGGGGGCAGCACCACAGGCCAGGTAATTGTCCCCTCCCTCCCCTCCCCTGTCACTCACCAATTCAAAACATATTGGCTAATCATAAGGTTGGCCCATCTTATGCCCCCCCCACCTTAAAAGATCTTAGAGTTGTCCCTGGTTCGGGTAAACTTGCTCTTCTAAGTAGCACTGTCAGTCTTCACAATAAAAGGAAGTTTATAGGCGCAAAGGTGCCAAGTTTATGAGTAGTAGCAGGCTGGCCGATATCGGCCCCGTTGTGAGTAAAATAGAACTTGGCAATGAAGCATCTAATGTTGGTCCAGACTGCCTGGAAGCAGAAGGCCTGTTTTTCATTATATGATTTGATACACAAAGATGAAAAAATAACTCTGTTTTTTTGCATATATATATGATATACAAAGCAGGAAAAAAGGTTTCGACGCACAAGTTCTGAGTCGCTGATTTGATTGGGAATAAAGGGAAGTTTCATCCCGCTCAATGCTCTCTCTCTCTGTTTCTCTCTTGCACCCCCCTAGAGTCTGGATGACAATGTGGAGGTGCGCAGCCATGCCCGTGTGTCCTCCCTCACCCTGAAGTATGTCCAGTTCACTGATGCTGGCCAGTACCTCTGCACGGCCCGCAACCCCATTGGGCAGGATGCCCAGGCCATGTACCTGGAAGTACGCTGTAAGGACCTGGAATTTTGTATACACAATGTCTACTGGTCTACCTGATTTGTCCCTGGGTCTGAGAGGACAGCCCACTTCGTCAGAGCTGCCAGTCAATTTAATGACAGAGGTCCGGGACAGCAGTAGATAGCACAGTGGTTAAGGAATTAATAGAGTGATTCGGAGGACACAACTGTGTGTAATCTAAACCCATGTAGGCTTTAGACAGATTATCCTAATGTTTCTCAACCCAGTCCTTGGGGACATCCAGGAACACCTCAACCAAACAATCAAGAACAAGTCAAACAATCAAGAGCACCAAATAGCTGGTACCGGTATGTCGGGTCCTGGAAGGGAGCAAAAATGCGGAATGTCTGAGGGTCCCCGAGGACCGGGGACCCATACTGGCTTCAGGCAGAATAACAAAGTACATCTCAACCCAGTCCTCAGGGACCCCAGGCAGACCTGAACCAAATAATCAACGACAAACCAGACAATCAAGAACGAATCAAACGATCAAGAACAGCGAATACTTGATATAAGTGTATTGGGACCTGGAAGGGAGCAAAACCATGGATTGTCTGGGGTCCCCAAGGACTGGGTGGAGAAACACAGGAATAACCCAGCAAATGAATGAATGAAATCGCTTTGTGTAGAAACATTGGCATCGATAATGATGTCACATGTTACACTCGAACACAATTACAGCAGTGAAAGAATAAAAAGAGCCGCACTCGGGGATAAAACACGCGAGCACTCGAGATGACGCATCAGCGAAGCTCCCAGCCCATTATGAGCGAAGCGATCTCAAACTTTAAACACCGCCTCGTGTCACAACTGCATTTTTCTTGCCCTAACTTTTAATCTGTAGCGTCGTCACTCGAGTGCGATCGAATTTTATGCCTGACGAAACGGCATGCTAGCCACCAAGATGTAATTTAGGGGATGAAAGATACGGAGTAAAGACATTAGCGCTATCTGATTTTACCGCACTCTCCAGGCTGCTACCCCGTCCCGGGTAGTTGCAGTTCACTTTCATTCTTTGGCAAACACCATTTCGAAAATGACAGGTAACAAAAGGCTAATTGGATTAATTTTACAAGTGCCTCAAACAAGCAGCCCAGGCTGTTATGTGCGATAGCATCAGAATGCACAATTGATAAAATAGTTTTTGATTACAATTAGGCAGTGTCTGAGTCATCAGTTTGTGGTTCTGCATATGGCAAGATTTCGTAATCAGGTATAAAAAGGTTCTCTGTCTGGCACAGGGCTGAGGGCACACATCCAATGGTGCCGAATGACATCGTCCAGTGAAAACTGATCCCAGATCAGACAAAATTGCTGACGCTGTAGGCACTGTGGAAAGCACAGGGTCCACAGAGAGCGCATGAGGGCTGCCATTACCCTGACCGGGAGCAGCTTGAAAGGGACCCGTTTCCTCCTGTATTTTAATAAGGGACCCGCTGGGTGTCTTCAGCCAGCTTCTGGAATGCCATAGCGGAGAGAGCATATCTTTGCTGGGGAGGGTTAATAGCCAGAAGCAGCCTTCCAGCTGTTTCATAAAGAGCTAAAGGGGGAGAGGCGAAGCAAATGAGATGCTTGCACCCCCCCCCCAAAAAAAAAAAATACCCAAAGACCCCAGTTCCTCCAACCAGAACAAACTCTGTTCCCGCTGACCTTAGGAGTAGCTTCCTGATCCATCCCGCTTGCGGCCGCCGGTGAGTTTCCTAATCCTGACTCTGCTGGCAAATCATCACTCCGGGACACCACTATCCGACTCTGGATGGAATGCTTGGGAGTGTGATCCACATCATCTCCATGCCACAAGGGAAAAAAACACACAGATAGGCAGCACAGAAGCATTTAAGATGGAGAACACAAAATACGGCTGGCTGATAACAAGCTGTTCCCCTGCTAATCTACTGCATTCGAGCCGAACCACACAGCCTCCTGACTTGCTAAGATCCTCTACTCAGTACTTATGTATCTCGCTGCCAGCCACAGAATCCAGTTCCAAAAAAAAGATGAATATACAGGCTTCATATCCCGTTTCCACACTGATGGCCCTGGTACTGTTGCAGATGCACCTAAGGTCCAAGGCAAGGTGACGGTGTATACCTGGGAGGGGAACCCGGCCAACATCAGTTGCGAGGTGCTGGCCCACCCGGAAGCTTCCGTGACCTGGTTCCGTGACAGCCAGCAGCTGCCTGGCCCCAACACCACCAACATCAAGATCTTCAACACGCCCGAGGCGAGCCACCTGGAGGTATGGTCCGCCGGGGCTCACCCTGCTTCCTTAGCACATTTCCTCTGGACCACGAGTGACAGGGCTGGGAATAGTTCCTCATTGGCTTCCATAGGGTTACAGGTGGAGTCGGAGGTACAAAGAGCCTGGATGAGATGGACACAGCTGCCCTCCAGTGGTCATAGTATCACCCTTCATGTGGTGCGTGTAACTTTACACATCCCGTATACTAGAGGAGCAGAGTGTGAAGGCCTTGGACTTCACACCGCAGTTAGTCCTTACTGTTCTCCAGCCCTTTCCCAAACCACTCCCTCATCCCTGTCCATTTTGGCCAAAACGGCCCAAATCCTGGATGGCTGGGCTTCCCAGGGGTGATGGCTCCACTATGGGCTTGGTGCCCGTGCCCATCTTTAATTACCGAGGGGGGACCGGCGCCAAAGACCACCCCATAGCCATGGAAGCCCTTCAAAGCGACCAGCTGGGAAATTGAATGCTTGTTTTGCTCAAGGTTACCGGGAGAAAGAGGTCAGGGAACACGTCTCACTCTCTCTCACTCTCCCTGCTCCAGGTCACCCCCGACTCACAGACAGATTTTGGCAGCTACAACTGCACGGCTACCAATGCGGTCGGCACGGAATCCAAGGAGTTCCTTCTCATTCAGGCAGGTTAGTAACCACCGGTATCCATCTGCCTAAGAACCACTCGTATGCATATGCCTAGTAACCACCAATATCCATCCGCCAGCGATTAGTAATGGCTGCCAGTAGCTGCACTACCTCCCCTTCCTGCTTATCACCATGTGCTGTACAGGAACCCAGCTCTGGTTGATCGGTTACAAATTTATGTGGCACCAGTGTAATAATACCAAGAAAAAAAAAGTTTGATATGTAATAAAATTGAAACATTTTAATTTGCTCTTTTTGCTAGTTTTTCCATCTTAGCTGTAATTTGTGCTTTAGGTCACTATCCACACCAGGTTTCTAGTATGGGCATAATGGAAAGATCTAATCGGGACCAGTTAGCGTAAAGGAGCACGGAGGATAGTTCTGGTAATTTATAAAATGGGGCGACATATTGCAGTAATGTGGCCCTGCAGTTCTGATAAAAATGTCACGTAGTATTTTAATGGAATCGAGAGCCAGTGTTAAAATTCAGTGGCCGCAGCAAATAACGATTCAGAAACTCATCCCGGTTAACAACCCCCCTCCCCACAGAGGTGCCCTCCGCCCCATTCATCGAGCAGGTAGTGCCCTACTCCAGCACGGCTGTGGTGCACTTCGACGAACCCGACGCCACTGGCGGAGTCCCCGTGCTCAAGTACAAGGTGGAGTGGCGTCTTCTGAACCAGGGAAACTGGACCAGTCAGAAATACACCTCCGATGACGGTGAGGCCCATGTGCTGGGGGAGGGGGGAAAAGGAGGGGGTGGGAGATGGACAGAGGGAAAGAGAGATAACGGGAGGCAGCAGCCCTGAAAATTACGCCGTCAGTCATACTCCAAGCGGCGTATTGATTCGATGTCGGCGGGAGGGGAGACGGGGGCGTGTGCCAAACCTTGGCGCCGAGTCCAGTGCGGAGGTGGGAACTTAAAACCCCTGAACGGGCCAGGCGTGTGAGTGATGTGGGGACTGCGGTTATGAGCAGGTCCGGACATGGGGGTTAGCCACTTACAGCAGTGCTAGGAAGTTGGTGAACCCTGGAGAATGTTCTAGATATTTCTGCATTAATATAACCTAAACTCAGATTGGATTTTCACTTACATCTTAAAACTCAATAAAAACAATCCAATAAAACAAATGACACAAATCATTACATGTTTACAATTATATAACGAATATTGTGTTTTTTTTGTCAATCATTTAATTTGGTTCTCTTTATCTAGTTTTAGGAATTTGAAAACCCAGTCATGTTTTAGGTGATATTTATAGAGAAAAGGGTTCACAAACTTTCTAGCACCTCTATAAGGTTGTGCCCTCAAAAGGACAATAATGTTTTCAGCACTAGGGGTGGACAGTACACCGGTGTCATAGTCATTACCGGTGTGATTGGGCGCCGCAATATAGATTTGCCATATACCGGTAACACCATGAGAAGTCCACAGCCTAATTATACAACAGCCTATTTATAAAGAATAAAGCATTTTATTTTCTTCAAAGCTTTAGTTGTAATATGAATACTTGTCCTTATATAGCATATGTAACCAATTTATCTGCGTTGTGTGATTTTTCTATTACGGACTGTGACGGAGTGTCACGATAGCAAATTAACAAATTCAAAATAAACAGATTTTGTGTAATTATACACATTAAACAAAATGACCTAGTTACATATATATATATTAGCAAATTAAAAAGTTAAATATATTCACTAAATCAGCTTACATGTGCCGCAGTCTTCATGAAAGGTGCCTGGTAAAAGGCACAACTGCCCAGTTAACACTACAACTGCCAGTTTCCCATACCTATGAACATCAAACTCCTTTAACCTTCAAGCAAGACGTACTTTGGCTTGTGCAGCCCCTTTGTTTGCGCTAATGTGCCATTAGTGTTAATAACAGCAGCAAATCTAACACCCTCAACCAAAAAGCCCTAATGTTCCTAACAGAGTAGCTGCTCTGTTCTGAAATCGTAAAGCGTGAAAAACAGTATTTGATAAAATGTTGGATAAATAGACGTAGTTTATAGGTGACTTCATGTTCGTCAAAGATTACATTGTTTAACAACTGTCTAAAGTTTTATATTTTTTTATACAAATCAATTCAACTCTCACCCATCTGGCGTGACACTCATGCTTTCAGACTGTCACGCTCACGCAAGAAATCTTACGGCAAATCTATATTATTCCATTATTAACCTAAAATTAGCTACATCAAAAGCACTGGGGTAGTTTGCAAACCCTAAAAACCATTTACAAGGTAATAAAACTGTTGCATACATGTAAGTGCGTGTGCAAGCCAAAAAGTGAAAAATACCTTATTAATTAATTACAAAATGATTACATGATAGTTATTTTCGGTGATATTGCCCATCCCGATGCAGCACGGTTAGTCTGTAGCTCTATATGACCCCTCACAGTCATGAAAAATATGGCGAATACAGTCATTCCCAAGCTAAATAGCTATTCTTAGTCCAGCTGACAGTCATCACAATTCTGTTTTCTCATTTCTTTATTTTTTCTTCTTGTATTGTGACAGTGTCTGTCTCTAAAAACAAACACTCTGCCATCTTGGACAGCCAGGGTGACAGAGCTCAGTGAAAGCTCCCCCTCCTCTGGAGGCCAGCCCCATGGCCTCATCCCATCTCTGTGCCGTTTGGGAAAATCACAGGCAGAGCGCTAACGTCCTGCTAAACCCTGGAAACTCGCACCCGGATTAATCCGCACCCCACCCACCCCGATTTAAATCGACATGGTTGCCTTTATCCTTTAAAATATTGCCTGTCTGTATTTTTATTTTCACCTTTAAAGGATTTACATGCTCATTCCATAATAATGGCTTTTTCTGCACACTCAAGCAAAGGACAATTACCCATAAAATTTTCACAGCGCATGCAAACTGAGTGATTTGTTTAAAAACCGGCCCAATATATCCTGAACACGGCCCATAATCTCTGTAGCTCTGGTTGACTATCAAAACTTTTTGATGTAGTCGGTGTGACAAGCAGCTTCACGGGGTGGATTAAATATTCCCTTTTGGGATGGGGGCAGGCGCTTGTAACTGTCTGTTAGAGACCGTGTCAGGTCATCGAGATCGGCTGGCAGTCATACTCTCAGAGTCTTCTTTGGCATCACTGTGGAATTAAAGGTTAAGTGTATTTTTGCATATTTATATTACATAATCTATGTTTTGAAAGTGAGAACTTTGCCAATAACTGTTTATTTGTCAATAGTTTTTGCCTATAAATGAAAGTAAAGGTGAATTTTCCAACAATTTTAAGATGTATGTTTGTACGCTTGGTTTCCCAGGTATAAACACGATCACCATCACGGGTTTGAAACCGGTGACCAGTTATGAGGTGAAGATGTCAGCCATCAATGGCAAAGGTGAAGGGGAGAGCAGCGCACCCAAAGATTTTAGGACAGAGCCAGTCCGTAAGTACTGCCCTTTCCCCTCCAGCTGTGTCCACAGCCCATCCCCTCCTCAGCTGTCCCCGCCCAGTACACTTCCTGATTGGACGATGGTTGAGCTGCACTGCCCATGTGTCAGATGCACTGATAGTCCACCCTTACCCTTTAGCCTACAGGGGGAGCCCTCAGCAACCACCTCTTTCTCCTGGCCCTGCAATGTACACTGTGTGTTTTGTGTGCGACTCTCTCTCTCCTGTCCTGTCCCGATGCTAATAGCTTGCTTCCAGCTGGAAGGACCCCAAAGACCGACCCTCACCACTCCCATTGAAAGAATCAGGTCCAAGCGCCTGCAGGGGACAGAGTAATTGTCCATCAGTGGGGCGAATCAGAATCAACGACCTGGGGAATTCCGCTGTACAAGTAGCTGTTCGTCCCAAAATGCTACACTGGCTTAGATGGCTAACGCCTCAGTCACTGATAAATACAGCCAATAATTCTGGGTTTTACATAACCTTCTAAGGTGTATTACCATTCGACAGCTAAGAAATGCCCATGAAGTATGTAATTGCTTTTTAAATGTCTTACTGCAGCCATAAACAGGGTTATAACTGGGTTTGCTTCTTTTAAGTTGCCCGCAAGTAATGCGTGTTTAGAAAGCAAGAGTTTTCTGAGCAAATGGGTTCTTTAATTTGTCGCTCTAAAGCAGTGTTTGGGGACCTTCTGCGTAATTAATGGAGGGCAATTGTTTATTGGTCTTGAGGCTTTTGCCGGGTCTGCTGGCACAGACCGTTTTTAGGGAGCATTTCACGTTGTCTGAGCTTGTCGGAAAGTTGCATATCTTCTTGAGCAGTTCGTAATTACTTCTTCAGTGTTTTAACACTGGGATTTTCGGTTTGACTATTATTATTGGGTGGCTTTAATCAGTAGGTCAGTGTAGTCAAGTTACACAAAAGGCAATATTTATCCTCTTGGAATAATGCGCATCTTATATTGAAAATATTCGGCATGCGATGTCCTGGGAGCCGGTGTGATATACAGATAAGATCCGTATTGCCGGAGGAGAATCCCCAGATCTATGTTTCATCTTTCTCATTTTTCATGTTGTTTTGATGCTTCCCGTCGGCCATGTCTTTCTCCGGCGAATCAGGGCCATTTTGCGACTCAAATGGAGATTCTGCCCACACACATACCCTTGTTTGCATTTTGACCTGGCTGCTGCTTCTGTGCCCATAAATTCCCCCAACCGCCCCGACCCCCCCAACCTCCCCAACCCCCTCAACCGCCCCGCCTATTTCAGGCTAACGTTCACCTCTAT
>JAODLD010000044.1:19556333-19571914 GCA_026781065.1 Mormyrops boulengeri | reverse complement strand
ATATAATTTATTAAAGTTTCATAAGCACATATAAGACAGCTAAGCAAATACCGCCCCCCCCCCCCCGCTCTGATGTCTCAAATGCGTCTCTCAGTTATTTCCTTGCGGATTTGATTTCTCTCTTTCTCTCTCTTTCTCTCTCTCCTGCTCACTTCTCTCTAGTGGGCTTTGTTTGGTTTTGTCATTCGGCATGCTTTACTTTTTTGTGGCTCTCTTGTATTTAATTACCAATTCGCCGCACTAAAAATTTCTCCCAAATCCTCTTAGTCTGACTTGCATACTTACAAACCCTATTGGCTAACGTCAAACAAAGACACGACCCCCTGCTGGCCAATTTTAGTAAATAAACTGCTTTATTCTTATACAAATGTTATTTGCCTTATTTTCACTGTTTAATTATTGTAATTGTCAACTTTTGTTGGGGAAAACAGTTTACCAAAACAGCAAAAAAAAAACAAGTTTTTTCAAAGGTGCACGTGATTTTTTTTTATTGAATGATTTTTAACTTGAAGGTTTTTTTAGTTCGTGACTGGTTAGAGCTTTGTTTGTTTATGAAAATGTGCAGGTAAAAAGGCTTGGTTATCATTAAAGAAAATATAATTCAAAAAATTTCATTTGGGTTATTCCCTCCAACACTGTAGTACAGTTAGTCATCGACTTAATCATGGTTTATCAAACATTCAGCACTTTCATTGCCCAGGGGTTATGCATATTGAGTAGTCACTAATTAATCGGATAATTAAGTAACGAGGAATTTAATTAATCAATTATAATAATTACGGACTAATAACAAAGTTTTAACGCTTTATAATCATTACTTACAAACCCGACCTCCAGAACTTGTCAAGGTTAGTATCAGGGTTGAGAAACACTAGTCATAGATGTTTGTGTTTTATTTTAAAGAGGAAAAAAAATGTGCATATTTGCATAGTTTTCCCTGCTGCTGGGGTGCCTTCATACTGCTGTAAGGGTAAACAAGACAACCGCAGAGAAAACTGGGGATTTTTTTCTTCCTCCGCGAGACTAAGAAATGTGTTCTTTTGAAAGGAAACAGTGGACGAGGCGGCTATAATTAAACCCCAAAGAATAAAGGTTATCTGAGGCCTACCCGAGCGCGTCGGTACACAGCGGCGCTCTGCGCCGAGCATGCTAATGAAGACCTCTCTAACCCCGTGCTCTCGTCTTGACTTAACGTCCGCGGAATGCGTGGGTGGGCAGACGTGCACACGCACACTCCGTCCAGAGCGACGTTCCTTAGCTGGCTTGCCGGTGCCTGGAGAGCAAGGGTTCTAGTTCCGTGTGGTGAAAATGGCAGCGTGCTGAGAATATTTTCGCTGTGCTATAAGGCACAGGGGCAATCCGGAGAGGCAGCTTGAGCTGCCTCTGACTGGCTCACCTGCAGGGGAGGCTTGTGCCAGGCCTCATGTTTAGCTAATAACTCCAGGGACAAAGCTGTACCTCTGTGTCGGCTGCCAACCCTGGCTGCCTGCCTGCAGAATTTATTTCCCCCCCTATCTGTCGCCTCCTGCAGGTGGGAAGGAGCAATAGCACCCTCTCCCCAGTTTTTTTTTTCTCCCTAGAAGAAGCAAACAAATAGAGCCTCATTAATCTCCTGGCATCCTCTGATGATGCCCCAGACCGTGTGGAGAGCTGTAAAGACCAAACAGGTTGCCAGCTGTAGGAGAAATCCTCGACCGGTGCAATACCCTCCCCCACTGACGTGATTGGAGGCACGTCTTCAGAGAGGATCACGGCAAACCTCTGCTGTTGTTATTCTCACAGTTTAGAAAGGTAATCCCATCATGGCCTTTGAGCACCATGACTTTGGTTTAACGTTGACTAATTAAGGAGGCTATGAAACCAGTGGAATCCCTCATCATAATGCCCAACTGGATGGGGGTTTAAGTAAATTGGATGTATTTAGTTATTCAAAATGAGCATTCTGTAGTGGTATCCATCTGTGTAAATGGGAATGTTGCTTGTTAAAGGGTGCACAGCGTGTCCTTCCTGGGACCTCAATCACCGCTCCTTCACTTTAAAAGTTCACGTTCACACGTCCTACGCGATACGCCAGATTGATCTGTTTTTAGAGGAAGACGCACGACACAACTCAAAGCAGTTAGTGTCATTGGGGGCGAAGCAGCTTTTGTTTAGATGTTTATAAAAAGCTCCTCATGATCTTCAGGATCTCCAGTGCTAAAGAGTCTTGGGTTGTGTAGCTATCAGAAATATTTTTATTTTTGTAAAACTATGGGAATCATCTACTCGTGCTATACAAACCTACCCATCCATCTTCTATACAAAAATTTGTCTTCTACGCAAATATTTATTTCAATCGTGTTGTTTCTTTTTCACCCCTTGGATTTTCCATTACGGTATTTGAATGCCGAGTTAAAGGCTATTCCTGTAATTCTGCTCAACCGCCTGTGTTACCGGCACTCATTGTCCCCCTGATTTTCTGTGGGCATTTCCTCAGCAAGTTTAGCGAACGAAAGCAGCACGTTTAAACAAAAGAATTCTGTGGCGATTTTTCATTTTGTACGATAAAAACAGGGTGGAAAGAGACAGAAAAAAAATGGCTCCCAGGGAAAAGATGAAGAGCCTGTAATAGGAATGGGAAAATGATGGAATCTTCTAGGTGTGGCTGTGTGCATTTTACACATTCAGAATGGGGACATGTTGATTATGCATTCTTGGGTGTGATTCAGAATTGATATTTGGTCTGTCCCCTGAGCTGGGGCAAAAATAATATCCCAGATGGTGAGTATCGGTAGCTAAGTAAATAGTTACCAAGCCGCCATGAACAGGAATTCTGGCCAAACATGAAATAACAAGGGGAAAGAAGCAGGCCTTTTATTTATAGATGTGCAGAATGGTCTGTCGTTTCTTGTCCTCTTGATAATACTCAGCCGCATCTTTCCTCATCCGGTGCCACTAATGAAAGGTGTTTACCTTAAAATGGATGAAATTCCTTCATTCATACCTTTACTTGTTTCAGTCATTTGTTTACTGATTTGTTTTGTCTTTTTTTGTTTCTTTGTGTTTTTCTCTGTTTTCTGTGTTTGTTCCATTGGAAAACTCAGGCTATTCTTTTACAAGTAAGTGCCCAATCTGACCACTAGGTGGCTTGCTCTCTGTTTAATTCATATATGTATATATATATATTTTTTTTTACTTATTTTTCATTTCTTTGACACATTTCATGAAGTTAGTATGATAAAAAAACAAATCACAAAATTAGGCCTGGTGAATCTAGCCAACCTCCCTGTACGCATAATTCTCAAAGCATTAACAATGTACCTCCTCTTGTGTTGTAATAAGTAAAAATCAAGCCTCTTCCATGCTGGGCAAGCCGACCCACATCCCTGGATCCATGTCACCTTTTGGGTGGGACATGGTTTTGTTATTCTACAGGGGACCTGTAGTGAATAGTGGGTGACCTCAACTTGTGAAATGTGTGCTCTGGTGCAGACATCAACACTTGGCTCGATCACCTCTCACGTTCATTACTGATGCCTCTTCCTCCATCTCTCATCCGATTCCCATTAAAATCTGGAAGGATCAAGCATGATCGTAATCCTTCGAACACTAACCTAACGCAGAGCCGACCCTGAAACGTACACAGTAACCCTCCTCTGCACTAATTACGACATAGCTATAGTGTTGACGTTTCCTTCAGATCTCAGCTTGTAGACTAATCTATCCTAATATTTGCATGCAGTAAGGATTTTGTTTTATCTGACAAGAAAAGCACAAGTTTGGCATCAGTTGGCATTATGGGTAGACATCAGTCATCACCGAAGCATTGACAATTACCCCTTTATGCTGATTTGTGATTTTCATGTTTATTGCCAAGTATATAACCAGCAGGCTACAATTATTACTAAATGGCTTTTATGCCCAATGCTGTCAAATGATATTGGGTATTGTCATAATTATACCAGTTTTCTTAAAGTGTTGCGTTTTTATAGGGCACATTTAGAAACTCGATCTCTGTTATGTCTGGCATCCATTTGTGGCCATGAGGGATGATTAGGAGTGTCAGCTCAACAGATGTTTGTTGAATAGGAATATAAACGTATTATCTGGCTAAAGTGCCTAGCTATATTCTGTGCCGTACTTTGCAAGCAAAAACAACTCTCACCACATGGAGGCGTTATGTAACCTCTAGGTGGCGCTGTTTAGCCACAGTCGGCCTATGAAAAAGTTTGGTGTGCATCAGGCTAACATGTTGGTTTAGGTGCATAGGTGTGCAGGAGAGTCCTCCTCCACTTTGGTGTCATGTGCCGATATGCATGGGTAGCAGATGAATGGTACTCAGAGGAGGTACATCTTAGTCGCCGAAGGTGCCGATTCTGTTCTTAAACATCTTAATGTAATGCTATTGCTCTGTACAGTGACCTCCAAAAATCCATTGGAAAGAAGACATGTTTTTATTTTGGCCAATGTTGACCGCAAGGCTAGGAATGTTACACGGAGAATTAGGAATATCGATTGGAGGAACCTGTCCGGGCCTCCTAGAGCAGTTGTTGGTGAGGATGGAGGGAAGGGGGTACCTGAAGATGAGAACGAGAGCAGTATGACAAGTTCCTTGCAGGAAGTGGGGACAGTAGACGATAACGTGGAAAGAGGGGTAAACAGTATCACCAACAAGGACTTTCCCAGCCACATCTCCATAGTCGCTTCAGAGATCACCAAGGATTCGATGGAACAAACCCAAGAACAGTTGCCTGAGACTACTGCCCCAGAGTTCCAGAGTAACACTACAGTGCTCGTGCCATCGGTCACATTGGTGAGTGACCCAAAGGACAGCAAAATGTTTACACGGCTAATGGCAGAGGTCTCAACCCCAGTAAGTGACAGTGCCTGGAACGTGACCATAGTTCAAGCGACAGATGGAACAGTCGTCACCGAAACTACAGATGAGAGCATAGCTACGACTGACACTACTGATGGATGGATAACTGCAACCGAAACAACAGACTGGGACGTGGAGACAACCGAAACCACAGACATTTATATAGACGTGACAGAGCCTACGCTTTGGGCCACGGAAACGATATTCACAACTGATGTTCCACCATCAAGGCTCCCCACCATTAATATAGCTTGGGCTGCTCCTGTAGACGCGGCAAGACACTTCTGGGAGAGTGAGTAGGATCTGGCAGGACCTGCATCGCTTCAGTGGTGCTCGTTGCTATTTTTATCCGTGTGACGCTTCGGGTGAAAGGCAGTTGGGAAGGTCTGGCCTGCTACTGCCTTGAGTGACAACGTAGTGGCTGCACATCTGCAACTGTCTGGGAGACGCTTTCATTTGGCACGATAGCATCTCGAGCATGGCTCAATTATCGCTTCATTAAGTGCTCAGAACTGTAACCAATACTAACATGGTTGGTTCAGAAGATGCTTCATATTCTGTTTGTCGTTTTGGAGTTTATATTCTCTTATACTTACATGTAACTTGGAAAAGAAGGGCGACATAATGGGGAAGCAACAGCGGTGTATACAGGGGCGGGGCCACAGGGCCACTGGCCCCAGCTGAAAGCTGATTGGCCCCCAGAGTGTCCCCTCCCGTGTCACTTATTGATTCAAAACATATCATTGGCATAAGGTTTACCCCTGTGTATGAATTATGGCCCTTTATATCCCCCCCCATTTAAAAAAAATTCTACAATCACCCCTGGGAAGCAAGACAAGTGTTTTATGTGTCTTTTCTAAGGAGGGGTTTGTGTAGGTCATGCAGAATCCATAAAAACAGCAAATGTCTTCCTTGCACTATAAATTTAATGTATAGGTTTGTTTGTTTGTTTGTTTATGACTCCTTTGGTCATTTTAATTAATGGATTATTCTAAAATGCTTGTCATTGCTTTGATAAAGGTCTCTTATTAGCAGCGACGGGCAAATCTTGATGAATGGTTGACGGTCAAATTAAAAAGCGCTCACTCTTTAATTTGTGTATTCCTGCCCTGCCTGACTTTCTCAGCAAGCCCCCCCCACACCCACACACAGACACACATTCTTCCCCCCAGTGCATGGAAATGAATTCTCCACAAGGAGTTTTCTAATTTGTTTTATAATTTATATTCTGCCAATAGAGTTTCCCACCTGTCAGTCACTTGCAGTTATGTCTCTGGGAGGTGTCTCTGAGAGCGACCTCCGTAACTTGGTCAGTTAGCTCATTTGCCTCAAATAACTTTTGTTAATGCTGTAATGAAATGAGCAGCAAAACAGAATGCCATTGCACTTACACATTTTATTTTCTATATTCGATTCCTGTCTCAGTTTTACTTTTGCATTTATTAAAAGCCTTTTCATGCTGAAAGCAGTTAAGGCTATTTATGACGTAGCTAGAAAATAATGCAGTCGTCAATTGTGGTAGCTTATTTTCATTGCATTTGCATTTAGCGGAGAACGCAGTGGTGCTGTAGATTGCAATGATTATTCACTTGGTTCTAGTTTGTCACACCTTGCATTTATTTTAACCTTCGTCCGTAACGTAAAGGAGCGATGCTGCGGGGCTTTGAATACATTAGTAAATGAGGGAGAAGAAGCATAAGGATGTCTTCGTTTTATTCTTTTCCCCTTCCCTGATATTATTTCCTACTTTTTAAGTGGTATAAAATGTAACAATTGTGTTACTGCATGGAAACATTTCCATTAGGTTTATTGCATAGCTTGACTTGTACATGCAGTCCGACATTTCCCTGTTTTATTTCAATAGATACTCTAACTGAAACAACAGATTGCACACTGGTCATATATTAAATTAAATGTTAATAAGTTTTAATATTAAATCTGGGCTGCCATGCATTTTTTGATGGTTGTTCATCCCAGCTCCCACCCCCACCCCCAGACTGAAATAGCTTGTAGCTTAATGTGGTTGATGTGATGCGTTGGATGATTGGCCGGTATGGCAGCGGCTGTCTGTCAGCTACATCAAACAAGTGTCACGCCTGAGATCTTTTCTGCTGCGTCTCCCAGGAGAGCATGATTTATCGGTCAGGACGGTCACGGGTGTCCCCTGTTTAAGTCATGCTCTCCTTAGCTTGTATGGTTCATCAAATGGAAGTGATCAGCATTTTGTCATTTGCGGAATGTTTCTCTGCCCAAGAAGCCTTTCACTGAAAAAGTCATATATATGCTAAAATATCGGACACTAAGAACATTGGTATATAGCATAGCTTCCACATAGAATTAATATACATGATATGTAAAACTGTTTAGGCAGAGTTTAAGAAAATACAATTAAAGTCTATTATATACATAGTACATAAAACCTAGTACAGACACTCCTCTACTTACGAACTTTCAACTTACGAACTTTCAGACATACGAACGAAGAGGACTGTAAGTCCAAATTGTGTTCCTTGGGCTCCCGTTTCCTATCTGCAACATCAGTTTTTTTTTCTGGGCGCCAATTCCGGGAGTAGCAGACTTTTGGCTGCTACTCCCGCCTTTTAGCAGCGTAGCGTGCGTATTCCATCCTATTTCTTTGTACTTGCGTATACCCTTAAAATGATGTTGAATAATGACTTACGAACATTCCAAGTTATGAACAGCCGTTCGGAATGTAACTCATTTGTAAGTAGAGGAGTGTCTGTAATTCATAACATATTTGTACTACAGTGTCCTTCTACATCGAATCCTGTACTTTTTTTTGGAAAGGCTTCGCTTAAGGCAGGCCGTTTTGTAGTAACCCTTGGTGAATTGGCCCCCCGCCCTGGTGGTGTACAGGGCCCAGGTAGCCTTGCGTGACTGCGCCTGTGATCTGATCTCTGAGAGGTCGGGGGCAAACCCTCAAACGTCGCCCCTCACCATGTTCTCGCCGTCTTTCAGTTCCATCAGTGACTCCAGCCCCCATTTCTCCAAGCACTGCACCTCCTAGTGAGTATGCCGACGGTGTGGGTGTGTGTGTACCTTCCATGCTGTCGCGCTACCCCCTCCCCCGCCTGCTTAGTCCTGCCATCATACCCATAATGCATCATAGCAAATTAGCATAAAAAGTACTGCCCGCAAGCTGACCCCAGGTGAGGGATTTGGGACTGAGGGTAAGCCTGGCTGTCACTTCCCCAAGCCTGCAAACTCGCATCCACCCCAACCTGTTAAACTAACAGTGCTTTCTATAGAAGATCATTCTCTTTTGTCATGGCTCTGAGACCAACACGGCACGTTTTCTAACCGACGCCTCTTGAATCCGGCTGTGATGTCCATGTAAGTGGCTACTGATACGAGCATTAACTAAACACAGAAGGAAAACTGTGCAGCGTTCATCATACTGTGACCTCTTCACTCTGTGCTGATCATAAAAGGAAAACACTCTGGTCCTGATTATTTATTTGTTTGTTTTATTTATTTATTTGTAAGCGATCAGCTTAAGCAGCGGGGTGAAATCACTGCTTGCTTTCCTCGAGTAAAACTCGTTCATGGGTGAAATTCTCACACTGAGCCGTTTAAACGCTGCATGCTAATTGGACCTCCTTTCGTATTTTATGGATTTTAACAGACTGCATGTGATCAATTAGTTAGAGGTGAGGAGGCACCTTGATGTTAACTGAAATGTCTGAAAGCTTCTCTCACTTACTGCCTGGCACCCCCCCCCCCCCCCCCCCAAAGAAATATCTCTTTCATGCATGTTACATACAACGTAGGTTATCGTGCTCTTGTGTGCTGCTACTGCTTATCTCTCCTAACAATCCAATGGGGGTTTTGGGTTTTAAGACCCATCAGTGAGGTTCCACCTATTTCACTGGTAACCACAGCTCCTACAGCGAGCACCACCAATCGCTCATAAGGACCCGATTCATGATGTCAGGTGATGTTTGGACAGTATGAAAATGTCAGACGGCCATGTGGCGGGTAGTGGTGGAAGCTACTGCTAGCAGAGGTCTTCCCTAGCAGTGTGTGCCACGAGAGCCTGAGATGTATTCACTGGGCCTAAAGGATGCGCAGCTTGATGCTGGAGCGCATATAAATTTGGCTAATTAACAAGCCGCCTATCGTCGCTGGTCCTCAGAGAGTCACAGAAGCTTAATCCCGCGGTGCGTTTTCAGTAAGTTCAGTTAGTCTGCAGCTGGTCAGGACTTGGCTTAAAGCCTTTCTGTCTCTGTGGAGGACAGAGCATAGCAGTGTACAAATCCCAAGGTGCAGTGCGCCACAGGAGATATCACGCCCGTTTCGACAAGTGGTCTGGGTATTCACCGCAACGCCGTAGCGGTCGTAACCTGTAGCTCGAGCAGCAGACGGCTTCTCAACATGCAAATGTAAATATGACGGATGGGAATTTCCGTGACAGTTTCGCCTTTGCGACTGTCATTCGTTATATGTTTCCCCTTAGGCGTGAATGATGAAAGCTTTCTCGAACGCCTTGACAACAAAATGGAGAAGCAGCAGGTTTAGGTGATTTTGCAAGTAGACTTTAGGTGTTTCATGTCCCCGGTGGAAATAATTACATTCTACATTTATGTTGATGATAGAGTAACCATTGTACTGCAGTTACGTTGCCAAAAACAGTTTGCATTTAGTCTTAAGTGTTGTCCTCAAATAAAATAACTACTGTAGTTTCAATTGGTAGAACCAGGTGATTCCGGATTGATGTTTAACTAACCTGTCTCATTGTCCATTTTACAGTATGTCTTTGGGTAAAATGTATATCATCAAGGAAAAGAAATGGTAATTGGCAAAAAGAGTTTGGTAGCTGGTTTATAGACACGGCTGATACCAAGGAATTCATATATGCACACATTTCCACAGATATTCTTAGTCTGATATGTAAAAATCCTCACTACGTTTACAGTACACCAGCGTGGCCCTGATGTGGTTTCGGCTCACTGCGCCATCCTCCTAGCCCGATGTTCAGCATACACACTCCCCAGATGACTTTGTGCACGTCACCAGCAATTAGAAATGGCAGACAAGCAAAAGACAAAGATGTCTCGTGAGTAATTCTCAGGCAGCCAGACAACAGACGGATGATGGAACAACCTTTGCAAATGTCAGAAACAAAGGACAGCTGCTGATGATTCTGCACTAATGAAGGGATTGTTTTGTTCCATTTGCTGTGGTGTTTTTTTGTTTCGTTCAGGTGGAAATGTCAGATACAGAACAAAGGTGAGGCAGAGTGTAACCATGGCCAGGAAGGATCTTTGCATTGCAGCAAAAGCAGATTAATTCCTGTCTAATCTGACCATGAAGGTGTTTTTGTGCATAATGCAAAATGTGAATCTGACTGCGGCTGCGAAATGTACCATATTGGCTGTGGAACTGAGCGAACGGTCTGCGTGTGATGTTTTTCTGTTCCTTACAGGGTAATGTGGGTAAGTACGCTGTGTGTTTCGCATTCTATGCTACGGCATTACGCCTCAGCAAACAGGCCGACCCCTTGCCTATAGACCCATTAATCACCCACCTCTGCCAAGTTTCCTTCCCCTCGCCCCGCTGCCAGACACGGACATTTATGTCACCCTCTTTCAATATGAGGGTCAGGTTAAGGAGTTCTGTGGTCGAGAGGCCTACGGCCTTATGGGTAAGCTTGCAGCGTCCTGAATTTCAGAAGCTGCACAAGCTGTACAGCATTTTGCCCGTGCGGTGCCCCATTCGCTCTGCGCTGACATTGGGTGTTATGAGAACATTGCTTACTCTGTGCTCCACCGCATCTCCAGCGACTAACTTGTCTACATAAGGCATTTTTGCAGGTACGGTCCACGTACCGCGCTCAGCTCCTCAGTTATCGTATCTGTTTTGTCATCAGTATTAAAAATTCTGCAGCGTGTCCACCCTCTCATCCCTCCTTATTCACTCCGTTTGGGGACATTTACTTTAACTCATGGCGACAAATGTGATGCTAAAAAGACTTTTTGGCTGCATTTTGTGTTCGCTGTGTAACAAAAGTATGATTGTAAAAGTTTTGATGTTTGCCTCGTCGGCTTCCAGAAATGTTGTATCGCTGCAGTAGATTCATGAAGTGAAGTGGACGTTCAGCTGTCATTCCCCTTAAAAACTGAAAACAATCCACAAAGCTAGCACAAGCTTTGGAGTTGGTACATTCCATCTCTCGTCACTATAATAACTCATAACTTATATGTCTAATGATGGAGTAAGACCTAAAAAGCTTCTGAATGTTTTGTGAATTGTTGAAAATGAATGGTCCTTGTGCTTCATGAATCTATCTTGCTGTCCATATTTTTATGTATTCAGTGTCTTAAAAATGTTTATGTTGTGGTTACTTTTTAGTTGTTTGTGTAGTTTGTACAAGTTGGTCTTTAACGGTCTTGTTGTTTTGTTCTTTGCTCATGTTTACATCAATTTTTTATTTCTTTTGTATTTTCCATGTGACCTCCTCCACTTTCCTTTCAACCAATCATGTGCGTGCATATCATGTGACTTTGTCATGTGGCTCTTGCATGGTGCTGATGATGTCGTCTACGCTGGTGAACAGAAGGTAAACTCTTTGTTCTGATTGGTCCAATTCGTTCAGAAAAGCATAAAACATTTTATAACCATATACTCCATTATTCTTTTGTGTTTAACAAACTTTTTCCCACATTTTTTGTTAACCTTGTTAACAAACCATTCCATATCCAAACTCAAGTGAAAATGACCTTCTGATACCATCATTTTGCTTTAAGCTGGAGGTTATCTTCCATTGTTCCATTGTCCATCTTCCATTGTTGCCAACTGCATGATGCTGTAAGATCTGAGAATGCCTCTGTAGATAAGTCTTCCAAATAGATAGCTGCCAGGATATTTTTAAGAAAAGATCAAATTATCCAAACACAGATTCTTGTGAATGGTTTAAATTAGCTGTAATTTGGTACCACATCAAGTAACTCAAGGATTTCAAGGAACCATGTCATAATTCTCATTTTATATACACTATTATTAATTAAGCTTTACTACCGTTGCCGTAAAACGTGCTTTTTTTGTTTTTTTTATCTTGCTCCGTAATTTAAGCACTAAAGAGCCATTAGCACTCGAACTGAAGCGGAACCGTGGAGCGCAGGCCCACGCATCAACGGAACCAGTGTGTCTTTCACGACTGTTTCTTCGACAAAACCAAGTAATGGCTGAATCCATCACACGAAACCACGGAGCAAAACCCTTGCTGCAGATGTTCGTTTTATTCCCCATTCGTTTATTGTCACGTTCTTCCATATACAGTCACTGAGCTGTTGCCGTTAATGAAGTGCTGAAGCATTCCTGAGCGATATGGCTCCACGTGAATCAGACTAACAGCGACGTTCATGCAACTGCGCGCATTCCTCTCGCTTCCTCTTATTTATCTGTTTGCCTCTCTCTACCTTCTCTCCCTTTTGCATGTAAGTTCTCTCTTTTTTTGTCTTGCGTGTACCTAACCCTAAATGTTTGTTGCTATTGTCTGTCAATAGGGACAAAAATAGGCTCTCGTCTGCACGATCAGGCCTGGTCCGGAGTCCCATTTTTACCTGCTGGTCTTCACCGTTTGTGTAACTTTGCAGCCATATTGCTTTCTTGGTAAATGGTCCGACAGTGGAGTTTTTAAATTCTAAAGCAATCCAATAAATTCATTCATTTTATTGAATGAAACAAATTATCATGCGAGGTGTCCCCTATCTTGTGTTCTTTGCTTCCTGGGATAAGCTGCAGGCTCAGCATGACCCTGTACGGGATAAGACGTTATGGAAGATGGTTGGATGGAAATCGAATAAATGTAACAAACCGTGACAGAAGCAAAAGTGCTACCCTTTTGAAGTGTGCAGCTTTTGGCGACATCCAGTAAAGCAAGATAATATTTAGCCTCGAAAGTTAGGTAGAAATGTGACTCCATCGCCAGCACCGAAGCAGACTTTTGCTAGAATTTCAAAACAAGGAGATGCAAAATAAGCCAAAAGCAATCGCATACCGAGCTGAGGATGTTGCATGTTAGTGCATGTTTTGATTAGCACTTTCTTCTTAGCATCTTGGTAACCTTCACATCACTGGGAATGAGGTGGTCATACTGGAGCATAATGTACTGGTATTATATATAATATATAACTTGTATATTTGTTTCTGTTTGCTGTGGTGCTGAACTGTGTTCTTTGCTACTAACCTTTTATTTACATTCCAGCAGTGTTGTAGTCCTTATTGCGAACGGACTTTCCTGCAGTGTTAAATCCATCAGCCCATTGGAATCAGATAAAACAGCTTAACGCATGTGTCATTCTGCACGACGTGTTGAAATCGATGCTTCAAGGTCACACGGCTAATTCCTAATCAGATTTTCTTTACTAACCTCCATATGGAGTTTTTTTTAAATGCTGCCATTTTTTTCCAAATCCACATTTACAGATAGGAAGAAGATTAGGAGTAAAATTAGGCGTGGCTCCCGGTGTTACCACGGAGAAAGAATCTTTTTGGATTTGGATTTGTTCAGAATGAATGCTTTATTTTTTATCGTTATGTACGTTAAGCGGTTGAGAGTCAGTGATATACAGTGTGTGAGAGGATATAAGCTGGATAAAGGCCTCAGGTTCCTGCCCTCGATAAATCGTTTGATTTACTGGAGCAGGCTGGTTCTAGGACCCTCGGTGACGTAAGTGCAGGAGGAGAGGGTGAGCGGTCGACCTGAAAGGGCAGCTGGGGTGGAGTGTCCGTGACAGTCACCTCTCCATGCGTGTCTAATTGTTGTGCTAATTCTCCATGTAGCTGCAAATGCTCTTAACAGCTAACACGACCGCCTCCCCCTGCCCCCCTCTCGCTTGCCCTTGATAACATAATTAAACATTACAGTGTAGCATGTCCAGGCAACATGCTGGAGCTAATTAGCGTGTTGTCCTGTCATTTCGCTTTGCTAGAATCGATAATGAGGTCTGCGTGGAATGGACGCCATGTCCATGCGTCCTCTCCGGACGCCGGTTCACGGCTGCTGCCCAGCTGTGTGATCGTCAGCTGACGGAAGACAAATATATCCCATCAGAAAGGCTGATTGCCCTTAATGAATTAGGCAAGACCCAGCTAGCTTATTAAAAGCAGCCAAAAGAGACCAGCCTAATGTATTTAGTAGTGATTAAATATAGTATCAGTAGCCATTGTCTTGTGCCTGTTTTTATTTATGTTCTTCATTTAAATGTTAATTGGAGAGTAGGTGAGCTGGATTGTGCATCAACCTTAAACAAGCAAGGGACAGCTGTGGAAAGGAGGAAGAAAACATGGCCCATAAATGGCATGGTGACATTTTCACCCCCCCCCCCTGTCTTCTCAGGAGAGCCCAACCCCCCCAAGCTGGAGGGCAAGCTGCAGTCGACGGGCAATGTTCTCAAGGTCAACTGGATCAAGCAGGATGATGGGGGGTCCCCTATCAAGCACTACCTAGTTAGATACAAGGCTGTGAGTATAGGGGGCATCCTTTAGAATGGGCTATTTCTCAGTAAGGGTATTCAATATGGCCGACAGTATGGGGGGGCAACCTTTAGAATGTAGTAGTAGTAGAAGTAGTAGAAGAGGTATTCAATATGGCCGATAAGTATCAAGCGCAATGTTTGCTAACTTGAATAGATTTTAAATACAGTATATAATATCCTTTTTATTGAAAGGATGTTGCATGATGTTTGTTCTTCTGCACACTGACTGAGAAGCACTTTGGTCTTTGTTGGGTTTGTGTTAAGTACCGTATCTTGGTAACCATGGAAACCAATCGGCCACAAGTGCAGTTGTGCCACCGATAGTCAGGGTAATGACTAGCCAGTGAGCACCCTGTCCTCTGTGCCGCCCCGCCCACAGAAGCACGTGTCTGACTGGAAGCCAGAAATCCGCCTGCCCAGCAACAGCGAACACGTGGTGCTGAGCGGCCTGGACTGGAACACGGAGTATGAGGTGCACGTGGTGGCAGAGAACCAACAGGGCAAGTCCAAGGCCGGCACCTTCAGCTTCCGCACCTTAGCTGAGCCCACCGCCATTCCAGGTACCAGCCGCCCCACAGCTTCCCCCCGCCCTGCCCACACAGTCCCCCGCACCGCGAGTACCAGCACTGCCAACGGACCTCGGCGCCCAGCTGTGGCCCCTCTGACAAGCTAACCAGGCTCAGCTCCAGAACAGCTAGCCTGTTGCAATAACCAAAAACAGTCCACAATCGTGGACGCTAAATCTGATACTAATTAATGTACTTAACGCATCAGACTAGCTGGGTCTAGGCTGGGTAAGCTACAAGCACCGAGCTAGTGGGACGCTGATGCTCTTAAAGCATTCCCGTCTTTACTGGGAAGTCCAACAAATGTGCTGCTTATGGCTCCACTGTCAGGGAGGGAGGTGGGTGGGGAGTGCTTTGGCTCAGTGTCCCTCACAGCCCGACACCACTTAACAGCCCCTGTGAGTCCTGTTCCCCGTGCTTCCATGGTGGCAGGCAGTAAGTGGGAAAGCCGGGGTCACCCCTCCTTCCACCCAAGACCCCCTTCCCCTGTATGACCAGCCTCAGTCGCCCTCTGTCCCGTTGGCAGTGCTGTGCCCATGAACGTTTGCATCTTGCAATTGCGCTACCTCCCCACTGACTGATGAAGCGCCGCCCCCGCGGGGGGGGGGGGGGGGGGGGGGGGGGGGGGGGGGGGGGGGGGGGGGGGGGGGGGGCGCG
>JAODLD010000044.1:19508411-19532787 GCA_026781065.1 Mormyrops boulengeri | reverse complement strand
CATCTCCCATCTGCCCACCCAAGTCCCAGCCTTAGGGCTTAACATGGGATGAGCTTGGAAGACTCCTGGGAATGGAGATGGGGTGGGGGGGTTGACTATGCTCCACAGAGCTCCCAAATCTCCCCTCTCGCCTCACCTGCGTCACCCCAGTTTTATCCCCCGATCTCTGTCTTCTCCCCAGAGGCACTCACTGGTCCGAGAGGAGATTTCCACGCAGGCTGTCCCCGGTCTCCCTGCCGAGGTTCCGACTTTGAACCTTAGCGTTCCTGGGGTGTCTGCGGTCTTAGGGGGCGTTTACATGCCTTATACTTAATGCGAACAAGAGCTACAGCTCTCACCTAATGGTATATGTAGCTAATTAACGTTAAAAACAACGTTCTTCATGGGCCTTTTTTTTTCCCCTGAGCAACGGAAAGATTTAATGGAAATATGAGTGGTGTGCTTCATAGCAAGTGTGTGCTAGCATGTCTGTCTGTATCTGCACAGCCCCCTGTCCTCGTTAATTCCAAAACGCGCTGGAGAATCTCCGTGCCGTCTGTCTGATTATCTCGTCGTTTATCATCACCACCATTGTTTTTTTTTTTCGTTGTTTTTTTTAACTGTGGTGAATAATCGAGCCGCGCTTACCAGGCAAACAATGGCCTCTTCAGGACCCGCAAACACATGAAAGAAAGTTTATAAAATTTCCCCTGAATGGGAGCCGCAGGGAGCTGGTTTTAAAAGGGTTTAGCATTCAGCCTAACCCTCTCCCGCGCGCGGACCTGCCGGGCCCTTTGAAAGGCAGCCAAGCTTCCCAAATCGCCGGGACTGAGACCTCGTTAGGCCAAAGAAACGCGTCCCGAGACGCATCGCCAGCCTTCGTCACACGCTTGCCAGCGCGGCTGCGACTCGAGCTTAATGTTCGCTTAGAGTAATGTGGCCGTCTACCTGCGATGGTGCAGGGATGAGCAAGAAAGAGCCTCTGGTGTGGAGAGGGTGGGCAACCGAGAGCTTTGAGACCTAAAAATGCAGGATAGTTATTTTTAAGCAAAACTGCCTTACAAAAGCAAAACACAGTAACTACATGATGCTGAAACTGAGAAAAGACTCTTTTGCTGCCCACCCATGTGTAGTAGGTAAATGATAGTGTGCTTATTCAAAACTGAGCATAGCTGAACTGAGATATTTTGTCATGAGATGAAACAAGATCCTGGGAGACCCAATTTTGGTCATAACTCATTTTTGATAATATATGCAGTTATGGTGTTTTGCCTTTGTACAACCAAAAAGTTAAATGTTCAATTGAATGTTTAATTTGAAAATTGTCAGATAACATCTTTCCATGCTTTTGTTGTTATCATATTTTTACATTTAAAATTATAATTCCTATTTTTTGATGTGTGGTTTAGTAAAATTCAACTGGGAAGTTATCGAATTGTTTACAGAAGAGTGTTTTTTCTTCTAACCTGAATTAACATTCCTTTTGAGGTGCAAGGATCAGATTCTTAGCAGTGTTGTGTAATTGTTTAAAGGAATAGAAGCGAACAGTAAGTTAATGATGTGTAGACAATTAGAAACTCCTCTTCTGTCACCCAGTTACATTCAGAGTGGAACTGAGTACATTTGAATACAGTAATATTGTTGCCTCCATCCTACATTATTCATAGCAGAAATAATTAACAATTACATAATTAATAATTAGGCTGTGAATAGAATAGTAAATGTTTCATGGCTCTCGCCACAGCCCACGGTCCAGTCGCAGAGCCATGCTGCTCCTGTAGATGGCGCTGTGCAAGCCTTGTATGGGCCTTGGCGAGTGGATGCGTGCAAGCAGGCCAGCTGGGCCCCAGCCCCAGGGCCGACAGTGGGGGAGGCAGTCAGCTCTCTGTTCATTCGCTTCCTCCCCCACTCTTCCTGTATCTGTCTTCCTCTGTCCCTCTTTTTTTCTTTCTCACTCTTTCTTCCTCAATCTGCTTCTCCCTCCCTTTCTTCCCCCTCTTCTTCCTCAGTTTTCTCCTTCAGTTGTCTCTATTTCTGTCTCTCCATTATCCCTCCTTCCCTCTGTGGCCTCTTCTGCCCTTCATCTCACTTTTTCTTTCCTCCTTTTCCCCGTCTTCTTCCACAGTTTCCTCCTCATCCCCCTCTTTCCCCTGCTCCCTTTCTCCATCTTTTTTTCTCAATCTCCCTCCTCTTCTTCCACATTTTATCCCTCATCTTCATCCCCTTCTTTTCCTCGGTCCCTTTCTACACCTCTCCCGCTCTGTCTCATCCCCTTTTCTTCCCTGTTTTTTTTTGTCCCTATCCTCATCCCCCTCTTCTGCCCACTCTCTTTCTCCACCTCTCCCACTCCATCCCCAGCCTCCTCTCTCTCTCCCCACCTCAGATGGAAGCTCTGCATCTCTCCTCACCTCCAAGATGCCAGGTTATGTCTCCCGGTGAGTCCTTGAAGCTGCCAGGCACACCGGCGCTGGTGGGGTATCGATTGCTCCTCACCCGCCCCCTGCTGAAATTAGCCAAATGGAGCTTGTGAGTACTGCAGGAGAGCTGATGGGAGAGGGAAAAGGAGATTATCAGGGCAAATCATCAGGGGTTAGTCCACGTACCCCCCTATGTCACATGACTCCCAAAAGGGCCACCTGTTACAGCCTTTGTAGGGAGCCCCCTAGAGGCAGATGACTCACCAGTGTGGACTGCATCTCAAAGGGAATTCACCACAACTCAGCACATACCGCTCCTTGAAGGGGTGGGACCACAGAGACACCGGCCCCAGCTGAAAGCTGATTGGCCCCCGGAATGCCACCTTCCTTGTCACTCACCGATTAAAAACCTATCATTGCCTAATGATAAGGTTGCCCCCCCCCCCTTATGAATTATGGCCCCTCTTATGCTCTCTACCTCAAAAAAAATCTTAGAATCGTTCTGGGCCCTTTGTGGACGATAAAAAATTGTTGTTACAGTATAAATTATTTTAGATGGGATACTTTCGCCATCACAGAGATGTTTCAATTTCCAGGCCTCACAGTCAGTGCCAAGGCATCTTCTCAGTGCTGTCATGTTCTTTTTACATGAAGAGCTTCATGGATCCAACACAAGCAAATATGTCTGCAGTGATCGAAAAGCCTGTTTAGTTTAGGCCACAAATCCAGCTTGGATCTGTTACAGTTAAAACGGATCAATTCCGCTGCCTCGGGTTCACACGTGCGTCTCACTTCCTGTCGGATCGATATTGGCCCCTGTGGCTTCGTTGATGGTGCTCCGTTGGCTGTCCTGCTCCTCCGCGGGCATTCACGTCTAGCTGCGGAAACATGACGGCGGAAAGTGGGAGATGGACGTGGCAAAACAAGCGGAAGACCGTCCAGGCCTGGCAGATGAGACGATAATTAATACTGAAATGCAGAGGGCGCCTTTGGGACAGAAGCGTCCCCCGGGCACCAGGGGGCGACAACAGGGGCTATCAGCATGAAAACAGCTGCGAGTGCCGCCCATGACGACAGGCAGACGAGGCCGCAGCTGGATGAGTGACACGGTGACACTCCCTGGATGTCTCTGTCACGGCGTCAAACAGGGAGCTGGCTCTCAGCCGCGGCCTGGCGTATTTCAAGGTGTGACGGCCTGGTAATTGCTTTTGAAGAAGAGTCCCGTTTTTGCAGCTTGCCGTCCTATTAGTCAAATACGTGCTTCTCCGTTCTACGCCCTTCTATGTCTCCCAGTATCCCAGCATTAATTCCTATTAGCTTATCTGAGAATCATTGTTATTTTACTGTGGCGTAATTTACTATCGTTACTTGCCCGATTTTTCGTAAACCTCGCACATGTAAATATTTCATGGAATTGAAGTCTTAAGGCATGGTTGGGGAGCTGCGTCTGATTTCCCCCACAGTGTAAACAGCACCGTGCGTCTTCGGCGCTGACGCGTTGCAAGCGGCGGAGTTCGCGGAGCACGGAGAAGCGGAGAGCTTGGAATTCCAGCAGAGCCTTGTCATTGCTTTGTATTGATATTGAGCCCAATGTAGATGAGCGTCAGCTGAGACACACACACACACACACTCGTCGTCGTCCGCATTTGCTGCCTGTTGACAGAGCTGCCACGCCATCCGGCCTGATAGACAAGCGCACACACACACCCAGCTGTACCCCCCCCCCCTTTATCAAAGCGGATTTAAATCACAGCCACACTCACAGGAAGACTGTCACTTATCACACTGGCAAACTCTGCGATGCCATTCAGCAGCATGCTAAGTATCTCTCTCCCTGACTTGATCTCAGAGGCTTGATCCTGTGTCGATATTTTCATTTTATAGGTTTAATTTCCTTCCAGTTTTATTTACTCATTATGAGAGGCACTGTAAAGATTTTTCCCCTAGAGCTTCACTAACTACATTGATTAGACACCCCCCCCTCCAAATTCAATACTGGCTGATAATGAAAGCAGAATTACAGTGGTCATTACATAATTATCATAGATTATGCCCCAAGGGGCTTTAGCAGAGGACCAAGACTAAGCATTCAGCAAAGTAAGGAATATGTTATCTGCGCCAAATTCAATGCTGCTTGACAAAATTCACAGCAAATGTGTTGTCACAAAGTAAATAAGATTCTACGGTGGGACATGTAATTTTTTTATCTGTCAAATCTGTGATTCATGAAGCTGTAAATGAATGTTGAAAAATTTGGCTGGGATGAGTGTTGAGGTCCTTCCCAGACAGCCTTGTATAAAAAAATATATTAATTGACTTCATTTGGGTTATATGCATGACAATAAGACATATTTATCTGTTGCTTTATGTCAGTTTCTGTCATTTCGTAGGGGAAACAAATCTATTAGAAAAAGACATTTGTAATTATTGTTCAATTCTTGCAACGGAGCTTTAAATATATAAATATACATGTATAATAATAATATCCTGATAGGCTGTGTGATTCGCATTGTCTGAACCTTTCACCTGTGTGCTTGGTTGGAACATCTCAGGAGGATAGCACACTGATGTGGTGATTTTACAACCTGTGGCAAAACACTGACTTTCAGCCCATCTCACTGCAGATCTGGGGTCTGATGTTGTGTCTGCACTCATTCAGCAAGAACTAAAAGATCATCTTTAATAATGGGCTCCATTAATATGTGACCTGTTGAAAAGAGGTGGCACGAAACTTATTTATATCAAACTAAAGTTATAAAAAAAAAGCCTTTGTTATTTATCTGCATACAATTAAAGAATAAACTCCCAAGGCCTTTAATAAATAAATAACTGATGATGCAATTAGCTCAACTTGTTGCAAAAAAAATGGGGGTTAATATTAGCAGCATTTTGCATAAACACATAACGGAAAAGTGCAGTCAGCTGACATCCTTATTTTGAGTAGAGAGGAAGCGTGATATTCCAAATGAGGAAGCGCCAACGTACCGCCACGACAAGCAGGAACCACCATAGAAACAGGCGTGGTGCATGCTGGGGGGTCTCTGTCAAATGAGGTCTGATCTGGCAACCGCTCAGATTTAAAATCCACAGCTGTGACCCCCCAGGGCCAGACCTTTTGCAATCCCGGCTCCCCTTGGCCATCCCATAACACGCACACGCGTGAGCGGACACACACACGCGCGCATACGCTGAGGGGAGGACACTCGACCCAAGCCGTACGGCGAAGGTGACACCAAGCAACGGCAGGACACGGAAAATTTCGACCTTGAAACACCGAGAGTGCCTCTGCAGACAATGGCGGGGCGACGGCCTCTGGCGAACGGCGAGAAGCTGGCCTCTTGCATCGGAAACCTCATCTGGCTCCCAAATATCCGAAAAATAGATTTTTCTCCTTTTCCCAATCTGCCTGCTCCCCCCCCCATCCCTCGCAAAGCTGTTAGCACCGCGGTTCCGGGTGCTGTGAGCTCAGACTCCGGCATCCATGATACCCGTCACCCGAAACCGACTGAGATGCTGGCACTGAGCCTGCTCCATGGTCAGGGGAGACTAGTATTGATTAAAAGCCTTCTTGACGGGATCATCCTGTCACCTGACTAAATAGGTGGAGGCCCCAGACTCAGAGGGGTAAATATGCCTTTAGTAAATAAAACAACTCAGTCAACATGACCAGTTCACCCATTAACCTCACGGAGGGAAAAAAAGAAAACCCATTAATTAGAAATGACAGTCAAACCAGGAGGGGATACATTACAGTCCCGTAAACAAACGCTGAAAACATTAAAACAGGTCTACCAGGGGGACCAACTGAATGCTATCACACCGTGTTAGAGGCCAGTATTTGCACTGGAAGTCAGATAAACAAAAAAGACATCTTTGTGTATAATTAATTTTGCCACAGGTCCAAAATGAATATTTTATACCCACTGGAAGTTGTCTTGTATAAGTTGTATTAATTGAGACAGGAAGTCCTTTGGGAAGAGTAATTTAAAACATACATTTTATGGAAAAAGAAGTTTAACGTAACTTATTTAAATGCAATATGAGCACTACATGTTTTATGAAAAGGAAAACCATTTTGCTGAAAACATACAGTGTATATATAGAGTCTATCTAAAAAATGCATGTTGACATTTTTGATCAATCTTTAAATATTTGGGCTTTATAGGATGGTAAAAACTTATAAAGCAAAAATAATATCATTAAAATATAAAAATAATCAATTATATAATAAAACAAACTTATGTTCATTGTCCGTGTGTACAACTGAACTTCACTGTCTTTTCAAGATGAATGTAAAATCTGTAAAATTAAGAGTTTATTTATATATTAATTTATTTTATTTGTATTAAGCCCCTCCTCCCATCCAGGGAGATGATACAAAACATTACTGCTTTGTAAAGGATTCCCTGTGGGCTTGCTTTAATTTTGTGAAATTAGCCTGCAACCTGAAATCACTGAGGTCAACACAATAGCTTAGTCTTGTGCATCTGGGTTACAAAACAGACGTGCTAGTTAAGCAGATTAAAAAGGAAAAGAAATACCTCAAGAAGGAGCCCTTGGTTGGTGCGTAGGGGAGGGCCTTGTGTACAGAACCGAATCTACCCAAGGTCACAAGTAGGGCGAGAGAGCAGTTAGGCAGACCCCACTACTTGAGATGCCCCACAGATCATACGGATAAAAGGGCCTCTTTCAGCCCAATGCATGTACAAGTCTTCAGGAGCAAGAACAATGATGGTAATTCTCGTCACGTGGCTGTTCACCTGAGATACCTTCAAAATGATCTCCAGCTGTGACCATCCATGACTTGGCAAGAGGCTCAGATTGACAGGAGGGGGGAGGGGAGGTGTCGTGGGGGGAGGGGGGTGCATGTGCAGATCGAGTTATCAATACACACAGAAACAGTTGGTTAGATAAGCTACCTTGGCGGATCCAACTGATGTCACATCCTGGACTGAAGCTTACTCGAGAGGCTAGGAGATTGCTCAAGATCGTCGCGTACGGGCAACAGTAACTGAAAGCTGCTTCTCGCTTCCCAATACCACCGACCACCCAGATACCAACCTACCCACCAAGTCTGTACATTCAAGTCTCTTAGTCAACAGAAGCTGATCATGTGTAACATGCATTGTAAAGTATCAGACCATTCACAAGCATTACAACATCATAATAACATAGTATCTCTCTCCTTATATAATATATTAATGGCATTTACAATATTATAAGAAGTCCCAAAGGTAGGCACCCAGTATACCACCTATACTAAAAGACCAGCAAATTGGAACAAAGTTCTCATTGATTTCATTGCCTTTATCTCCCCTTTTTCAAATTATCTTTAAAACATAATGCAGGTCCCTACTGTATTTCTCAACATTATACAATGGCAGAAAATTCATTAACAAAATATAAATCCATGGTTAGGAGTATTTAAAAATGAATCTTTTGTTCTGCAACAATAGAATAAACTTCTGTGAGATTTAATGCCCTCTCTATTTTGGAAAAACTCCTCTAAACAACTCAGTGAGAAAGTCGAAGATTTGCAATCGGGCTAGCTTCTTGAATGTTTGGATGGACGTCACGGAATAGGGACAGGATTTGTAATTCTGCTTTTGGGTAATCACGTGATCTTTTGAATGATTTTAATCTTCGGATTTCTATCAACGATTTTAATTGCAACGTCTAAGTTACTCCTGGATACTCTGATTATTATATATTTACATTGGAAACCCCTGTTTGCAGCCTGTGGTAAAGGTCAGTGCTTCAGTGGGACTAAATAGGATATTTATACCCGATTTGTACATTTTAATTATGAAAAGTAATTCGACACTTTTGGGATAACGGTCACGTACATTAATTGTTCTTTCTTTACAAATAGTCCCAAAAAGTTTTAGCATTTTAGGTTAACAGACCACACTTGAAATACTATTACAAAGAAAATCTTGGACAGGTTTGAAATATCAAGCAAGTTAACGCAATTTCTTTAACCACAGTTAGGCTGCATTGATTAATGTAAGGTGATATCAGGTAATACCTAAAACTATTAACTGAAATGGTAGAGGCTTTCCTGCTCTGCGTCTTTAAAAAATACACACACACACAAAAAAACATCTCAGATCATCGACTTAGTATTTGTTTCTGGCATCGCGTGGTCCAGAGCTGTCCAACATTTACTCTACACCTGGCTAATTAGATGCCAGCGGTTACATTGTCAATAACTTCGGTGCCCCTAATTAAATATAATTAGGTGAAGTGCCTGCTTCAAAGCGCTAGAAGGGATATCTACAGGACGGGAAATGCTGGAAGCGAAATTGCCTCGTGTTCTCTTCCCCGAGAAGTACAGTTACAAAGGATGTCACGAAGCCGACATAAATTCACCCAGCAGTTTGCGTTCCCTCTATATCGCATTGAAACACATTGTGATCACAGACTAAGGAAGGACTTTATGTGAGCAGGCGATTCGTGAGACTGCGGGAATACGTTTACCTTACACGAAATCAATCACCTGCAACAGGCCTTTTTCCCCACTGAGACGCGTCCTTGGGTGAAATGCTTGTTTTTGTTTCATTTTTATACTCCTTGGTTTTGAGTACTCTAAGTTAATCAAAATGTTAAAAACCTGCCAAAGGAATTAAACGGAGAAGGAATCTAATTGCAGCGAGGCTCATTACAACTGAATGAAGTGTGCTACTCAGGTATTTTTAAAATGGAGAGTGTCACCCAATATAAGAAAATAAATAATAAAGTTCTTATATAGCGTGCAGAATATTGACTGGAAGTGATCCGATAACGGTGTTTCTAGGCTTGAGCGTTATATGGGAAAAGTTACTGTAACGTTCTTCCCACCTCCTTAACAATGCTTATAGGTACACTTAGGATGGGGTTTATTTCACTTATGCCGATCAGCGCCTCGCGATCGCCGGGCGCAGCATCGTCTCAATTTATGACAGATCGCTCGCCAGTTAATATCCCCTAATTAATTCGCGCACGCCGGAGGGCTGCGCGTTAAAAGATGGCAGCCCCCTAGGTGTCTCACTTTCGCAGTGTTCGCGCGCCGATCGCAGGAGAGGAGGCGAGTGAGTCAGTGCGCTGACGTCACCGCCGTGTTGATTTGCTGAGCCGCGGGCAGATAGGAGTTTAGTGCGCGTGAGAGCGGGTGCTGCGAACCGCGTTACTATGCCGCTGCTCTAATAACGACGCGTCGGGAGACGGAACGTGCGCCCGGGGTGAGTAGACGCGCGCCGATGGGGGCGCGCAGCTCGCCGGCCCCGCTGCCACACTTCACCGGACTCGCGGCTACGCGTGCGCCGCCGGTGTCTCACGCGCAGCGCCATCCTTTATCGCTGTATCGTTTTTCCCACCGCCGACGTCTTTAATCGCCACTTAAAACAGCCACAAGTTACGCTGACTGGCTGCGAGCGTAACAGTGTAGCTGAGCCGAGTTCAGAGTTGCAACACAAATGTTTTCCGTGGAGGAGAGAGGGGGGGAAAGTATAGCCTCGGTCTCCAAAGAAATGATTTAATGTAAGACACCGGAACGCCACAGTTGTTGACTACTGTAAGGCGCGTTGAAGTTTGCAGTTATATTTACTGGTTTGCTGGGTTGAAGATGTTCGGTTGACGTAACCGGCTGTTTTAGTATTCTGGAGATCACTACAGGAGGAACGTGAGGTCTGGTCCTACAGTTCGTTGCACACCAGACAGTATGACGTGCAGCTGTTTGCATCGATTTGTGTTTAAATTCAGTGTTTAGACGCCTGTGAAGTATTGTGTGCTCGTAATCACGTCGTTTTCTTGACCGTGCTCGGATTGTATTTTCTTCGAGTTTCACCCGAATGTTATTCTTGAAGCTCGACGCACTTGCTGCGTCTTTGAAGCGGTATTGTCAGATCATCACTAGTAAGTGTTAGCAAGCTGAGAATTTACCCATCTGACGGACCGGAGAAATGTACATCGCAGGCACGCTCATTTGGTGCCTCCGTTTGCTTTTACATTTTATAATTTGAATGCCAGTTATTGCATCCGCGAACGCATGTCTTTTATTGTAAGTAGAGCAATGCAATGGCTTTGATTATCTGGATTGATCATTGAACAAAATAGCTGTAGGTTTTTTTTTTTTTTGTCTTCGAGCACGACAGTCAAAAATGTTTTACATTTACACGACCGCGAGCTGCATTTATTTCAGTATATGAGATTCACGTGGGTTAATTGGTGTCTTCTGTAAAGTCACCAATTGAAATAGCTTTTCAATCAGTTGCAGTTCAGAGATCGTGGTATATTGCTTTGCTTTCTGTCGGCATTTACTTTTCGTATGTTTTTGTAAATGTCGGCGATCTTACGTAGGATGGTGTCAATGCCTTTGAATCTTATTCTATTTATGTGTTTTTGAAACTGGTTTATTATCGGCTGAACGATTGAGCGCTTCCAGCGTTAACCAGTACAGTCTACGGTAAGGGAAGGGTACAGTGAATGAGACGAGATTTCAATTAATTGCCTTTTGTCGGTCTATATGATGCTTTTACTTTACTGAATATACAGTACAGTATGATGACTTTTGCTAATAAATACATTTGTAAGTAGCCTAACTGTGTATGTTTAGCGAGAAAATCGACTTAATTGGTTTTGTTCTTGATCTTTGCGCGCTTCATATTTCTGAATCGTTTTAGTTGAAGTACGATTGAATTTTCCCGTTACGTCCGTTCTTTTCCTTTCGTTTTTAAGATTTAATCGTTGTTTCTTTTGGTCAAAAGTTTTCTTTCTTGTAACATACCCAAGACACGGAGAATTACGCATTGCAACAGACACGTCCTTATTTTTACGAGGTCATAAATAAGACCTCAATTGAAATTCAAGTCATAAAACAGCGTTTGACGCTTCTATATCAACAAGTCGAGTTATTTACCTGTTCTCTTTCCCCCGTGTTTTTCAGATATCACTTATGCACACCCGAAATAGAATATTTCTTTCATTTCAGACCTGCATCTGTCTACGAACCGTTTTTTTTTTTTTTGCCATAATTGATGAGACGCCTAGATTATTGTAATGCATTGTCAGTTTTTACGACCTGAATTCATTTCAGTGAAAGTATCTGTAGTTATAAAGGGCTGGATTGAGATGGCTTTCCCTACCGTTTGAAAGCATAAATGAGGATGAGAATCAACTAGTGGATTTATGTAGCCCTTAAATACCGTATACTCTGTTATTTATAAGGCTTGTCCTTTTTGAATTAGATTATTTCTGGTATTCTGTGCTATTATGATACCTCGCATACCAGCAAGCTTGGTCACTGTTTGCGTAAACGGTGATACAGACTGTGCTTTGTTTTTTGGGAAAAAAAACAATCAATAACCAGATGCTTATTTTATGCGATCATTAATCAGGTAACAACGGAAATGGTTGCCGAAATAGTCTTTGTCGTTTGTCTGACTCGGTCCAAAGTCTCATTTTTTCGCGCAACTATGTGTCACTGTGGTGGAGAGAGAGAGAGGTGTAGTGTTTTTTTTGTTTAAGTTTTGTTTTATTCATCGGAAAATGTATTTGAAATGCATAAGCAGTCGGTAACGATATATCCTCAGTGTTAATTTATTCCTTCAAATGTGTGTTTTTAGCATGTTCGCAATATTTATTAATTTCATTCAATGAAAAAAAAAATAAAGGAAGTATGTAATAGCAGGCATGGGTGCGGGAGAATTTTTTTTAATTTTTTTTTTTTTTTTTACAGCACGGACGCGTGTGCTCCCGAACATGTGCGTGTGAGCTGGGCTTGTTAGAGCGAGGTCCCTGCGCGTTTGCGCCGCGGCCGACGCTGGCGCTGTTTGCCGTGCTCTCCACGCTCTGCTTACCGTCCGCTGTGATGGGAATACTGAGTGCGATGCCATTTCGTTTCACAAGCCGTGCTGATGGGCTTTGTGGAGCGAGCACCAAACGTCCTAACAAAAGGGATAGGGACCTTAGAAGGGCATCGCCGCCCCCCCCCCCCCCAAAAAAAACGTCATGTCACACACTTGTTGTCAGGGACCGTATTATGAGGTATAATACGGAACTGAATGTAACCTATAGATCGTTAAATGTGATGTGTGCTTGTGAGATGATGGATAATTCAAATCTAAACTGCATGTTTGTTTCACTTTAATTGGAATAATCCAAGCAGAAATTAAAACATGGCTAGCGTTCAGTTGTTTTATTTATTTTTTTTTGTACTCTTGCAATAAATCTGTTTTTCCACTTTAGTGGAAACGTGTGTTGAATACGTTCATGTCAAAGAATTTCAAGCGATGGCGTCATATTGTGTAGGCTTGTTAACTGTTTAATTTTGTTACTCTTTAAAACAGAAAATGATGTGGACAAGGGTTTTTTTTCGCTGCATTTTATGTATGCAAATTATCCAAATAGGCAACAAAGATTAAAGCAGAGATTGTAAGCTTTTAATTAAAGAATTTCCTGCTATCATTTTTGTGCATTTTCTTTTTATAGTCATTGAGGCTTGTATTGCGTTTTTAATATTTAGCTTTATTGCTGTCAAAATGATTGACTTGTTTGATGTTTGGATAGTTATCAACGCAGCGTAGGAAAACGTATGCACTTGAGGTTGATCGGAGTTTTTTTAACTCAACAAATGTCACCGGAATGGTTCAGACTGAAGCATTATTAGTTACGAGCACGCCTCTGCATGCTAGCGTATGGACACGTGACACGGCGTCTGATACACGCCTCTCGGGCTAAAGCGAAAGGACTAGCTGTTGCTTACGGCAGTGCGCGTTCGCATACGATTCAAACTGATGCACAGTGAAAATGAAAATTATGTGTATATGCGCTCTGTTCCCAATTAACGCTTTTTTTTTTGCTTTCTCTTTCTCCTCCCTAGATTAACCTTATCTTGTTTACAAAGATAACTGAGCAAATACAGAGGAAGGGGGGTTAGACAGCCTCATGAGTGTCTTCGGTGGACTTCGGAGACGTTATGGATTTGACTAAAATGGGTATGATCCAGCTGCAGAACCCCTCCCACCCCACGGCCCTCCTGCAGAAGGCCAACCAGATGCGGCTGGCGGGCACTCTCTGCGACGTGGTCATCATGGTGGACAGCCAGGAGTTCCACGCTCACCGTGCCGTGCTGGCGTGCACCAGCAAGATGTTCGAGATCCTCTTCCACCGCAACAGCCATCATTACACCCTGGACTTTCTCTCACCAAAGACCTTCCAGCAGATCTTGGAGTACGCCTACACCGCTACACTCCAGGCAAAGGTGGAGGACTTGGATGATTTGCTGTATGCGGCAGAGATCCTAGAAATAGAATACCTAGAGGAGCAATGCCTCAAGATCCTGGAGACCATCCAGTCATCGGATGAAAACGACACTGAGGCCAACGCCAACGACGGCGTGGGCGGTGAGGAGGATGACGAGCGCCGGACGAGGCACGGGAAGAGTGCGTTGATCTCAAAGAAGCATTCCATGGAAGAAGGTGGTTACAACCCTACCACCCAACAAGGCTTGTCCCTGCCCAACATGGTTGCCCAGAGCCCCTCCGTCTCAACTTCCTTTGGCCTCTCCACCATGAGCCCCACCAAGGCTGCCGTTGACAGCTTGATGAGCATCGGCCAGTCCCTGCTGCAGGGTGGCATGCCCCACAGCGCTGGCGGGGACCTGCTAGCTCCAGCCAACGCCAACCCCCTGGTGGCTGAGGTGAAGACGGAGATGATGCAGGTGGACGAGGGCCACGAGAGCCCCCGCGCGATGGAGTCTGGCTCCTCAAGCAACGGGGAGAGGAGCGGCGAATCAGACCGCAACCGGGAGGGCCCCGGCACCCCGACCAGGAGTAGCGTCATCACCAGTGCCCGTGAGCTGCACTACGTCCGCGACGAGGCCATGGGCGACCCGCAGGCCGAGGCGGCACAGATGACACTGGAGGGCGTTACCGGCCTGACTGAGAAGCACCTGGCATCACTATACTCCGTGCCCTCCAACCACAAGAATGAGACGATGGTGTCCATGCCCGCCTCTGTGGCCTCCTCAATCCACATGTCCCCCGCCTTGGCCATGTCCATGGACTTCAGTGCCTATGGGGGCTTGCTGCCCCAGAGTTTCATCCAGAGGGAGTTCTTCAGCAAGCTGGGGGAGCTTTCGGCCGGCGTCAAGCCCGAGGGCAGGAACCCGAGCGAGCGCTGCAATGTGTGCGGCGCCGAGCTGCCAGACAACGACGCCGTGGAACAGCACAGGTAACGCCGGCGCGACCACTGGGGGCCACCATCCACTTACGCCTCATTGGTTTCATGTATGGAGGCACTTTAACGCCAACATAATGACACACCACACTTAATATTTAACACGACTATAAAGGCTGCCCACTGAACATGATTTAATTGGCCCGTAGCTCTTAGGGCCAGTGCACTGTGCGTATACGCTCACACTCACGGATCAGCAACAGCAAGTCTTCACGTTAGGATGAGCAGGGGCGTGTCCCGGGCCACACCCACTGGATCCACACGCCCTCCTCAGATCCTCTTGCTACGAAAGTGACCGTAGAAGGTGACCGCTCCCATGCAGGACTGTTAGCGACGCCTAGACAGCTGACGATAAATGGAAGACATGCTTACACTTGTTTGTTTTTTTTCTCTCTCTCACTCCCCCTCCTTTAAAAGGCAGCTATAATTTTATAGCCGATTTATTTTTTTGCAGTGCACGGTTTTAATTTCCCTGTCGTCTTAACCAAATTTTGCCGTGTTTATGAGGTGTCCGGCAACTCGGCATTTAGCGGACGTTAGCCGTAGCAGCCCATAGGACTGATGAGCTTTAGTTGGTGGGAACGACAGTTTGCAAGGAAAAGTTGTCTCGAGAATTTGCAGTAGAGCTGCAGCTCGCCATGTCACGTGGGTTTCTGTCTGGGTTTTTTTATTTAATTTTAATTAAGACTTGGTTGCTTTATTTACTGCAGAAGGTCGCTGCTATCATTAAATGCGTCAATGGGAATGGCACTCTATATTATGAGGGTGATATTGCATTATGAGCTGGCTCATTCCAGTTTTTTAACGTTAATTTTGAATAAACTTACTAAACTAAAAGCCTTTAAGATTTTTATTTATTTTTTAAAAAAAGAACATCTTTTAGGCGACCATGTTGGGGTAAGCAGTATCTCACGCTAAATTAAACTGGATATTTAGATGAGAAGTTGGAATGTGGTGACCCTGCTGGAGGACTAGACTGGTGCACTTTTCACACACAGCATGCTAAAGCTTTAAGTCAATGGAGTCCCTCTCACTCAGGGTGTTGTAGACCACAGCCATGAATGTGTCTCTTGAATGCTGATCAGTCTTGTACTGTAAGAGGCTGGGGGCAGCCTCTGTGGCCAGGAATAGTTTACAGTCACAGTTCTAGAGGGGGAGATCCCCCCCCCCCCAGTGTGACGCTTTGGGATCAATTCTGTCTTAGGCCGCGCCGTTGCAAGTGCACAATCGCAGCAAAGGTAAAGGAGGACGCATCATTCAGGGGGAGCTGTTTTGAGGTACTGCAACCTTTATTTTGCTTGTATGTTCTAAGCTGATTAGCATAAGGAGTCTGAGTATGAATTGTCAATTGAGGAACATAGGACAAGAACGCAGATCCACACCGAAGCAGGAGGTCCAGAGAGACGTATCCTGCGAGCTCATACGGTTCAGCCAGCGACTCTTGGCTACCCTTGAGTATTTGTGTTTAGAGAGGCCTCGTTCTCCTCCTGCACGGTAGCTCGGCCAATTTTCTGGAGCTCTCCGGGGCTCCGTGACGTAACTGGCTGGAACAGCGATCCAGACGCCATTGCATTATGCTATGGTGGCAGGTTGCGGCCAGATGGGGCTGCCCCGCTCCGTCTTTCTGGCAGACGCTGACACGTTGACTCTTACCATTCTGGCCGATTACTGCCCGGATCGATACTCTCCGTACCCCTGGTGGGCAGCCGGGATTCTCCAGTGGGGCTGCGGCCGAGGGCCCGGCAGCCTGATCGTTTCCAGACCCGTCCTGCTGATTTGCGAGCGGCCGGTCCGGCCCTGGTCGGACCCATTAGCGGCACCTGGCGAGGGGAGCAGCTAATGGGAAGCAGCTTGCCCCCTGTGGCGTGTCCAGTGATGGGCGGCCGGGCGCCAGAGCCTATGCTCCCCCACAGCACAAGGAAGCCCTTATTAGCTTTATGGGGGGGGGCTTAGGCTGTGTGGGGGGGTGGGCTGTGCTGCTCAGGAAATGAGGCTCTGCTGTCCAGGACCCTGGCCCCGACCTCCGCAGTGTAACCTTTAGGCCGCCCGTCCGGCCTCTGGTTCTCGTCAGTGGGGCGGTCTGGGGATGTGTATCCCAGGGCAGTGTGTGTGTGTAAGTAAGCATCCCCCACCCCCTTCCCAGTGAGGGCTGCTCCTGAGGTGTGCATAGGCTCTTTTTCCAGCCCCCACCCCCTAACTTGCCCCCTTACCCCATGTGCCTTCCAGTTTCGTTTGTTAAAAAGGAATTTCACAAATAAAGACCGTTGTCAGAGAAGGGGTGCAAAGGTCAGGCGTTTTGGAAGCGAATCTGCTGGTTTTTTTTCTCCTCCCCCATGATGTCCAACAAGCCCTAAACCTGTTCCTCCAGCCACTGCGCCAAGCGAGGTGTGACACGTGTGCTGCCCCCGAAGAGCCGGCCGTCCTGCTGATAGACGCCTGGGCGCTGCCCTTTTAACCAGGCGAGATCAGCACCCATCCCAAGCGAGTTGGGGCAGGCAATCGTGACACGTACGGAGAATTCATAGAGTGTTGCGGGAGGAGAGGTTTCCGACAGTCGCCATGCACACTGAATCTTCTGAATGCCAGTGAACATTCTTGAATGAAAAGTTCCATAACTGCTCAATTTTATTGGTCTGCATGCGAGGAGGCTGCTCCTGGGCCCTGGTTGCTTTATCAGTGAGTCGTCTGTTTGCTGTAATCTACCGGAATGCACCGAGGTTAATGCTCAGGCGAAGAGACCCATCTGCTCTGCCTCCCCAGGTCCTCCTGCACGGAAGAGAAAGGATCCTCTCGCCTGGTCTTGTTTTCACGTTAAACGCGTTCAGAGATCTTTTGATGGGACATATGAGTTTGTCATTGGCCATGATAAGGGGACCGTTATGGATGACAAAATTATGGGCTCGGGGGGGCGGGGGGGCGGGGGGGACTGGACTGGGCTGGGCTTTGTCAAGGCTATTATAGTTTGTTTATTAGGACACCTCCCTGAGAAGCTAAGAAGATTTAGATGAAGGAGACTTTTTTTGTTTAGTTGTCACAGATCAGGTGGCTTGTGTTTATGTCTGTAAGGACAAGCTGTTTGGATAGGTTGAGGAGGAGAAATTCAGGGGTTTAACTGCAGTTATAGTTACAGAAACTGCAAGCAGGTTAAACATGTTTAGATTTGATGCTACTAACCTACATTTATTTCAGTATTGCTCTTGAATGATATTTTAAGAATAAATAAGGAGTAAACAAAATTTTATACATTGTAAAATTCATAATTGAGCTGCTTTTCAGCTAATTGCTTAACCCTTTACTGTGCCTGTAGATTACAGCGTTTCACAATTAAATTGGCATAATTAACTACAAATAAAATTAGTTATATCAAGGAATGACTCGGGGAAACATCCTTCCAGAATCATTTTGTGTGTTAATGCCAGTAATTATTGTAATAATATTGGAGTCGCTGGTTAGGGGGACGCTTGTCCTGCGAGCTGCATGCTGTAGGCAATAACTGTAAGTGTCCACACGCACACACGCACACACGCTTCCATGAGGCAAAAGTCACAGTTGCAGAACCACCAATATGTAATATAGTTGGCTTCTTTTAAGGGTCTTGTTCTTGATAGACGCACACACGCGCACACACACTTTCTTTGGACTAATTACTGAATGTTTTATAACAGCCTCATGTGGGGGGAGAATGGGGTGCCCCCCCCCCGTTTCTCCTGTTCCTCCAGTTCCTCCTGTTCAGGGGGACCAGTGTGGTGCGGACGGGTCGGGTCGGCTGGCCCTAATTGTTTCCAGGCCTGGTGCACGTCCCTTTTGGGCGGGTTTTCGTGTCAGAGTGAATGCATCAGTAAGTGCCTGCTTCCTGTGTAAATTTAGCCTGTCCCATTCACTTGGCCTGCTCTGGGTTATGTCATAAAGCTCAATGAGATGTGGATTGGCTCCAAAACGAGGGGAGTGGAAGAGGGTGGGGATGGGTGGGTTGGGGGGGGGGGGGTATGTCAGGGCCGGCTTTATCATTTAAGTAGCAGTCAAGTGGAACATGTTGATACGGAGGGAGATCTGACACTGAGAGGGAGTTAAATACGTGGACGTGCCTGTTTTGTTTCGCGATTGCCTGGGGTTTCCTGCAGGGGCGGAATCCGAATTCCATCCCAGCAGAACGACGGCTCTTAAATCGAGACGCGGCTGACAGGCTGGGGGCTTGTTCCTCTCTGAGTCTGAGCTGGCGACCTTGGGGAGCCCGGATTATCGGCTGCATTTCGGTAACCCCCACCCCCTTTGATAGGAGAATAATCAGTTTGCAAAGCACAGTAATTACTAATAAATAAATGCATGAGTCTCCGGTGAGGGGCCTGTCTCTACTGCCGCCACCGTCACAAAGTCAAAGGACTTGCCTCAGGTTGATCTGCAGTGCCGGTCCGTTGTTATGCAGACGGCTGCCTCCTAATGTTAACCCCCATGGGCAAGATTTTGCTGGAGTCTGTGTTGTATGTTTCGTTTGTGTGTTTTTTTTTTTTTTTTTTTTTTGAGAAAGGGAGTGGAGGAGGGATGCGATACCTCCCTAAAGTCGCCGTTTGATCTCTCCTTGTGCAGCCCTGCCAGCTTCGGGAAGAATCTCTATCTGTCCTTGTTATGTCCTGCTTGACCACTGATGCCGTCTTAGCGTCTGCTTTTCCGCGCATCCTCCCCGGCCCCCAGGTTCCGGGCGCTGGCTCTCGGTTCTGGAGTCGGCTTGGCGTTAGCGGTCGTGGCCTCTGTAACGAAGGCCCCCGCATCTGAATGCGGAGGTGGAACCTTATCAAATCACATCAGCGGGGGGGGGTTAATGATAACCCTGTGGTCTCCTTTTCAGTGTATGAAGAGCAGATGGGTGGGGTGATAACAGGTATACTGTGCTCTGGCTGAGATAACACCCCCCCCCAACCCGGTTCTGAGCATCTCAGGAACGTAACGGGGAGCCCATATGCTCACTGATACGCAAAGCCACAGCCCCAACGGCCATGTAACCCCCCCCATGAATCATCCCACTGGCTTCAGGTGTCAGGTTAGCTTCTTCTCTTGCTCCTGTCTCTGTTGCTGGTCATGTTTTGTTCTACTCGTTGTTTGTTTTGTCTAATCTGGCTCTACTTTCCCTCTTTTGTCCCAAAAAGCTTGCCTCCTGGCGCTCCTTTCTCCGCGCTGTGGGTCTCGACACATGCCTTGTCGTTTTTATAGTTTAGTCTGGTGCTCCTCTGCCGTTCTGGGACCTTCTACATTCAAGGTGGCTCCACGACTCCCCAGCTGGTGGCCATTACCCTAGACAAAAAGTAGAATGTATGCAACTGCGCGTGCGGGCGGCAGTGAGTGTTTTGTTTATGTGATGGCTGATTTATGAGATTCTCCCAGGTTACACGGACGGCACGTGCGGGGGACAATCGGGGAAAACGGCAGGAGCGCCGTCTCCAAGTTGCCTTTCCGGGTTCGAGCCAGCGGCACCCTTTCAAGTGCCCCAAGGCTTTGAAGTGAAACCAAACGTGATATTTACAGTGGCCTCATTAGGTGAATTGCGTGGGAATTAAACCGGGAATTAAACGAGACACCCCGTAATCAGTGGGGTAGATCCACTGATGCTAACTGGGCGGAGCCACAGCCCGGCTAACGGGGAGCTGGTCTGTATTCCGGTGTAGTACGTGCCACTCAGACAAGATGGATGCCGCCAGGCGTGACTGGGTCTGCGCAGAAAGGGGTTCGATGGGGCAGCGGTGACTAAGAGGAAAAACACTGCAGGGCTGCAATTATTCTGCTGTTTTTATTACCAACACGATGACTTTGGCTTTCAAGGGTGGGAATAACTGAAAAAATGGGTTAAGTAATCTGGCAGTCTGCCGGGCGGGTCGGTGTGCAGGTCCACCTCGACCCGGCGTGGGGCCACGTTCTGGAAACGAACATTGTCAGCCGTGTCGCTCAAGGCGAACGTCGGCTCCGCCGATTGGACAGTTTTTGGTGGGCGTTCCTGTGCCTTCAGGAACGTTCTTTGCCGTTCTAGATAGGCGGCTTGGTTTCAGCTGTGCCAGGGACAGGGGTGTGTACCTCTGTTTAGTTGTTCAGAGAGCTAGGATCTGTACAGACTAGTCGTCAATACTGTTACTGCCGCTGAAACGGAATGTTCCGGCAAACTGCAGCCCCATGTTGTTTTAAGTTTCTTCCCATAGATGTTCATGCATTGTAGTGTTTGCATATTTGCACACCAAAATGCCCCCTTACCCCCCCGGAACAGTAATGATGTGTTATCTAAAATGAAAACTTTCTTTTGAACTTTTGAATGTACAAATGTGATTTTTAAGGGACGTAGAAGTTCAGCTCTTTGCACATTCATTCATTCATTCATTCATTCACATAAGCGGTCACCTGTTTCCTGTCAGACGCAGTTCGTTATTCTGCGTTCGGTGGTCACGTTCGTAAACATGCCCTGGCCCCCACTGCCCAAAACGGCCCCCCGATACAGTTGCATGTTACTGAGCTGATAAACATCACCCTTCTCACATAAAGCGGGGGCCCTGTTGCGTGAGCGTTTCTGCGTGCTAGCTTCCACCCAGCTGCCACACTATCTCGGTGTGGTATGGGGGGGGGGGGTGCCCCTTCATCCACTGAACACCTGAGCGGCTTGATGCTCTACAGAAGTGCTGGTGTGCTGAAATTAGGCCCCAATGCCACGGATCAACTGAATACGGTGGGAGGAAAGATAAGCAGGAGGTTCCGGCCATTATTAAACCAGCGGACCCCCCCCCCTCCCCCCAGCTGGTGTAGACTGCTAACCTCAGCCTGGGGCCTGGCCTCTTGCTCTTGTGTGAGCTGTTATGAAACGCTCGGCCTCATGGAGAGTTGAGGCTGGGCCCCACGGCTAACCATCCCACCCCCCCTGCCACACACACACACAAACACCACTATCAGCGGCATCTTTCTCAGCTCTGCTGCAAGCTTACCGTAAGACCCACAGCCCTGCTGTTCTCTCACCTCGCCTTCCTGTTCCACACGTGCGCTCCTTCCCTCACACGAGCAGATTATTGGCGCCCCCTTTTGGATCTCCCTCCCCCCGACCCCTCCGCCTATGATGACCACATCAGCGGTGCCGGCCGCCCCGAGGAAGGTTACAAAACAGATATTGTGAAATGATGATAAGTGGGGAAGTAGACCAGGCCGTGGTTAACAGCCTGAGTAGGAGCGCTGTGCTCAAAGAAGATTCCGCTGCTTCAGTCACGAGCAGAATGCCTCAACCTGACCAGATTCAACCGATGAGTAAATCATAAGTCAATTCAGATTAAAGTGTCTCTAGTCCCAAAATGACTTGCTGCCCTTTGAATGTATGCGCCCCGCCCCGCCCCGCGGTCTTGGTATATGCAATGTTCTCAAATGGGGAAATTGAACTGTCCATTAATCTGAAAACCCAGTACTGTGCCATATTAAATCCTGTCAGATGTCCATTACAATATAGCGCCTGGGGGCCCCTCGCCGGCTGCTTACAATGCAGGGCCGAGAGCAGCGCAGCGCGCCAGCCACGCCTCCGGAATCCCCACCGTCGGCCAATCAGAGCCTTCCCCTGAGAAGGTCTAATTAGCGCTTTTGTTGTGTGGATGAATGGAGTATGAGAGCAGGGCGGGGGCCTCCCCCCATAGAGCGACGGGGGCCCTTGTGATGGGGGTGGGTTTGACTTTTCTTTGTCTGTATTTCTGGTCGCCGTTGGCCCCACCCTGAGCAACATAGCTGCCGAGTTATATGCACTCAGGGACGAGCAGAACCACTTGTCCATCCAGGTTTGCTCCCCCTGGCACCCGTCCGCCACACTGCTGACAGAACCTTTCCACAGCAACTCGTAAAATGTGTTCCTGCGTCAGATTCCGTGTCTCTCCGGTCGATCCCTTGGTCACTCTCCCCCTTGGATGTAATTTCGCCTCCCATTTGTTACCGTTTTGGAAGTTTTATTGGCCCCGATTCAGTCTGGAAGCTGTGTTGTAGGTTTTCTTCAGATAAATCTCCCCTCCCTTATATGAGAATTTGACGGGTGGCCTTTCTGAACTGCTCTTTTAAGGATCCTTTCGTTCCTGCAGATTGATTGGTAGGTTTTCAGTTTTCCTTTTTGCCCGATCTGTGCTCCTCTGTCAATCAAGGCTCCCCGCCCCCCCCACCGCGCTCTTTCCCCCCCCTGCTACCAAAAGGCAAGCAGAGAGCGGAGAGCAGACACCCCTGCCAGACTGGGGTCCCGCGAGGCACCCACTCCATAATCCAGGGAGGGTCGGCTGGGTAGGCGCTGCAATAAGGCCTAAAACCATAATTGATTTATGTATTTGACCAAAAAAAAAAAACAATTAATGGAAAGGGATAACTAGTGGCACGGGGATAAATGACAAGCACCCCCCCCCCGCACCCGAATGACATCGCCGGCCTCTGGACTTCTTCACAAAATGCATCTTGGCAATAGAGCCACAGTCTCCGGCAGATTGTCTCGCTGGGTGTCTTCTCACCGTCGAGCTAGAGGAAGCAGGAAACAGGAAATGTGAGCGTGACTCGGACATTTGTAGAAGGACAGCTCGTCCCAGCCCAGTGCCTAATCCCCCCCCCCCCCACCTTCCACCTTTTCCTTTTGGTTTATTATTAGCGTTTTCCCCTCATTTTTAGCATTTATCTCGCGTCTTTCGGCACACTGCCGCGTGCCTTGGAAACAGGTTGTTATTTCTGAAGACTAATTAAATTAGTCTGTGATGTATAATGTTTAAGATTTTGAATGGGTTTCCCTCTGGGATGCTCCATTTTCCTCCCACTGTCCTAAAACATGCAGTCGGGCAAATTGGCTTCTAGGTTGTCCTTCGTGTGTGTGTGTGAGAGAGAATCTGGTGTATCTGCATGTGTCTGTTTGTGTGCACGTGCGTGTGTGTCTGCATTCAGTAATGACTTGTATATACAGTTGAATCAAAGTATTTTCACTGATTTCCCCTTATTTGTGTACTACGGTTGTGTTTTAAACTTTCCCTCGTCCTGATAAGTTTGGAAGGTGTATGTGGTTTATTTCCACTCAGCTCAGTCAAACGGTACCTCTTCTTTTCTGGCTACACTCTTCGGCAGGAAGACGCAGGTCATCGACTCTAAGCCATTAGGTATGACAACCAAGTCCCCCCCGCCCCCCCTAAAATTCCCCTGAAATGCTCCTCTGTCATTCTCCTGTTTTGAGTTGGCGGAGTGCGTCCGGTGGTGCGCCATTGCCTGAGGTGCGTTCGGGCCAGGCCGAACCAGACCGGCGCTGCGATGCGCCCAGCGTAGCCTGCGGCCGTTAACAGGTGTTTGAGCTCTTATCGCTGTGCCGTGCCTTATCTCCCGGGCTCAGCTTCCTGTGTCCGCACGCGCGCCACACAGCGGGGAAATATTTCATTTAGCCCCTGACCCCCAGGCGGGCATTTTCAAGCAGACGGGGGAGGGCTTGGCGGCTCAGCCAGGGAACGCCGGGTCCTTGGTTACGCTGCCCCTGCTGATACAGTTGCGTGCATCTCCCGCCCGGCTGCGTCAGCCTGCCAGTCGGTTTTTTAAGATGATTTATGGACCTTTTTTTGGTGACTAAAATAGACTGACACAGTGGGTCTCGGTCCTCTGCCCCCCCCACCCCACGTCTCACGCAAAGACAACAGAGGAGGGTGGAGGACAAAGGCTGGAGTGTTTCTTAAAAGAGGGGAGACCCCCCTTGGAGCCAGAGTTGAGAATCTGACCGTCTCGCCCGCCCCCGCCGCCGGCCCGGAGGGGGGGGGGGG
>JAODLD010000044.1:19493066-19503613 GCA_026781065.1 Mormyrops boulengeri | reverse complement strand
CCAAAAATGCTCCCTCAAACCCATGGCCCTCCTCGGCCATCTTAGCGATGGTGGAGGCTGCGAATTTGCAGAGCCTCTTCAGTGTCCTGGGCCTTGCCTCCACACACCTTGCTCGTCACGTTAGTCCGCAAAGGTCGCCGGTTACATTCTCCATTCCATTTTTTTCTTCTTTTTTTTTTGGGGGGGGTGTTAGTATTCTCTCCCTTCCGTTCTCCATGTTCACTGTGACCCCGTTCGGCATCCTCATCAAGACACCCTAAATTATAGGCTGAGCATCCAGCTGGTTGGTGTGAGAAAGCCACACGGAGTCAACAGGCTGCAACCCCCCTACCCCGAACAACCCACAGCCCAAAAACTCAACACTGTGTTATCACTGGCATGGCTCTGGGTGCGAAGACAGCATGACGTTGAAGGAGCATGCATCTCCAACCCCCCCCCGTTATTGGGTGCCTACAGGGGCAGATTAGAGATTCATCGTCGGCAGACAAAACACAAAGTGAGGGGAGGTCAATATTAGATTTATCACTTCTCGAAACATTTGGAGGATCTACCCAGAGGGCTCGCTGCTGTTCAGCTGCGCCATAAATAAACGATGCGCGCGAGCAGCGCTCCGGTCTGCCTGTCGCGCAGCGGATCCAGAGGCGAGGCGGCACCGCATAACGCATCGGTTATGGTTTTAGCAAGTCACCGAGATCGCAGCGCGTGACTCCCAGAACCGGCCGTAATGGCGCGTCACGAATCGCGAGAAATTAAAGCGCGTGGAGGCTTCGCGTGCTTCGGTCACTCGCGGCGGCCAGCGCGTGCAGCAGTGCCGCATATTCTTCCCGTCACCGTATGAAATGTACGCGCTCCAGACGGCTACAGACTGTGCTGGCAAATTCGAGCGTATGTATTTATTCCTGTGTATCTTCAATTTCTGAATTACTCCTTTTATCAGGCCCGCGAGGCATAATGCGAAATGATTCAAACATTATGGGATTACGTTCGTCCCAGAGACGGCTGCCTGCCATCCCCATTATTAATCGTTTTTTAAGTGTATCTTAAGGAATCATCTGTTGCCGCGATCATTAAGCTGTGGATCTGGCGCTCACATAATCTGACGATTTGAACTAGACCCGAAGCCCATCTGTACCCTCCCGCCTGTTCTAAAACTGCCCCACCCCTTCTTTCCGTGCTTCGCCAGATCAATTCGCAGCCCTACTTTAAGTCATGAGCTGTAATTCATTTCATAGTACCTCTTTTTTTTTTTGCTGCAAACCTCTGACGTGATTAACCATGAATGAATTCTGAAGACCTCCCCATGGATTCACGACGTTTTACTTTCATTCATAAAATATTGAAGCCGCCCCCGCCCCATGACATTCCTCATTTAGGAGCACCCGGGGAGTTTTACGTTCCCTCTATTTCGGTGTCCAGCCTGCAGCCCCTCCCTGCACTCCCCCCGGTTAAATCGTACCGGAGCATCGGCCCTGCTGTCTGCGGATTTAGTGTTTGTATCAGAAAACCGACTGGATTTCCACACTGTGACAATGGTTCTGTGGGTGTGTTTAATTAACTTTTTGAAAAGATCTAACGGTTCGTGTGCTCTGGCTGCGAGAATTAATGGTCATGATGGCGTTTTTGTATCCGCTGCCGGCAGCGGCTGCGATGATGACGGTCGTGGAGATGATTTCGGGTGCGAGCCGTGTAAAAGAACATCGGTATCGCACAAACCATTCTAAAGCCTATAAATGTACATACTGACCATAAACGTACATACTTACTGACCATTAAAGGCAGTTGTGAAAGCAGCTCAACCTTTTTTCTATTTGTTTTAACTTGCCTTTTTTAATATCCAGAAATACTACTTTTACAGGCTTGTAATAAATGTTGAAAGTGGTTTAATTTGCCAGTTAAGCCGGGAGGGGTGTGGGAGGCTAGAATCCTATTTGGTTTCTCTTTCTATTGATCTTAAAACATGAAGTAAACCACACTGTAATTTATAAGTGAAATGTTTAATTAAACATTTATTTCTTTGTTATCTTGTTGTGTATCCCTTAGGCTGTCCAGTCTCACTGTTGTGGTATTAATCAAGTATTTCGTCACACGTGAGATTTACTACTTTGGGTCATTTGGAAGCATGAATTCGGCCGCTGATATTGAAGACGTAATGCTGGACCCAGTGACAGAGTTTATTAAGGTCTGTAAGGACAGACAGTGGAGTTTGTGTTTGTTGCATCTCTGGCTCCACGTGGAAGGTGTGATGTCACAGTTCACCTTTTCCCTGTACCACTCTGAGTTTGGGTTTGCCAAACCGGAGGGCAGCGGGCGGCACGTCACAGCCTCAGGAGCGAAGGTCTTCTCCTCCAAAGCCAGCTGGGGCAGCCCGTTCTGTGGACCTGTGCAGCGGGCTCACAGTGTGTCCTGTACTGCCAGCATACTTGTTCCCAGGCTTGTTTTTTTTTAATATATATGAAAATTCTATACAGTATTTAGGCGGCTAGTTGTTGTTTAATGTGGCTGATAAGTAGAGTGTATTACGACTCCAGCCCCCGCTTGATCGCATCACCCTCGGCATTTCCCACCGACTTGATTGGAGGCCTGACAGTGAGGGAGGGTTTTTATTTTTTATTTTTTTCCCAACAGGTCATGATGGAAAAGTGTTGAGATTGCACTTGGCTGAACATTTGTCTGTCTGTCTCATCGAGAATGTTAATGAGCCAGAGGCTGCACCAAAAACCAGGCTGAAGCCATTGCATGTATTGATTTCTTTTTGTCCTTGCTAACAGATCTTTATTTATTTAAAAGCCTTGTCATATAAACGTGAAGGCCAGTGTGATGCAAATTAACCTCAGTTGTTTCATGCTAATAATTATGCTCATTCTGTTAACACTCTGTGACACCTTGGCTAACTTGCTCCTGAATGCTAACATTTCGTGATGTATGTGCTTTTCGCTTTAGTGAATGTCTTTCCCATCACAGGTTTCAGCTTTTAAAGGAACGCAAGTGACAGTGTTTCTGGAAGCATGTTTTGCATAAATCATAGTTTTTGTATAGAAAGGACCTCCTTCTGTACTTTTCCGTGCCCAGTGGAAGCCCTTTATCCTCTCCAGGTGTTTCTTGCTGTGCTTGGCAGTTACTGTACGCTTTCATCTCAACACATGGTGTCCTTGCCTAGGAACTGACTGCACCATTCCGAGAAGCCTGGAGACTGAAGGCTAGCTGCCACAAAAACGGCCCTGATGTTTCAGGGGTGCTGTCGTGATGCTGGTAGCCAGGGGCTATTGGCTTCAGTTGTTAAAGTACAATACTATGCGATTTCTAAGCACTTCATCATCCGTGTATCCATCCATCAATCCATCTACCCAGGCACTCATCCCTCCAACTTCTGCTCCACTTCTCCACCAGCCAAGGGTTATGGTGACATTCGTAGTGAGCCTCATACAATTTGCCACCTGATACCTCTGTCTATGTACGTGTCGGACAGTGCCCCCAAAAATGCCCGACATGCAACCCCCCTCAGCCCCCACCCCAATACTCTTCGTGTGCCACAGTGACCACATTCGGAGTGCGGTCGCACAAGCTGGCTTTCCCCGTATTTTGAACTCAAGCTGCCATGGTTTGTGCCCTTTGGTCTGTCCAACTGTTTTGCTTCAGATGTGGCGAGGAACAGGCTGGTCCGATTTAATACCAAATACGGTGTTGTGTTTTCCACGCCATTTCAGATAGGTCGCACTGAGTTAGAGCTGGCCCATGTCCCATTATGGACCCGTACAAATGTAAACCTGTCTGTTTGGTTCAGGATACAGATGTACCCTTTGACCTGAATGTATCACGCACTACGCAGAAGTTAAATTTCAGCTAGCAGGAGTTCCTAGACTGGGTCACGCCAAGCGCTTCTCTGTCATTTCCTTACTCTCCCGAGATCAGACAAATGCAACTGCCCACGCTGAAGCTGAAGATACGATCGCATGTGGTTTGCAGATAAACAATAGATTACAAAGGGGGTAGGTCTAGGTGCATCCTAATTGCAGACTGTAGGGCCGTTGTGAGTGTTGATTGGGTATTATATTGCATTTAGAATGAAGCATTGGAGCTGCTGTGGTGTGGATTGGGCTTTATAGTCCATTATTATGGATCACTAAATGTGCACCTTTTGCCAGGATGGCGAGCCGCACTCAAAGTGAGGCGTGTTGATTTTGGTTTGTTTTGATATTAATACGCACCAGTCCTCATCACAATGCAGGCCAGCGCTGCAGTAATCGCTGTGTTAGCCTGTGCCTCAGTGGCGAGTCGGGTGCATGGAAAAAAGAACAATGTGCCAAGTACTATGGAACTCCTGCTGCAACATGTTTAGGTTTGGAGAGTTTGCTCTAACTTCCTAACGAGCTGATGGGGGGGAGTGCGTTGCATCGCCGCAATAGGTGTGAGTCCCGGCTCCGGCTCTGCTGTCTGACACCCCGTCTCGCAGACAGCCGGAGCATTTGGCCCCCGAAAGGCTCCGTCAGAGTCACCAGCTCTCGTGATTTGCCGTGAAACTGCGCAGGTTAAATATAGCGCTCCTCAGTGTAGCCTTTGAAATATTAGCCTCCGTTTTTCAGAACGAAGCCATTCTTTACGTTTTTCTTTTTTCTTCTCTCAAAATAAAAGCGCTGCCTCTGAGAACAGCTTCCGACACACGGCGTTTTGAAGCCCTACGCACGTGTGTACATGCGCCCTGGTTCATGTGACTGACCACTTCCTGTGTTGGCGGCTGGTAGGGCGGGTGTGTTGAAGTCAATATGCGACGAAAGAGCAAACTGCTGGCATACTCCTGTCGAGTTTAAAAATGGTGAAGGATAACAAGACGGAGCGAGGGAGATGGAGGAGAGTGACGCTCATTGTTCTGGACGAAATTTCACTCCTTAATAGAAGCTATTAATTGGTGGCCTAATGGAAGGCAGCCTCTTTATATTGTTTTTTTTTTTTTTTTTTTTAAAAGTCCTGCTTTAAATTCATAAACAACTTGCAAAAAGACCATTTGGGCAAACGGGCAGCTTTTTCCATTCATAGAAAAATTCACACACGTGTTGTGGCGTATGAGTGTCCAATGGAGAGAGAGACCCAAATCGGTGGCGTGCCAGTGCACGGAGCGAAGTTGAGCCAAAGCAAAGAGGGCGAGTAGCCAGCACGCAGAGCGGCAGAGTGACCCCTTGACCCCATATCAGGGTGGAATTGACATTTCTGGGATGGATTGAGGGGGAGTGGAGTGAGGGCATAGAAGCATTAAAGCATTGTTTCGCGGTGTAGGTAGACTCATCGGCTGTGAGTTGTGATGAATGGGACCGTGCGCACCTGATCTGTGACCTCCGAGGCCCTGTGTGAGAGAAGCCTATAGTCCCGCCCCCTTTTTTCTCCAGTCACTCTTTGGGAACCTCAGGATTCCAGTCGTTCCCTCTCTTTACAGTATCTGTTTGCCCAGGGGCTTGTATCAGGCACACACAGGATGCTTTCAGCTCTTATCTGGGCTTTTAGGCTGGCTGTTGAGTGGAAGGTCCAACCTTTGACCTGTCCCACCCCACCCTCCCCCATACAGATTCCTCCATTTCCCTCGCAAAATGAAACCCCTTGTTTCCAAACTTTATGGGTAACACACGACCTGCTGTTTTCTTGGTGTATACCTGGTTTCGCTCTGTGCGTCCTTTGATGCATAGAGGGGTTCCTTTTGGTTTATGCGGCAAATGAAACACATCAGTGCCTTCAGTGGGACACGGGACCTCTGTCCTGATTTAGTGTTGTCCCACCACTTTTTAATTATTTTTTAATTTTAGCCTGCATTTTATTGGAAATGTTTGAGAAGAACACTTCTGCTTCAGTTGGTGGTGTGGTTGCTCCTCTCCCTGGAATTTGGGGCATTTGTTTTTCTGGAAGCGATCAGAGTGAGTGTCTATTCTGAGCTGTCGGTGATGAGTGGCTAAACACAATCTGTATGGATGTAGCCCGCGCCATCATAACCCCCCTCCCAGTACTTCTCCACTGTGTTAGTCCCCCTTTCCTCATGGAATGGACAGGTGGGACCTTATTTAAGACTCGAGGATGGGTACTCGGTCCCACTCCTTAAAGACCTAAACCGTATGCTGCTTTTGTTCCAGTCGAGCTCTTAATTAAACGTGGTGTCAGTTGAATGGGGAACATGACTTGCATCGTTTGACGTGAGGACTTTATGAAATTAGAAAAAAATTCTGAAGCTGAATTTTATTAGGAATACTTGAAGGTGCTGTGTTATTTTTGCAAGTTATTTTGATGTAAGTTTTATAATTTAATCTTTGAGCAACAAAATAAATACGACATTTACACAAAGTTGATTTATGTGCTAATATCATATGATACACATATTATAACGGCACTGTTTTCAGGTAATGCAATCATTTAACGCGATTGGCCTAATGTGGTTTGACTTGCATTCTGTCAGCTCATTTGTTACTTAAATGGGTCAAAAATGCAACATCTTTTGGGCTGTAAACCCCTGGCCTAGGGACCAGTGCTGCCCTTAATTGGACAGATATCTTAAGCGTCTTCGAAAGACCAAAGGAGGTCTTGGGGCTGCGTTGTTCAGTTGATGTTGCACAGCACAAGTTTCGAGTCAAACTCCATTCTATACCATTCAATGTTTACATTTTGCTGCCCTTTTTGATTTTTAAGGGCCATTAAATAAGGTTCACTGACACACCCAGGCAAGGCGTCATAAGTGTGGCCTGGGACCAGTGCTCTTCGATTCATCTTCAGTATGTAAACACGTCACATTGTCATGGCAGTTAATTACACATTGAGAAAATGACAAGACAACTCGGCCTCAGCTGAGCTTTTAAATCTAGCATCTAGCATGGCTATTGAGGTAATGTTGGTACAGACCTGGGTGTTTGGGGTAAAAAAAAAAGAAAAAATTCATGTTAGCGCATAACATGTTAGCATGCCATTGAGCATATCTGCCAGTTCTCACCTGTGGATCGACTGGTGAAAAAGGCGGAATGTTCATCTGCCTGCACAGAGTGGCTGTGTGGAAACATCCTAGCGATCACTGTCTTTGTACCTTCTCTGTTTATAGGTACAAATTAGTAGTGTTTCGTTTAGGGATCTGGCCTGGTCATACCTTTTGGACGGAATGGGGGGCTCTGTCTGCATGCGGCAAACCCTCGTGGTCACTCTGCCGCTCTGCGTGCTGGATGCTCGCCCTCTTTGCAGTGGCCCCTCTCCGGCAAAATTTTGAAATCATGCTTTACAAACCGACCTGATGCATAGTGGAGGAGCAGAATCAGATTTAGAGATTACAGATTAATATCTTATCCTTAAATTTTCCAGTGTAGTGTAGTATCACACCACGCCATCAGATTTCAAGATTATGTTCCATGTTGTCCTGTTATTTGGAGTCTGGGAGGGTTTGAGGATAAACGAGGCACAAGGACAGTTGCAGTCATTCTTTCTTCTTATTGCTTCCTTACTCTTTTTGAGTCTGCTTGAGTTTGTTTACAACTAGCTGACAATTCTGGTTTTGTTTACACATTAGGAGTATGCACTTACTGTACTTTTGGTAAAACACGAGGCAGGGGCTTTGATGGAGAGACTTTAATCGTGGTCTGCTGGTGATTTATTATTTTTAAAATCTCCCTTCTTTCCTGATTAATTATGCATACTGTGTTACTTGCTGAGTCAGGATGATGAAGCTACGATAGACTATTTATCGAGGCCCGGAGCGGAAACATGTCGCGCGGGCAGCATGGCGCTTGTCTCCGCTGATGAATGGCGTGTTTACCTCGGAACCACTCACGGAAATTGAGCAAAAAAAGATGGAAAATGGATATTGGCCGGCCTGTTTGTAACCTGACAGTCTAGGCTGCAGAAAATGGCTGTCCGTGTCGGTTAGAGGAAAAACCTATGTCATTCATTCCTCACACGCAAACAGGATTTTGTTATTTATCTTACTGTTTGTTTGTTTATTTGCTTATTTATTTTCCTGCCTGGCGATCAATTCAGCCTGCCAGGCGGGTGGAAAATGCTGGATACACTCTGAGAGAGTGGGCTGATGGTGAGTGTGAGTGTGTGTGTGTGTGTGTGTTTGGGGTTAGTAGAAAAAAAGAGCCAGTGAGAAGCGCAAACTGCACTTGACAATATTCTCTTTGAAATGCATATTGATTAATTAATTAGAATCCCTTAATTAGCAAATCGAGTGTCAGTGTTGATTATCAAATTCCGCTTCTTTATTAGAATTCGCTCTATCCCCCTGTGTGGGTCTTGAAGCTGGTGTGCTCCTGCTGAATTAACGGGCCGCACCGGAGCAGGCCTCAGTGAAGGGCCATGGAGGGGCTAGAGGGTTCCCCTCACGTAGTGCGGCAGAAGGTTGTCCGTTTAAGAGCCGGAGAAATCATGACCTTCCTTTGAGCCTCTCTTTAAGAATGTCAAGCTTTGGTGAAAGAAAAGTGCGTGAATTGGCGTTATGGGTGACAAGTGGACGGAAGCCAGATAGACCCTTGGGGGCTGAACCATGGTCTTTTAGCCCATAAGACTGTAACCTGAAATGTGGTTCCAGGCTTCTCCGAACACCCCACCTCTGCTAAAATGACCGTGGGTGATTGGGAGCGATAGCAAACCGAATCTGGACTTCCGGCCGTAAACGGTGACTCATTGTGTCATTCTTCCTGAGAGCCTAGTTGCATTTCCTGGGGTGTTTTGTGTTCCCAAATGATTCTCCTTGCTTCCATATCATTTCCTTAATAGTTTTAGGGAATAAATGACAAAAAAAAAATCAAAGTTTGTTGCAGTGTCCCCCCCCCCCCCAATTGCTCATGGTTAAGCTGGCAGGGTGGGTGGTTGGGGGTCAGTTTTAAATGGGGTTATAGGAGGATTTTGTCAGGCTCTGTTGGTTGGCCTGTTCCTGCTCGTTCATTATGGACGACTCATGTTGTCCCCACACTACTCTGCCACTCTTTCCTGCCTCTGTGATTTATTAATGTTTGGCCGATCACGCTCTGTCACGTACGTGTCACTTCTACGGTAAGAGGGCGACCCGGCGGAGGTTACTAGTGGCCCTTCGGTCAGGCGGGATGCTAGCTGTCCGAGGTCACGGGGCAGCGAATGTGCAGGACGGGGGGGGGGGTGGCAGGACAGGCCACGGCTCAGTGTGTAAGGCCATTGTGACCCGGTGGCTTTGTCCAGATGGTTCACATACCATCATCCATGCTTTGGGTTAGGAATGCATCCCCCCGGGGTGGGGGGGGGTTACAGCTTGGAAACAAGGAGAACATAAACATCCTTTCTTCCGTGCCCCTCTCTGCAAAATAATCCAATCGGCTCCTAGACTTAGGGGGAGGCACCCATATTTAAAAAAAAATATTCAACAGAAAAATGCAAAACTCCATAAGTTAGCTGACAAATATAACTCTCGGATACAATTGTCTCTGCCGAACTTACATTGGGGTTTTGCATTATGTTTTTAACTTCTTATAAAGTGACCACTTTCAAAAAAGAATGATCATTATCATAACATTGCCGTAAGAAAAAATGTATAAAAGCCTGTGAAAGTAAATTCTGTGGGTACAAGCTAATCAGCCTATTAAAAATGTTCCCCCAAAACACAACAATGAGAATGGCCAGTAAATCTGCATTAAGCCAAACTACAAAACAATGTTAGGGCTTTATTTACATGGGATACATTCCACAGCTGTCTTGTAAACTGCGGTTCACGCCAGTAATCTAATTCTACCATTTTTCTTTTTAATCATGGGTAAAAGTGAAGGACTTCCTCAAGTGTAGTTGCATGTTGTTAAAAACGCTTGGGGAAGGGAAAGTTCCAGAGTCTTTTATGAAACGGATGGAAATCCCAAGGCTTAAATGGGTTATGCACAGACATGACAAAGTTTACCGTGATCTAGTCAAATGACAGTATGACTGTTGGCCTTTTGTTTCTGTTTGGGTGCCTAAAGAATTTGTACAGACAGCAAAATAAAGCACAAACCCAACAACAAGCCTGACAGTATTTTCACAAGGGTTCAGAATTTTATCAATTTATTAGCAGGATTGCGGATCATTGCCTAGAACGTTGTAGGGCTTAAATTGATATTTTCTTCGATTAGTGCTGGAGCATCTTAATTGTGAATCAGAATTGTTTGGCATGTACTTTTATATAAAAGGAATTTACTTTAAAACGGTGAAGGACAATGAAGACAATATAATAAATATAATAAACTACATAAATAAAATACTGTAAAGCCTTGTGGAGGTTTCTTGCAGTTTCTGGCTGTAAAGAGACTGGATTGAAAGCTATGCGCTCCTGACACCCTTAAAAACGCGTGTTCCATGCAGCAAAGGGGGACGATGTCCCAGCCTGGCCGACGCACATCGTCACCACCCCTGCCTTGTCACTTGCCACCTATCCACGCCTCAATCTCTCTTTCAATAGGAAGGTTTCCTAACAGCTCTGCATCGCGCTCTCATTAATCACAGACACTTGCAGTGTCCCATTACAGAAACACAACTACTCGTCCTGTCTCCAGTGGACAGCTTACCAATTCATCTTCTGTGCCGGGGGGGGGGGG
>JAODLD010000044.1:19414249-19426944 GCA_026781065.1 Mormyrops boulengeri | reverse complement strand
GGGGGGGGGGGGGGGGGGGGGGGGGGGCGGGGCGGGGGGGGGGGGGGGGGGGGGGGGGGGGGGGGGGGGGGGGGCGGCCGTCCTTGGCTGTGTCCCTATTTCGGACGTCAGGCCTTTTATTAAAAAGAGCCTCATTTGGCGGACGTGGTCGGCGGGGTCTGGCAGGGCCCACCGGAGCCCGTCAGCTGTGGGTGAGAATCGGCGGCTGAATGGTTTGTGGCCTTGAATAGGCTTTGTGTCGCAGCCAGGGGGTCCCATCTCTGTGTGCTCTTTGACCCAGATATGATCTAATGGTTAGAAAAGCATTTAGACAGTGGCACAGTGAAAGGGGAGCCGGCCTTCCCCCAAATCCCCATAATTGTGCTTGCTGACTGGCTACGGCCGCAGGCTTGACTCGCCTGAAGGGCTCCCTGCAAAGGCCTCGGCCCTCGACGGCCAATTACCGCAACAGCCGCACTCCGAAACAAAACATCCCTTTCTACGTCGCCCTAGAAGTCAGTTTTCGTTTTCTACTCTTAGCAACATTTTTTCCCCCAGCGATTCTGTTTTTGTGCTGGTGCATGTGGCGGCTGGGATATTGTGTGGATGATGTCCTTGATGGAAAAAGGGATCAGGATGGATGGAGATGGTCCTTTATAATCAAATGATGATGCTTTGAGTGTAGCTGTGTACATGTGGTGCGTTTTGTCTTTTTGATTGTCGTGTGTGTGTGTGTGAGAGAGAGAGTGTGGATTTGTGTGTATTACATAAAGGGGAGCCTTATGGCCCCACAATCTAATAAAAACCTGATATTTCTTACCTTGTGGATGGATTTTTCTGGTCCCAACAAAGAAAAACTTAATTTCACAAAAGTCTGTTCCTGCAATCAAAACATTTTGTTTGGTTACTTATGGAGAGGATCCCACTAAGATATAATAATGGACTGTGTGTATTATGTATATGTTACATTGTGGGGACCAAAATGTGATAAAAACCTGTAGTTTTTACGTTGTTGGGGACCATTTTTTCAGTCCCCACAAGGGGGAAATTCAGTTTTATAAAAATCTGTGACCGCAATCAAAAACCTAAACATGTCAAAACTCTTGTATTTTGTTTGGTTACTTATAGTTAAGGTTAGGGCTGGGTGGGGGTTAAGGGTGTCATTGGTGGGAATAGGGTTGTCCCCATAGAAATGAATGGACGGTCCCCACAAATATATGAATACTGTACAAACATGTATGTGTGTGTCATACAGAATAAGCATATAATACACTGATTGAATAATACCGTCGAATTTCCAGATTTAATATACACCCAGAATCATACACATTGGAATAAAGCCCCTTCGAGTTTCTTGCATTTTCGTCAGCTTTTGAATATTTTAAAAATCATGTCATGTATTATATATACGTGGCGCTTTCAGATTGACACAGGTGAAAGGTTTTGTTTTGTTTGTTTTTTAAAAACCTGATTAGTATTATGAGTATCTTAGCTGTACTGTGACCAAGGGTGTAGGTTTGGGTACGGACTGTAGGCACAGGTGCCTAACAATATTGTGGGAGTACCGTGTGTGTGTTGAGGGGGCTGTGGGTTCAGGGATCATCTGGTTCCTACCAATGCTGAAGCCAAACCTACGGCCAAGACTGTGGCGGCCTCTCATGTGGTCGCGTTGAAAGGTGGTGTTTTACAGCGAATCGCAGTGTCGCGTCTTTCATTTGCTGAACGGCGAACCACCCCAGAAAAAAGTGGAAAGCTCGCGTTTTGATCGACATTACATTAGGCCTGTTATTATTATTATTTAATTATTATTAAAGGTTAGTGATTGTTCTGAAACGCACACCGGGGAATATTGTTGACTTTAAAAATTTAGCGCAGGGTTTTGAGTCGGGATCAATGCAGGCCGGTTTAGGGTGATGTTTAAACAGTTTAAAGGCGGAGCTACTTCGCTTATCGACGCGAGCATCCATGCCAGCCCCCCCCCCCCGGTCGCCACAAAGACACATGTCGCTCTCAGCAGCGATGGGGCCCCCTCGTGGGTATACTCCCAAACGGCCTGAGTACATTCAGCGTCATATTTAGTTAGTTGAATTCACGGCCACATCCCTTCTTTGCCCCGAAATATATTGTGTAATTCATCAGAAACCATGGAAAATCGTTATATATAACAACGAGCAAGCCAGCAGCAACAGACTGCAACAAAGTCCACGAATACTAAATAAATTACTAAATAATTTCGTAAAATAAACAATTTATTTTTAATCTATACTTTCGTATTCGGTTTTGTTAAATCCGTTTTTAAGACCAAAAAGCATCTAGTTTATATGGGGACTGTGAACTGCTCTGTATGACAGTCAGGTGTTTACACCAGTATCAAACTGACGCAATTCATCGGCGCAGCGCTGAAATGCACCCCTTCGTGTTATCTGGGGAGAGATGCTGTTGGCACAGATTAACGGCAGTTTGAGTCTTATATCCCGAGACTTAAATATCTGTGTTTGAAACGAGCACGTTTATAATTGGATTGCATTATGTGCCCTTTTATGATTTAACGCGATTCAGACGAGCTCGGAGAATGAATTTGAGGCGAGCGGCGCCGTACCGCGCCCATCCTCAGAACAGCTCACGTCTCCGAGCCTGCAAAATCAAAACTACACACACTTTTGACAAGACTTTTTAATAGCACGCAGCACGCATCTTACTGGTTATTTGCAATTATCCACTCGATTCTATTGCATTTAGCATAAAATGCATAGTTGAGTAGGCCTATATGCAAAACAATGCACCTACAATTGCTACTTGTATTTTGTCACTACTAGGCCTATTTATCATTTTATTCTAATTACATAAAAGCATTCCCGATTTCGGTTCGCTTTAACGTTGCTCGGACGGCGTACGCCATTACCCTAAAAATAAGCAACGCTTTTTTGATTCATTAACGCGCGACAGTATAGCACCTTCACACACCGATGAGTTTTTCTTTCCATGACCGTACGTTGATAATAAGCTTTACAATGCGCTGAGGCTCATGTCGGTGTTACCGTCTGATGGAAGTCGAGTGCGGTTTTTGAATCATTAAAAAATTCCAATGAGAAGAGTCCCTGATTGCGTGCAGCCTTTTAGACGAGAGTGTGGAGTTACATTGATTGTACCGGGATCAATGGCCCCATTTACTGTTTAACTGATTTTTGTTTTAATTATGGACGCTGTCGATGGCATTTATTCAATCACCGCACACCCGCTGAGTGCATTTTCAGCAAGGTAAACTCTTTCCAGTTAGTACATTAGTGTCAGTCAGAGAGGCAGGAACAGTTACCCCGATGATAAATACGTGTATCTATCAATGTTTCTACGCACTTTCGATAGTTCTTGTCATCTCGGCTCGACAGAAACAGGCCAGATATTCAATATTTAAAGACAGTTTGTTTATTCAAAATAAAACATTGCGTCCTCGCCTAACGTTATAGCTGTAAGTTCAACTTTACGAGAAGACAGAGGTGCAACACAAGCCTTCTCAGACTTGTATAAACCTGATTTGGAAGCAAACCCCTGTAGCCATTTGACCACTTTCTCTCTCACACACACGTACAATATTTAAGCCAAGAAAGATCTTTTAAAAATTAAGCGGCAAATGTGTGTCGACAGTTTTATCATGGTTAATGCCAAAAAAAAAAAACTATGCTAATCATTGCCTGACACGACTAACGTATTCACAACCATAAACACGGCATAAATGTTTTAATGGTGGAGGTTAAAAACAGTCTTAAGGATCTTGAATCCTTAGGAAATGGTTGAGGGTATTATTATTATTATTTAATTAAATGCCTAGCTTCCACACAAGTCATTAATGCTGATCACCTGCATGTGTAAGCATAGTCTCTATAAATACTTGTTAAATATATATTAAAATGTACATTTCATTTTCATTTACTGTTAACAAAGTATTAAAAAAAAACATATTTTGCAGATTTCAAAACCCTACCCCAGTAATGGAAGGCTGTACAAGTTTTTTTTTGTTGTTATTTTTAGCTTTTCTGCGGTGATCTTTTAAAGGTACGTTTATACTTCCTGTCAAGCTCGATTGGACCACCAGTGCTTTTTTCCGCACGCCTGGATCTACAGATGTAGAATTTCTGCTGTTACGTAAATCCTCCATAAATGCACACGTGTCTGTATCAATCTACATCATCTAGAGCCACAGTTTCCTTCCACTTCTCCAACGACGCCATTCTGCTGTGAAATTTGGGTTTCGGGACAAAGCCGACACCACAGAAGCCCTTCCGCCAGCGGAGACCCGGGGAGCTTTGGAGCTGGCCGCGTTTCCTCGCTCGCACCCGGCCGGCCCGCAGGCTCAGGCGTACTGCCAGACTGACCACAGCGTCCCCAGGGTGATGCTGTAGGCCAGCACAGCCACCAGGTAAACACGGAAGAGGAGAATGTCCAGCACATAGCCCACCTGCAGCCACTCCTTGGCGATATCGCGGCACTCGTCCCGCCTGTCCAGGAACCGGCGGATGGAGGAGATCTCCAGCAGGATGCTGTCCATGACGGGGGTGCTGTCCCTCGCCGGCAGGACCAGCCCCAACCCGCGCTCCGAGTCCTTCCCGCCATCACAGTTACGGTGGCTGCACCTGCCTGGGACACAGTATGGCGGCAGCTTCACCAAGCAAATCATGAGAATAAATCATGAAACATTACAACCAAGCCCACCTCCATGTCCCAGGTCTCTATACCAGGGCCGGATTAATGCATCAGCTGTTCTATGCTACAGCTGAGGAGCCCAGACAAATCAGGGGCCCCGCCCATCATAACAGGGCCTCGGGAAAAACGTAATGGTTAAACACCCCCACCCAGAAAATTTTGCCACCACCACCTCGGTAAATTTTATCACCGGCACACCAATTAACAGATTATCGACGCTGCATTGTTTAATAATTTTAGTTTCTCTTTCAGCTCTAAACTTGCAGGGCCTTTTAGTCATGCCAGCCTAGGGCCCCTGGTGAAGTTAATCTGCCCCTGATCTGCACCCACTTCCCCGCTTCATGGGCCCCTCCCAGATCCTCATCGCTGCCCCTGCTATCATACTGCCTAACCCTCCATCACCTGCACTAAATCACCATCTCCGAGGTTATTTACTCCAATGTCATTCCCTCCCCATCCCCCTCCCAGGTCCCTACTGGTGTTCAGGTGGTGATCTGTGTAGTGGGACAGGTCAGACCCCCGAGACAATGCGGGGCAGAACTTCTGCTTGTCCCGGATGCAGAGGAGCAGCGGAACCTTCTCCAAGACCAGGCGCTTCACCCAGTCAGGGACGGGAGGCTGGAGGTCTTGCTTGTGCACCAGGCGGACAATTAGCACCGTCTCCGTCAAGCTGATCACCAGCAGGGCCATGCAGACCACGAAGTAGACGCCTGGTATCATGGGAGACGGCAACTCAGGGTGAAAAGGGTGAGACTGACCTCACAGGTAAATACTGTCACCCCCCAACTCACCCCACTGTACATGCAATCAAGTGCACATCACAAAACACAACAAAAACAGTTTTCATGGTTTACAGCTCCCGGTGTTGGGCATTTCGGGTCCAGACGCTATAAATCCAGACCAAGATTTTGTTTCTACCAACCAGTTGAGTACTCTGTGACTATTACTCTTTATGCTCAACTGGTTGGTAGAAACAAAATCTTGGTCTGGATTTGTAGCTTCTGGTCCTGAAATGCCCAACACTGACAGTTGCATGTTCTCTTTACTCCATCAGTCTCATAATTTCCTGGGGCAGGACCCAGCAAAGCCACATCTGTGGCACATCACCTATGAGTGGCGTCCCAATAGCTGTGGCGGGCAGCGTGTCAGACACAATGATGAGGAACACGGAGTAGCCCAGGAGCAGCGTGATCTTGAAGGAGACCCGTTCTCCACTGTCGGGAGGCAGGTAAAATCCCACGATGTCCATGAGCATGAGAAAGATGCTGGGTAGCAGAAGATTGACGGTGTAGAACAAGGGCCTCCGTCGGATCACAACCTATAAGAAAAGTTTACAGTTTGTAGGGCCTCTTCTTTGGTCGTGGAGAAATGCGACCAGGATGAGTGGAAACACCTCGACATGATAAACTCCCTTACGTGAAACTTCATTTCCGCATAATGGTCATTCTCGTCGATGCTGAAGGACTTATACTTGGACAGGATGTGTAGTAGCTCCCACTCTCCTTGGTTCATGAACACTCTCTTGTCCACTTTGACTTCTTCTGGGGTCCTCATTAGGGTGATGTTAATATCATTGACTACAGGCAAAAAAGGAGGAAACCTATCAGTTGGTCCATGTCAAGAGAAGTGAAGGTTCATTCCTAAAAAGGTTTCCTTGGGTAGTAATCATTCTATCGGTACTTATAGGGAAAAACATTAACAGTGTTTGGATTTGTTTAGTGTGACATTCCAATTAGATGAAATCCATTGTTACCATATATGGAGTAGGCTAGAAAAAGCAGGAGATATGGGGCACAGTGATTTGTACTTACTGATGTGTAGCCAGCTTTGGAAGGTGAGGCTGCAGTTCTGCACATCAAACGGGAAGTTGTAGATGTTCAGGCTGCAAGCTGTCACCACCTGGATGGGTTTGTAGTTGCGCACCAATCCGTTGTGCCCCACATACACGTATGGGATATCTGGAGACTTCCCCACGTCAACACTGCAAGGGATTGTAGGATGGGGTCAAGTGAAGGAACAGATTCCAATAGCTGTAGACTCTATGATTTGTTCATATGCTTGTCATATGCTGTTTATACTGTATGGTACAACCAAAAACAGCAGCATACTTACAACTCATTGATGAGAATGTCTGGAACCCAAATGTTGGTGGTAGGAATGGACACTTGCTTCACGTCGTCAAAGTCTTCAGGGTTCCACACGAGGAATTCATCCACCCATTGCTTTTAAGATAAAGCAACCATATTGGAGGGAGTGCATTTTCATTTTAGATATAGATTACTGAATGACTTATGGTTTTGCCCCTATTTAGTGTTAACAGCAGTAGTTAGGACTTTTGATCTCCAGTACAACTCCATCCATCTTATGCTGGTCAGGGCTGTAGAAGGGCCTGGAGTCTTAGCTACTCCAATTGCATGTTTTCGGGATGCAGGGAAAAAACGGTGGACCTCAAGGAAGCCCACATGACACACTGCACCCAGCTGATGGGATCTGAAGCCTCTATCCTGGAGATGGGATGCGACACTGTTTCTCATAGAGTCTGTGCTGGTCTGTATATAGTCCAGTGGTAAGTGGCTTGTATTTGTGATAGATTACAGGTTCAAAACTGTCACTCCTATTCCTTGTTGTTATTGCTGAACAATAAAAACACTCGCTTCAATGATGCATAGTGAAATAAATGGATGTAAATGTTAAGTTTGCAATCAGCAACATTTGTAAACAGTTTGGTACTAAGAATAGTTATAATTCAGTCTCAAACCAAAAGCCTAAAGCATGTTGTTTTGAAACTCTGACTTTGTGTAATTCAGACGCCTTACCTGTCTGTACCATACATATGTTGTTAAAACCTGATTCTTTTCATCCTGTATAGAAAAACAGAAGGTTCAAAGTTTATGAATCATGCTATTAATGTCGTATATCCGGACTTAAAGAGCGAACGGTACTTACCACGCTTAAGATAGAGTAGACCATGAGGTCGATGGCCACCATAGTTGTCTGGCGCCAATCTCTCACGGGTCGCACGCCTTTCTTATAGCCGGCACTCAGATACTCAGAGAGACGGACCAAAGTGGCATTCGAGAAGCGTCCGGTGCCATTTCCTATTCTTCTCACTAAGACAAAAGCATTTGACTCTTTTCGCTAGTTAGGCAGCGGGACTTCATAATGTGGGTAACTATCTCAATTTAATCCATGGTCAAATGCTTTTGGCTATATAATTGTATATTTCCATCACTAAATGCAAAGATGACATAGGTCATAACAACAAAAAAATAACTGAAATGCAGGTATCTCCGCATTTATTGGCCATTCAAAGTTAACAAAACATGCCAAAAAGTGAAAAATACACCACCACAGCTTCAAAATACTCTTTTCTACATCTGTTTTTAATTCAGATTGTACAACGTTGGAACAAATGAGTTACCTGAACGTACTTGGTGTGCGCCGAGTATAAGCGCGCCGAGCGCTGTCCAGAGTGCTGAAAACTTCATTTTCCTTTTCGTTTTTCTTTTCTTTGTTTTAAAGGCTGCAGCCGCACGTATAGCAGTCCGTGTGAGTTCGCCGCCAGTGAGCCTGACTGTAAATGCAGCCTTTGGCTACATCTCATCCGTGGATCAGAGGTTCCGCTCAGCGTTACCGACACCGCAATTAATTATCAACCCAGACCCGGGTGGGAGTGATGTCACCCATATATAATGGGTGTGGCGTGCCCTTCTTATGCCCCTAACCGAGAAACTTCAATTCACAATTTACATAGGCCTACGATTTATTTCACCAATAGCTTAATAAGACCTAAATAAGTGGTCTGGCAAAGTCACTACAATTATGATGAAATAAGGTGTATATATAGGAAACTGTCCAAATAAAAATACACTAGTGGCCAAAACTGAGGGAACACCTCGCATTTTTGGCACTACGCTTTAATAATTAGTACACGAATATCGGCGGTAATGTTTATAAACAATGAAGAACGTTTACAAATAAGCATTGGACGATTTAAAAAGTAACTGGAATACAATTCTGCAATCTCTAAAGATTGGAAGTGTTTCCACATTTTTGGCCACCAGTGTATTCCTAATAAGGGTGCAGCGGTTACCACGAAAACTGCATCCTGGCCGTCAGATATTGGAGGCTTTCTTTTGCCACCGAATGATATTTTGCTGCATTTTATAGGCCTACATACATGATAATTTTCGCTTTCTTATTTACAGCGTAATAAGAGTGACCTAGCTTTAGTATGTTGACTTGTGAGACTGGCAAAAAATATATAAAGACATGACTATGGGGGGGGGGGGGGGGGGTCTGGGCTTATTTGGCCCCAACCAATTTTGAAACCAAACCTTCGATCCACTCGACAAAAATTTTTCGCAAGCCAGTGACGTGTTGCAATAGGAACGGAACCGTGTGATAAGGCCAATGTTTTATTTTGAAAGTTTGCTTGAAGTTGTTTAAGTAGTTCTTTTTACTAATTTCTCATTTGCGTCCACAGTTAAATCAATATTTTCCCTTACTTTTCAGGTAATGCAGACGCGTAACCAAGTTAAAAGACGCCTTCAGATATGGATTACATAGACCCATATCTATAATTTTTCATGCTCGGCGAAAATGCTTTTCGGAGTCATAGATCTGTAGGCAGAGTGATATTAGAAGCCAGTGCTGGTCCACCTAGCCCCCCCATTATCACTAATGCGATTAAACGGGAGATATAATACAGTGGGCGATCGGGGTGGGAGTTCGTTTGCCTCCTAATTAAGTCAGTTGATGCCTCTGACGTTTGTGGCAGGAAAATATAACCCTGGAGGGGTATCAGATTTATGAACCCGATTGTCTGACGGGACACCGCCGTGTATGTGACGCACACTTGGCCCTCGCAAGTTAAAAAGCTGTTTTACTGGAAGCGGGCGGGGGTCACGTTATACGATATTCAGTCGCGACCACGTAAGATAATTACTAAAGGACTAATCATATAAGGCGAATTATCAGAACGGCCAGTTCCTCGGTGTAAGACTACACCTGGATGTTAATGAGAGGAGTTAAGGCTTCCTTGGAATGATGTAGGACTGCGGCAGGATGGAGACAATATGTAATTGACTTTTGATCTCAGGTGTCATCTCGCTATTATAAGTTAAAAGCCCATGGTGCTGAAAAGAGACTATTCCTACTAAAATTGGGAACAACGACGGGGAAAATTACACAGCGATAATTTCAAATCCTTTAATTTTACACTGGTATAGGGCATTTAACTGTATGAACAGCCGTGCGTTTTTAATTTAATGATAACATTAATAGGGTGACCATTGACAGCGTATAATAATATCTGTATTTCACATGTATTTGTAGAATGAAAATTACTGTTGCACTTAAAAGTATGCATTAAGTATTGTAATTGTTTGGGATAGCTGTTATCACTATCCTCAAAGAACCCAGTTAATTTCTTATCTTGCCCATTACAGGAAACCAAATTCACCATGGAATTTACCGTTGTTTGATAGTAAATTGTGTGTACAGGGGCTACACACCAGAGAAATGCCTTTTATTGGACAAATATTTTTATTTTTATATCGTCAGGAAAAAAATTGCCTTTGAAAATTATCACCTTTGAGACACACAACAAAGCCTGCATTGTTACACTTGGTTTGCATCACTTTGACCAAGTGATTCTCATAGGATTAGAGAACCTATATTTCTGAATGAAGTTTATTAGAAAAAAGCAAGAACGGATATTTTAATAAGCTCACTTGTTCTATACGTGTAGCTGTTTCACGCCGTAGCGTGTTAATTTGAAGAGCAGGAGTCCGCTATTAACAATCAATTAGACACCCTTCAGCTCCTTGCAACCACCAGCAGAGGGAGCTGTAGGGTCTTCTCTACTGGTACCAAACCAAATGCCGACACTGACAAAAAAGGTACAACTTCACCTGACACCCACCAAAATTAACAAGTAAAACAGGATGTTTTATTTCATCTTTGGATTTAACTATACAAACCAAAAAAATATTTTTAAAGTGTTGGTTTTTTGAGACATTTTAATGCTTTTCTTAAAACTTGTGTTTTCTTCCATGAAAAGGACATTGTTAGAGAAGGCCGACCGGTGAAATATTCCTTTATATTGTTATTATATGTTTTATTTATACACAGCTACAGAGGAAGTGACATTTTTCATTGCAAAGAACTGTAAAGCGTCACTGAGTAGCCTGCTCCGCATATCAGTCTGTGAAACAAAACTTTTAATTAGTTTGTTTAAAAGATAAATCCTGGACTAAATCGTATAATCCTTGGGCTTTTAATTCCATTAGAGACAGATAAGATTCTAATGCTTTGACTGGCTCCAGCCACGGGGACGAAAAGATGCAATGGAACGCAAAAGAGACTATAAGGGGCATGAACAGAGCGAAACTTGGTAGTAATTAAAGTTAATTATTATTATTATTATTATTATTATTATTATTATTATTATTATTATTACCACATGACCATTCCCTGTTCGCAAGGCTGGATTGAGTGTTAAGTTCCCCTGGGCAACAGCACACGTCAGTAAGAAACAGAGCTGACTAGTAGCTTGTGAAATTCAGAAATCCATTTAAACGTTACACAAGGGGAGTACCGGCACCTGCTGCTGAGTAACAAGGGTACTGACACCTGGTACTAAGTAACAAGGGGAGTACCTGCACCTGGTACTGAGTAACTAGGGGAGTACCCACACCTGGTACTGAATACCAAGGGGAGTACCGGCACCTGGTACTGAGTAACAAGGGAAGTACCCACACCTGGTACTGAATACCAAGGGGAGTAATGGCACCTGGTACTGAGTAACTAGGGGAGTATTGGCACCTGGTACTGAATACCAAGGGGAGTACCCACACCTGGTACTAAATACCAAGGGGAGTACCGGCATCTGGTACTGAATAACAAGGGGACTACCGGCACCTAGTACTGAATACCAAGGGGAGTACCCAAACCTGGTACTGAGTAACTAGGGGAGTACCGGCACCTGTTTTTCCCCACTTCAAGCACTGAATTTCACCACTTCAAGCACTAAAATACATTATATATTAAATTAATTAATTACAGGGGGTTGATCTGCTTGGTGCCCCCCGTGCACGTGCTCAGATACCTATATGGTTAATCTGGCCCAGCCCGTTCATGGTTTACACCGACTCGTCTCAGTGCAACGTTATGTCAGTGGCAGTTGTCATCTTCTGTTGCAGATTCAAAGGATTACTTAAGTAGTTAGGATCAGCGTGCTGGGATTATGGCAGAGATCTGTCACACCGGCAGAGCATGTGCATGATACAGCCAGATTACCACAAAAAGACACTCTGAAAAAGACAGCACTAAAACATATTTATGGATGGTTGTATCTTTCAGGAAAATCAAAAAAAAATTCTGACTGATAAAATTCAAGAAATCAACTATAATAATAATAATAATAATGCAAATCCAGTGCTATCTGTGTTGCAGTCACTAATTTATTATTCTTCTCTGCAAATATGTATTTTTTCTGTAATACTACAATATACTTTCTTTAGCATATTCTATTTGTGTACTGTGTACTTTTCAAATTTGTTTGCACTGCATTCACTTGTCTGCACTATGTACAGGGGCGTAGTAAAGGGTGGGGGGGAGTTAAGACGATCCCAAGGGCCCCTGAAGGCCAGAAGCCCTAAAAAATTTGGAGCATGATTGGATTGGTCTGGGTTGGGGGCCCAGTATGATAGGCTTTCATGGGGCCCAAAATCTCTAGTGGCGTCCTTGACGGTCTACTGACTGTGGTACTGTCTTCGCACTTTGTCTGTTTGTCTGTGCACTACATTCTTGCTACTCTGTGCACCAGAATTTCCCCCTGGGGTTAATAAAGTTGTGGATTCCTCCATCCATCCTGCCTGCTACATCCCAGCTGGTCCTACATATTGTCATATGGGATTTCTGGTACGGAGCGGGTAGATTCGCCGGGGGGGGGGGGGGGGGGGGGGGGGGGGGGGGGGGGGGGGGGGGGGGGGGGGGGGGGGGGGGGGGGGGGG
>JAODLD010000044.1:19393538-19414192 GCA_026781065.1 Mormyrops boulengeri | reverse complement strand
TATCTGAATGTCACACACACACAAACACACACACACACACACACACACACCCTCACACCTCAGCTCAGTCCCTCGCTGACTTGCAATTTGCTTACAGTGAACATGATAATATCATAACGCGTCATATAATCATGGGAAAGAAATCACCTTGAGATTCACTGGTGGGTGTAATGCAGGTGCCGCTGCACGGGGATTGGGGCTGATTATGGAAGAACGAGACTGAGAGATCCGGCACGTCGCATGCATGTCATGCACGTGTTTATTGGGTTTTTGCAGCTGAGAAAATCCAGTCAAAATACAGCGCTGACCTTGATCAAGCCTGAATGAAACTCCATCAGTAACTGAGTTACATTTATTTCTGTGTGATACAAATTCTTTTATCTGAATAACACTTATGGTGTATCACTACAGGCCTGATCCATAAAAAGCCCTACAAAAGTTTGACCCCAAACTCCATTTAATTACTATAAATACATTTTTATTTTCACTGTTCAATGTTACAAATAATAAGCTGACTGAACAAAATATTATAACAAAGCAATTGTGATAAATTCTGCTATGTTTCTAAAAATCAGTGACATGTATGTGTCTATTTACAGTGCATCAATATTATCACCATTTAGAAATCAAAGGCATATTTTCCATGGTAAGACTGTTAGACACTTGAAGGCATCTTATTCTGGCTTTGGGTCAGTCTGTATTAGTTACTGGAGCCTGTTGTTTACCCATAGTATCTGCTGTGTTAGTCAAGGATGCGAAATCCACACTGGCCACTTCACACTGAGCTCCAGGCCATCCACAGGAGCAGGATGGTGCTGGAGTACACAGCCAGGATGAGGAGGTACAGGTGGAAGAGGAACCTGTCCACCTTAGAGCAGAGCGCCAACCAGTCCATTTCTGTAGCACCATCAATCTCCGTCTGGTGCAGGTAGTACTTGAGGGAGATGACCTCCTGCAGGATCTTCTCCAGCTGCAGAACCATGTCTTGGGGTTCACACAGGGACAGGAGGTCCTCCTCCAGATGGAAGTCAAAGTCGAAACCTGAAACGGCAGGAAGATAACCAATGACCAGCGTCAGGGTCGGGAGTGTGTCCAAGTGTTCCTGAGAAAGTGGGCCAGATCACCATTAGCGTTACACGTTGGAAGTACCAATAATGCATGAGAGATGTGGCTTTCTGGCATGAAGGGAGATCTGTATACGTGTATGAATAATGATGTGGTGGAAATGATGACCACATCTGTAAAAGCCGCACAGAAAAGCCTGAAGCGTGTGCCTACATCCTGCCAGCAGAGGGCGCATCCACAAACAGACTCCCTCTTCAATAATTCCCCTAATACACATCTTTACCTCCACATTGATCCACCTCATCCAAGGTTTTCACAGAGGTGAAGGAGCTCTCATTAAAGCTCTGACTGGAAGAACCGTACTTGTCCAGCAAGCAGGCGGACACTGACATCTCCTTCATCTCCTTCTCATTGTGGTGCAGGAGCTTCACGACCAAGATGGACTTAGCCAGGCTTAGCACCAGGAGCGCCATGCAGACTGCAAAGAACACGCCTGGGGTGGCACAAACAGTCAAGCATCAAGTAGCTTCTGTAAAGATCATGCAAACGCTTGTCAATGCTTAGCACAGCGGGACCAATAATTACGATTCCCTGAACAGTGCTGGGATGGAGAGCCATTCCCTGAGGACACATCGGGTGTGATTTAGCGAGTTTTCCCTTTCTGATACTCCTAGATAAAAACCAAGCAACTAAAACAAAAATAAATCTCGATGCATTAACTCGCAGCCCTTAGTTTTCTCATGAAAAATGCAGCACCGTTCCGAACAGAGGAAAGCAGACACTTTGTAACATTTTGTAATATTGAAAGTGTGGAAAAGGCAGCTAGACAATGGAATAGATCAAAAATGGCTATGTGTGTCATGGAGAAACATTATCCTTTGATAGTCCAAGGCCAGTTGGCTGCCAAAAGTAACTGGTTGATAGGAGATAGGGGACGTCATTATCTCTACCTCACTCCAAGTAACCTTGGACATCTTGAAATGAGATTACAGATATTGATATCTTCTTCCCCTGACATCTATTGATTAAATATATTTTTTTTGGTCAGGTTTTACTTGGATAATTCAATTATTTATCATGCAATTCCAGTCATTTTCGTCCAGCAACAAAGTTTCTCCCAGGAAAAAAGTTTTCTTTGGTGTTGAGTTAGTCAAGGTCTTTGCATACCGATGAGTGGCGTTTTGACAGCTGTGGCAGGAAGCTCGTCCGTCATGTTGACCCGGAAAACAGTATAGCCCAGGAGGATGCTGGTCTTGAAACTGATCCGGGTGCCGCTGTTGGGCGGCAGGTAAAAGCTGATCACGTCTACGATCATGAGGAAGATGCTGGGGATCAGTAAGCTGACCACGTAGAGAAGAGGTCGTCTTCGGATGACCACCTGTGGATGACACCGGGGGGGGGACGTCATCGCCCTGGATGGGTGAGACTGGAAAACCGCACATTTTGTCTATTTTTGCTTTGCTTTCTAAAAACTCCCTAAAAATGAGTCCAGACCAGATTAGGTATCCAGTTTGATACAGTACATTTTTTTTCATACAACGGTAGCTGTTGTGGAATTGAAGTTGGAATTGTGGTTCATAACGACAGGAAGACTCATTTTTACACAGTGTTACGCACATTAGTAGGGGCTGGTGTGTGGCTGAATGAATTTACCTGCTATGTCTGTGGTTAGGAGGTTTCAAATTCAAATCTCAGGGTCAGCTGAGTGATTTCCCGATTGGCTCCCTGAGCAAGGCTGTTTACCCATAATTGCTCTGGGGACTGTCTGAGCTTCCCTTCTCCGTTGTATGTCACTTTGGATAAAAGTGTCTGCTTAAAAAAAATAAAAAGTGGATAGCCAAATAAGCTTTTCTTTAGAGAAGGTTCTGCCCGTGTCTTTGTTGGAAACATACCGATTCTCAAAGGTGGAAGTTTCAGGTCCAGAGAGTACAAGTGCAGACCAAAATTTCGTTTCAATCAACCAGTTGAGTGCTCTGTGATTGTGACTCTTTATGCTCAACTGGATGGTTGGTCTGGATTTGTACTCTCTGGACCTGAAATCTCTATCTCTCCCTATTCTGTCTACAGCAGTAGAAGAACCATTGAGATGGTGTCATGCCTGCTTTTGGAAACCCCTACAATTTAAGGGATCCATCAAACTGCCTCTCCTAACTCTTCCCTTGAGCCATCACAGTGAGCAAAGAGCAGTTTTACAGAGGGCTGTGATTTTTTATTTTTTAAGAAAAAAAAGCAAATATGGATTCCCTCAAAGGTTTTGCAATTAGGTCCAGAGCAGCTGTAATCGAGAGACCCTGCTGATCCCCCTGCAAAGGACCTCTCGGCATACGAAGGTTCGCCCACCAGCGGCAGCCAGCCGACCTGTTCCTCTGGCAGAACAAGATACTCATCGATCAAGTGCCAGATAGTTCGCCTCATTAGCATCGGTATGCTGTCAGCGGTGCGCCCTCATCTATTAGCATTAGCGCTTAACCCGATCGCTGACTCCGGGCAATCTCCTTAACACACTTATTGCACTCTGCGGACTGGATAATTGACATTTTAAAATCTGTCAATTGCTTTCGGATTCTGTTGTCATAATGACATACATGCTTCAGTGCCTCCCGTCAACTACATAGAGCATTTAAAAAATACCTCCAATAACTGTTGTATGTTAGCTTTTGTGTTGGATCTCCCTGTTTTGGTCAAGCATGACTGGGTGAAAATGAACAATGAGCTCATTTTGAGGATCGGTGGACTGGTAAGCACACCTGAAACTTTGCACAGAAGCACTTTATGAAGGCATGCGCTTCACAAAGGTATAAGTCTTATTAACTTATTGTCTTTAGCAAAGGCATGGTCTTATGAAGGTATCTGCTTAGTAAGGATGTGGAAGGCAATCTGTACCGTTCCCAATTTTTCACTATTATCCCGGCGTTGATAATGTCACTGAGGTTGCTAAAGTTATTGATTAAGGAGTCTTGCCAATGATTTAACTGAAGCAATGAGTCACTGCGGTGCACATAAATGTAAGAATTTGCAATGAGGTGACAGTTACTTTCCACCATGACCAAGGACAGACTTACGCATGGACTAACTTGGGCTGTAGCCCAGGGCCCCAGCATTTTATGCTGTAGATAGGACTCTGACAATGACTTAAGCCCAAATTTGACCCTGACCATAACCAAAGCCCAAGAGACTTGTGCCATTAAACAATTCACCTCCTCACCCCTAGGGGGCATGCACCATTACGTACATTGAACTGGATCTGGGCGTAGTCCCTGTCCTCCATGTGGAGTCGCCAATACCGTGAAGGCACTGACAGCAGCTCCCACTCGCCGTTGTTCATGAACTCCCTGGTGTCGTTGGCTATCTCCTCCGTGCTCCTCCACAGGACCAGGTCCACCTCGTTCACTGGCCAGGGGGAGCAGAGTGGGGTGTGAATGCAGGGCTAATTAAGGCATTCCTCACCCAACATACGACAGGTGATGCAGATGCCCTTAAGTAACATACATGTATCTCCATCTATTTAAGCAACTAATGAGTTAAAATGACTTAAGCTGCATAAGGCTCTGGACCAGGAGCTCCAAGAAAATCAACTGCATATTAATATTGAAAATATTGGAAATGCTGTAAAAATACATTGCGAATTCTTACGAATTACTGTAAGCTGAGGTCAAACATTTATTACTATGAACTTAGGCTCAAGATCAACATTAACTCAAGCATCCATGCCCCCCCCCCACAGATCAGGGCCTGCCCGCCCTATAGGCAACATAGGCGACCACCTAGGGTGCCATTTGATTAGGGGGCGCATAAGAGTGTGGGGAGAAAAAAATCCTCTGTTGCATTCCATGCCATTACAGTTATATACACTAGACATCCTGTGCTACTGAAATGTTTTTAATATAGTTGAACTGACAAAATGTTTTACTGCTCAAGGCTGGCCCCTGCCACAGATGAGCTGATTTGGGGGTGGGGGGGTCACCTTGCGGTCACCTGTGTGGAGCCAACTGCGGAAGGTCAGCGTGCAGTTCTGCCTGTCAAATGGAAAGGCGTAGATCTCCAGGTAACAGGCGGAGACGACCTGGATGGGCTTGTAGTTCTTCACCATCCCAGAGGAGTTGACGTAAACATAGGGCAGCGACGGTGAGCGGCCCACGTCCACACTGTGGGGGAGGGGACATCTACTGAAGGGCAGTCTGGGATTGACATGGAGAATACTGTTTCCCATCATCCTGGAAGTTTGCGCCCAGTAACACTGATTAACGCAAACAATTGGTTTCAAAGTTCTTTCTCTTCAATTCATCTCCCTTGGAAGGATGACCAACGTTACAAAACAGATAGAGGGACGTTAAGGTGCATGTGCAAGATCTTACAATTCACTGATGATAATGTCGGGTACCCATATTGCATCCAAAGAAAGGGAGATTTCATTGATTCCGTCAAACTCTGCAGGGTCCCACACCAGAAACTCGTCCTTCCATATCTGCAAAGGACAGACAAGCAAATAACAGGTCATCACATCGGCAGGTCATCACATCGGCAGGTCATCACATCGGCAGGTCATAACTGGGTGTTTTTTGTAATCATGCACAACTCACACAAACATGCTGTCTTTCCGTTTCTAACAAGGCTTTCTCCCTGATCAACCAAAATGACCATCTGCAAATGCATCTTTTGTTAAACTTCCTGGAACATTTACGCAATATTTCTGCCTTTAAAATTGTCCCTGGCTGTCGTTGATGGTCCACAGTACAGAACGTTGCTGTACAGGACACTCGATCCTGGTTCATTGCTTAGTAATCAAATTATCAGAAATTAAATTATCAGCTAATGGGACTGAACATTGTTGTGTCAGTACACAGGATAAGATCTGCTTTTTCTTTTATCACTGGAGTGCCCCAAATTAAGCCAGTGCCTAGATATATATCTACCTGATTACCCCATGAAAAATGGCTGAAGTGACTACATCAGTCCTGTTGCCTATATTTATGCGCTTGAGTGCAGTGATCGTCCATATAAATTCTAGAAAATGATTTATAAAAAAGCAAAAATTTAAAGGAGAAATACCTACGAACCTGGCGATACCAAATGCTGGTAGTTACTTTCTGTGTCTGTCCATCCTGAACGATAAAACGAAACTGTAAGTTGTGGTTTTTCGGCTCAGACATGGTGTGAAACGCTGAGAATTAATGTCACAATAAAACAATCTCCAGAGTTAACCTCCTCACAAATGCTCTTCAACCTCCACCCATTTATTAGCGCCCCTTCCCGGGAGGTAACGGGGGTAGGGAGGGCTCCTTACCACGTCCAGCACAGACTGGACGATAAAGTCAATGTAGACGATGGTGGGGCTGGTCCAGTTCTGCACGGGCCTCACTCCGGAGTCATAGTTACGCAGGAGCGTTCTGGTGAGCTGATTCAGGGTGGACCTCCTGGGTTTCTCTGGTAACGGCTCGGAGGAAGGTGCTACGGAGTAGAGCGTTAAACGTTCACACACGCCGGCTGTTGTCACCGATCTTCACATCTGAGCAGAACATAACTTCAAGTAGGCAGCAATTGGCTGAGTAAGCAGGATATGATTCCCGCTTGTAGTAACTAAACAGACTGTCAACCGTGTAATGTGCTTTCCATCATCTGGTATTTAGAGTCATTCCCCCCCCCAGATCATTTGCCTTGCATGTCAATCGTCAGCTTCCCCATCATAAATACATCATGTGACACATTACATTGTTTGGTAGGTAAATGTCCCTAGTTTAAGAGTAAATGGCACACACAGAATTCCCTTGACTGAAAGCATACAGCACTCAGGTTCTGTGTTTTGTATACCTATCATGAATATTCTAATCCTTCAGAAGCTTATTTGACTGAATAGCCCATAGCATATTTACACTAAATTATTCTAGCCCGATAGCGCCTTGTTCCTGTCATACAAAGGCAACATCCCGCGTGTAATTCAAATACGCTTGCCTGATCTTCCAAGACCCTTCTGTTTATGACAGAAAGGAATGCACCCTTTCATTTAATACCAGGCTAATCAGCCTTATGCATGTTACATGCCGGCTGCAGATTAGGGTTAGAAGCACCGCAGCTTGTACCAAGCAGTCACATTAATCGCGGACAGAATGCAAACCCGCTTTTTTCTTGTATTAGACAGTCAAATTTATACATAGAAACGGCAAAATTAACCGCATGAATCATTGTGCTGATCCATTTAAACGAGTATCAACATGATTGCAATTATTCATTTACACATTGCCCTTATATTGTCCTACTTTTTAAAATGGATGAACGTCTCTGATTAGTGGGGGAAAAAAAACATTTGTAATTATCAGTCACAAGTAACGTATCTTTCAGCCTGCCAGTATTGGCTTTGGACATTTTTCTTTCCTAAAACCATTTTTTCTAGAAAGAATATTAAGTCAACTGTTTCTATTTGATGTGAGCCGATCTTCCCACTCCAAAGGTTATTTTCATTGCAGGAGAAACCCAATTTCCCAGTATAGAGATGTACACGCTGCGGGTGGGTTACGGTAACAGGGATGTGACCAGAGTCCTACCTGATACCAGCAGGAGAAGCAGTGACAGGATGGGGGACATGCTGAGGCTGTCTTATCCACCGGGAAAGCAGAGCCGTGTCGGGTCGCTGTCCCTCTGCGTGTTCCCGAAGCTGATTGTGTGATTCGGCTTGTGTACCGGTACCCCGTTAGTCCGCGACCCGCAGACGGAGCCCGTGCGTCCCCTTTGCGTGCAACAAATAGTCTGCAGCATCAAACCCGTATTGAATTTCCGTTATAATGGAAAGATGATACCGGCGGGTTGCAGGAAGTTAACAGCTCATGGGGATATTGGACTACTTGTGCATCACTAAACTAATGGAACAATTCTTGCTTGTGTCGCGAACCGGAGAACATGCAGTCTTAATAATTTTTCTCAGCTATGTATTTTTATACTATGTGAGCAGACTTGGCCTATTAGCAGGCCTATTAATGTGCAATGTCAGGGTCGCCAACTTCGGTCAGCGGGCTGGAGTGAGATTTTCTGTTCGAGACATGTCTGCACACACATGCACACGCATTTACATGTATGTAACAGTTTCATTACTTTATAAATAATCTGTAGGGTTTGCAAACTACCCCAACGATTTTGATGTAGCTAATTTTAGGTTTATAATGGAATAATACGGATTTGCCTTGAGAGTCTGGAAGCGTGAGTGTCACGCCAGATGCGTGAGAACTGGAAACCCTGATTTCTCATATCACAAACTCCATATCAAAGTACATCGAGCAATAAATTTTTTGTCGTATTTTTATATTGATAATATTGTCTTTGCCGTATATTAAGTGTGAAATGAGGATATGGTACGTGTCATGTACAATGTATAGGCGTTGCAGCTGCTGGACACCCCCCCGATCCCCCTCCCCGAGCGTAACCGAGACCCTGCGTGAACGCGCCTGGCCTGCGTTTGCCCGCGGGAGCCCGATGGACTAGGCGCACATCCGGAGCGGTGCGGAGAAGGTATTTGGGTGGAAAAAAGAGAAGCGATTCATCCGTGGTGCCATGAGAGTTGATCAGTATTGTGATCAAGGGCAGACATCTGCAAACCCGGTGAGCGAAATGACAGGGTTTCCGGAATAAACGCCGTGGCCGTGTTAAATGGATGATTTCTCAAGGGTTCGACTTCGCAAAGTTAACATAATCCAAAGTTTATAACTGGCCTATTCTAGTAATCAATTAAGGCAAAACCGTGATTGATGTCACACACATCTATATGATGCAGAAATAAGGTCACATAAACGGGAATGTATAATGTCATTGCTTTTGATGGTTTCTTTTGTAGGTAATGACATTTTTACGCTGTCGACCCATATTACTGATTTAAATGAAAAGTGTGATAAACAGAAATTTTAGTCTGATCAACCCCTATCGTTCCATACGAGAAAATCTACGTCCACGGACAGTCGAGAGCTCTCGCAGGCTCCGGGTTCTTGGCCAGAAGAAGTGGTATCTTGTTTTTTAAATGTATTTATTTAAAATACTTAAAATGTGAGAAAAATTGTATAACCATTTTTATCATTATAGAAAGATTTTTTTTATTTATGAGTACGGTTTTATGCCTCTGGTAGCGAGTGTTATACTTTGGAAAAAAGCTGTGTCAGAAGAGATGACATGGTTCTATTTAGTTTTTATGGTTTATTCACTATTTTCTATTTCAGTTTACTTTTATTGTAGTCTGGTTGGCCTACTCTACAAGCAATGGTAGGCTTGACGGTGTTATACGTGCATATTGACCAAAAAACGGTCGTGTTCATATCAATATAAACCCTGTTGCATGAAGAATGGAATGGAAAACACAAACGTTATCAGTGCCAGGGCCTAAAATAGACCCCAATCAGGCGAAGCGGGCCCTCTGGTTCTCCATATATGTCTCCTACAATCGGACCTCCCTGACTCCCTGTGTCGGGCACCAGCTGGGAAGCCACAGCATTTCCACCTGCTCATGTCTGCTCTATATATAGCTGCTGACACACTTCGCCTTTCTTTTTTGGCCCAAATAACTTGAACCGTTCTGTTACCTTAGGCGCCTGTGTGATTGCAGACTTAGGCCTGTGACTTGGGCTTGAGCTCCGGGCTCCCAGCTGGCTGATCAGACGTCCGTGTCGTTCGTTTATTCCCAGCTGGCGATCGTGCGACGCGCAAGAGCTGCGCTTTATCCGGGGTAAAAGTATCTGCGGCAACTTAAAACTAGCGCAGATGTGCAAGAAGTTTAATCTCAGCTCACATAGCTGTGCACAGTAGCCATGAATCTAATGGGCTATATTTAATAGCGATGAAATAGCATGTCAGATCAGAGATTGCATTACCTTTAAACAGGGCTGGAAATTAAGCTCGCTAATTTAGACGAACATTACCCCGCTGGCAAGTAAAATGGCATGTAGTTCTGTCAAAGTTAATGCGTTAGCATTAAATTCATAATGCTTTACATGTTTTTTTGCGTTACCACATGAGTTCATTTTGATACCCGAATTGGAGAATAGTATGAGCAAAGGGTTCTAATAGAGACCTGTAGTACTGACAAGGTAGATCGAAAAGAAATTGAAAAACACTGAAATTGAAGAAAAAAAACTGTCTAGATCGAATGCATCGTTGAAGCATCCTAATGTAGGTCTAGACTTGAAAAATATGAGAATGCCAGAATCAGAACATTTTTGAATAGCTGGGGTAGGAGTAGGGATTGGATTTGTACTGACTGCGTTAAAATGTGGTGTTCTGAATGAGTACATTTTTAATGAAAATGAATAAATGATATACTCAAAAAAGCTTATTCATTATATATTATTATTTATTATTGTAAGATGTGATAACTAGTGGTTACTCTTTGTGCTTGAAAATAACATAGTATATTGTGGGCTACTGAAAATTGACCTAGGCTAGCATATATTTTTAGAAAATGAAACTAGCCCAGATGACTGTTAGGAAAAATGATCAATTCCTCCCCTGCCTTTAAACCTTAAATGTCTTCTGGCTTTTAAAGTCGAGACTGGCATTCCGTGCTTTAAAGATTTAACCCAGTTTCGGCATTTCAGTACCCTGAACCATGCTCTCTGCCAATTCTCTTTACATGGGACCTGAATTTCTTCAGATTGAAAGTGCCAACCCAAGAGAGTGCAGAGAACCATTAGCTACACCCCTGACTTGGGTCACCTTAAGCTTGTTCCGCCCTCCCCCCTACACAATACCAGACGGCAGCTTTGTGTAGCGGTGTCTCCTCAACATGACACATTCCTGGGGCCTTTCTCTATCAGTCGCCCGACTAGCCCTGCCTGACAAGGGCCCCACATTCTTTGCCGCGATATACCCCCCGGCATGTGACACTACAACTCCAGGGTCATCCTGGTCGCCATCAGGGTTTTGCTTCTGTTTTATTAAACATCTGAGTTTCCCACCGCAACAGAGCAAAAAATAAACCTTCATCGAAAAAAACATTGTGATTACAGAATTTAGTCAGTTGTTCCATTGAATGCAGTCATGTTGAACCAGGCGGTCATTTAAAGTGGTCAGATGCCTTGATTCAATAAGCTTATGTCTTCATTAGCAGAAATACACATGGTGACTCATAGTTGGGACAAGAAACAGAAACTCAGCCTCCAATATCTAGAAGAAAACACTCTGCAAATCTGAACATGTTTCACGTCCTCTGTTTCAAATTAGTCAAATGGCCAAACAGCTTGTGTGTCACTCCAGCATCGAACTTCCTTTAGTTCCTACAGTTAGAATAAAATGGGTCAACTGGAAATTCAACTGACTGTAAGTGTTTTTTTTTATTATTTGCTTTGGTCTGTTTTTTTCACAAAGAGCCGAATCCTGATCAACCAGCTGCGAGAGCTAACAGGCATCCATGACCTTCCGATGCTGCAGGCCGCCCTGAAGGTACGCGGTCTTGTGACGAGTCCTTGTCCCTCCATTATACCCTGGGCTCAAAGACCCGTAGCAGAGCATGTCGGAGATTAAACCTGAGAATGCACACCTAAGATCACAGCTAGGATAAGACAATAGGGTATAGGAGCTTTAACGGATGGCAGAGAGGACGTCCCCAAGCCAGGCTCGGCGTCGCTGCAAAGGTGAAACACGGGCAAGTGTTGACTTGAGTTTCCCAGCCATTTGTAAATGACAAAGGCTCTCTTGTCCTCAAGCACTGTGTCAAATGAAATAAAAAAGGAAGGGAGGAAGTGAAGGCAGGACTAGGCTCATTTAAAAACGTCGAGGCACAGACATTAGTCAAACATGCACGGTAATTGAGAGGTTCACGGTCTTCGCAGTATATGAAGTCTGTTCATCCACTGTCTTCTCAAGAGGCAAATCTTAGTCCCTTAGAGTGCGCAAGGGGTTTCTGTTCAAGAGGCTACAGTATGACCTTCTGCTACCATTAAATCAACACGGACACAAAACACCCCCACAAAGGGGTTGAAGGGCATTAAGATGAGCTGCGCAGAGAGGTATTCACTCTATTAATGTAACGATCACGCCGTTTCCACTGAATTATTGCAGGCTGCGTTATCCATTTTCACACTAACCGATAAACTAAAAAAGGGCGTTTTGTAATTGGATGTTTCACGTCAAGTCAAGTCATATTTAACTGTTGTTTCAAAACAGACGCGTATACAATAAAACGAAATAGCGTTTGTCTCACGGTATTTGTACTTATATTTATTTCAGTAGCATTTTTGTGGCTGTGCATAGCAAGAATATAAATCCTTTAAGAAAAGATACCGTATTTACGATTAGTGAATGATTGCGATTCTGGGTGAGCTCGGCTAGGTCTGGTGTTTATTTAGACCAGTGGCCATATTGCTTGCCGATTACTTATGCTTTGTGTTCATCCTGTGGTATCAGGCCAGCCAGGGAGACATGAGCCAAGCCATCGCACTGCTGACCGCCCGAGTGCCTGAGGAAGAGGCCGCGAATGGGGAAGGGGGGGCCTGGGCTGCACAGACAAGTACGTGTGCTGGCAAAGACTAGGACTCTTGTTTCTTCTAAGGGGAGGGGGGGGTAACTATTTTTACTTTGTTTTTAATTGGTTCTGCTTGGCTGCATCCTGCACGCTGTATTCAGCCGTCTGCCACAATTATAAATTTGGAAGGTCACTTAACACCTGATGTGGCTTCCTTAATTCCCGCGCCCGTTTTCCTTAACTGCCCCGCCCCTCGAGTTGCAGCCTTACGCTGTATTTCCAGATGTTGCCATGTCGACGGACAGGCCGAAAGATGACCTTCAGACCGCCATAGAGCTCAGTCTGCAGGAGTCCCAGAACAGCGAGGCGGAGGAGAGGGAGCTGAGCAGGTAGGGCCTCATGTAGCAGTTCCGCCATGGGGCCGACCGTGCCCGTCTCAGCGGGCATAGCGCTCATCTTATTGAGCAAAGGTGAGGCTGCTTGTATGCCTTTCTGTCCAAATGGATTGTGATCTTGGCACCATGCTGCCATGGTATTTTTTAAGTGAAATGCCCTTATATAAAAATGTGGCTCCTTGTTTTGACTCTTCAGGAAGCTGGGTAGCGTAAGGGAGTTAGCCAGGGCTAGAGTGCTGGGAAGTGCAGTGGGGGGTGGTCTACCTTCTGGGATTTGAACCCCTGACCCACTGATTTCAAGAACAGTTCATTAGTCGCCAGGCCACCTGCTCCCCTGCAAGCTTGTGTCCCGCCCCGGGGTTTGTCTTCAGCGTGTGTGAAAGATCAGGCTGCATCTGGGGTGTGTCGCAGAGCCCTGGAGGTCAGCGCGGAGGAGAGTGCGGCGCGTGCCAAGAGGAAGCGGAGCGAGACTCCGGCCGAGAGTGCCAGCCCGGCTGACTGGGTCCGGCAGGACGACTGGCCCGTGGGCGTGCGTAATGTGGGCAACACCTGCTGGTTCAGTGCTGTCATACAGGTATCTCTCCACACACCGCTCTGCTGGGCCAGCCCAAGGCATAAGAAAAGCAAGTGGTTGCTTAGGGCACAGTAGCCACTAGGGGGCCCCCCTCATCTGGTCAGCCTGTCAAAATGGGATGGAAGATGATAAATGACAACTAGGTTAATCCCATTTTGCTTAGGGCCTCAAAAAGGGTTGGATATCCCTGTGCTGTGGGGTTGGGTCAGGGTAATGCAACCAGGGCCCAGAAATCTCAGATATCAAACTGCTGCTCACTGTTACTGTACGTGGGGGGTGCCTTACCCTACAGCCGTGTCCCTTAAACCCTGTAAGGGTTGTGAATCAGAAAAAGAACTAGTGAATTAGAGCATAATTCTTAAGCTACCATTTTCCACAGGTGACACAGGGTATTTCTGAAAAGCGTAATGAAAATCAAACTGGAGTATTTTTTTTGTCCCCCAGATGTCCTTAAACGGCTTCCAAGAATATATCACCACTTTATTAACTAATGCTTTGGCAGCATAGCTCCTCCATGGAGGATAATACATCTCGCTGCGCTTCTATCACCGCGGGCTGCATCATACTCAAGCCTCCTACCGCGATATTTAGTTATTTGAAATGACAGCAGGGTGATGGTGTGAGATTGAGCTTCTCCTTCCAGGCGGGCTCTCTGCATACTAATGGCTTGACGGTTTTCCCGGCCTTGCCTTAGGGCGGACTGCAAGGCAGCTCCTGTGAAATCAAATCCACCTCCCTTTGCCGATGTTGATAGAGAGCGGCAGTAATTAAATAGCTCGGCGTCCACGAAGATACGGTGCGCGGAGAACTTTTAAGGCACCTCCGGAATGGGCTTCCGTCTGGAGATTATCAGAGCCGGAAAAGGGGCCCATTCATCATTCACCGTGGATGCGTTCGTGGTGTATCAATCGGGCATGAGCGCCCGGAAAGATTTCATCGCAGACGCGCCGTCGCCTGGGAGGCGTAAACAAGCGCGGGACTCTTGGATTTGCGCCGTTCCTGGGCAGATACAGTGTGCCCGGTTTCGCTGTCCATTGTTGAGACGCTCGTTTGCTTTCCCGTCCAGACGAGCCGATTGGTCAATAGTAGCTAAACAAGCTCTGTTTATCAGCTGCTTGTGCATTGTAAGATGGCGATAAGCCGTAATTGAATTCGTTGCGAGGCTGTTGTTCTCGGTCTGTTTACGTTTGTGATTAAATTACACCGTACTTTCGTTTGCCAAAGATAATTGAACTGGAAAATGGATCAGGCTGCACACAGTAGAAATTTATTTTGTTCTTCAGAATGATGGAGTGTAAAAAGTGTGCACAAAATATGTACCCTTCTACAGATGTCGCTATCTATCAAACCTAAGGTGCAAAAATCACACAGGGCTGTTTATTGGTCATATGGCTTTGTCTGTGTTGTAGAATGAATTTGTTACTGTAATCACACGTCTGTATATGCTGAAATGTGTTATAATTTTCATGCGACCAACAGCAAATTGAGGAGCCGTCTTTTGCGACTCTTATGTTGCAGTCCTTATTCCATCTGCCGGTGTTCCGTAGACTGGTGCTCAACTACAGCCTGACTGAGAAAGTTCTGGAAAAGTGCAAAAGCCCCTCGGTATGTAAGGTTTATGAGGTTCTGCGGCCGGAGTACAGCAGAGGACGCTGGGGTTAATTATGGTTTTGGCACTTGTACAGAATTTCAGGTTTCATTGAAAAAATTATTTGAGAGGTCAGGTATTGGTGGAAATTAAATGAATCAGATTCCGTGTGTGTCTGCATACGCAGGACAAAAGGAATGTAGCCTTCATGCAGGAGCTGCGATGCCTGTTCGCCCTGATGGTGGGCTCGAAGCGCAGGTTTGTGGACCCTTCAGCAGCCGTGGAGCTCCTCAGAGATGCCTTCCGCACCAGCGAAGCCCAACAGGTACGGAGTCTCAGATTTTAGTGTGCAAGATATGGGCTTGAAGCCATCTGGATGGTGCGGACATACAGTGCGTCTGTGGTCATGGACATTTTGGCTGTATAATGATGGTAGATCTGTAATCCACCCCCTGTCATCGGAACTACTCGGGTTACAATCATCTGATCATCTTAACCTCCATCTTTCTACCTGCTAGGATGTCAGTGAGTTCACCCACAAACTGTTGGACTGGCTTGAGGATGCTTTTCAGTTAGCTTCTAACGCAAAGTGAGTCATTGCCTTACATGGTCAACCTTAAAACACCTTTTAATGGTGCCTAGTCTAAGTGTACTGATTCTCCAGTCAGCATTTTGTATATCCCACTCTTTGAATGCTTTTGGCCCCCAGTAATCCTGAAGATAAACAAGAGAACCCAATGGTTCAGCTTTTCTACGGTACTTTTCTGGCAGAGAGAACTTGTGAAGGTAAGGAAAAAAACATTCCTGACCTTCTACTGAGAACTAAAACTAAGAAACGTGGCGTTTTTTTTAAGATGTGTTTCTGGCAAAATGTTTCCTTGGTGTCCTTCTTGTTATTCAGGAAAGACCGTGTCTAACATAGAGCAGTTTGGACAGTACCCTTTGCAAGTTAATGGATTTAACAATTTGGATGAGTGTCTGGAAGGCGCTATGGTGGAGGGGGAGATTGAGTCTCTGCACTCGGATCGTACCACTCCTTCTGGCCGAGAGGTAAGCGTTACGGTTTCTATGGAAACAGGGCAGGATCCTTTCGTTGTCTCTTGTTGCTGGTTATGAATACAAATTCTTTTCATCTACAGCGATGGTTCTCTAAGTTGCCGCCGGTGCTGACCTTTGAACTGTCCAGGTTTGAGTTCAACCAGTCTTTAGGGAGGCCAGAGAAAATACATAAAAAATTGGAGTTCCCTCAGGTGATATATATGGACAGGTAAGATCTGTCTACAGTATGCGATGTTGTTTACTGGACACATATGTTCAGCAAGAAAACCAATAAAGAAGTCATTAAAGATGGCAAATTACCTAATAAATTACCACGCTTGCTCTGTGGCAACAACGCAGTGTAACAGTCACTTAATTAGCATAGAGTCTAGTGGGCCGCTTGCTTGAGCGATGATGTGTGTTCCATGGTACCTCAGTGAGTTAAGTTAACTCTCCGATCAGGTATCTCCACAAGAACATTGACCTGACGCAGGGCAGAAGGGAAGCAGTTAGGAGGATGAAGGAACAGCTGACAGTCCTGCAGCAGAAACTGGAGAGGTCTGAGTCCTCTTAAATGGATGAGGTCCTCAAGATGGTGTGATGTTGCTCCCTGCTGTGCTTGAGGTGTCTTTGTTTCGCAGCTATAAACACTACGGCTCAGGTCCGGCTAAGTACCCTTTGGCGGACATGCTGCAATACGTGCTGGAGTTTGCAACTACCAAACCCACCAGCATGTCCCCAGTAGAGGATGTGAGGACCCCACTAAAGGCTTCGACAGGCACCCAGGCCATACACCCAGATCCCAACCATGGCGAGCCCAGGGACCAACAGCCCCAAAGGTCTTTCGCTTAGCCCTTGTGACCAACCTCTGATATTAGGAAGATTAATTTAAGTCTGAAATGCTTGGGATCGGTCAGACAGCTAGCTCAAGTTAAGGTCTCAACAATAATACGTGTACGTTCTACCAGATACAGGACTTGAGCCTATGACCTACCAGACACAAACAGAGATCACTAACCCACTTTGTTATACACCACCCTCTGACATGCATCAACCAGTATAACACAATGTTTATAATACCTTTTCACGTCTGATGTGCAAAACATGTCAGATCTAAACACATTTTGACACTCTCTGTCTGATTAGCCTCTGCTGCAAGTGAAAAGTGGAACACAAGGTTGTTTGTAGCCAGAATGTTACAGGTCTAAGTTCTAGTAGCTGACATTTTGCGTGCTTCTACTAGGTTGTACAAAAATAGGCAGTAGCCTGCTGGGTAACTGACAAATGATGTAACATCTTGTGTGGTTCATAGCCAATCAGAATTGGACGACACAGGCCCATCAGACAGTTCAGGCAGTCAGGTGACCACAGCTCAGAGGACACCCATATACAAACCCTTCACCCAGTGCAGACCCCCCATGGACTCTCCCCAACATCCTGCGCCCCACAGCATATCTGAGGAGGAGCTACATTATGTCAAGAGCTGCCTACAACGCTGGAGGATTGAGGTGGAGAACAACATCAATGGTATGCCTGCTGCCCTTTGGCTAGGTTATCGCTTGACAGTGTTTGTGTTTTTCAACTGGAGTGATATGGAGTAACAAAGTGGTTATTGACATTACTCAACATTACTATCCGAAACGTTGTAAATACTCTAATACTCAAATATAAGTTGAGCTCATTTGAACTGAATCGCTCTCCTCTAGTAGTGGTCCCTGGTTTCTTCTATGTTTGCTTCCCGCTCACCTGACCCAGGTACGTTCCTTGTTTTGTGTACAGAGCTAAAGAGCAGCATCGAGAGAATCAGCCAGTCGCTGGAGGCCATGTACTCAGACAACAGGCTGTGCCAGGTAACTGGTGTCTCGGGATGGTCTTCACCAAGGCGTGACCGTCTGGAGGCGGTCGTTGCTTTGACCAGTATATTAGATCAGCCTGTTTATGCCTCAGTGCCAATGATGCCTCATTTTTCCTGCTTCATATTTTCGACTCTTTCGTCATGTACGTTACTCTAGACAAGGCGGCCCATTGAATATTCCTGCACCACAGATTCTACTTCAGTGCCCAGAACTGACATTCAACATCTTATTTTAGAAAAAAATTCAGCACTACCATTATCTAGCTGCAGTTCACTAACTTGGATTAATCTTTTTGTTGCAGTGCCATTGATGAGGTTGGGTGTTGATACCTTCCATTACTTTCGGCAGTCTTATTTTGTGTCACTTTGGGCAATCCTTATCAAATTATCTCCTTCCTACACTGTTCTTTAACACCCAAATTTAACATGGAGCGCTTGACAATCGTTGCCCTGTAGCATTGCTTGGCCTGGATACCAACATGGGCCCATTCATAAAGGATGTAAGTGACAGGGCCCTTTGTTTTCACCTGCTCCTAGGTACCGTACCGGCTTCATGCTGTGCTGGTCCATGAGGGACAGGCTTCAGCGGGCCACTACTGGGCCTACGTCTTCGACCACTCCCGCAAGAGCTGGCTCAAGTGCAACGACGTCTTAGTGACAGAGTCGTCTTGGGAGGAGCTGGAGCGCGACTCTTATGGCGGCTTGACCAACGCCAGTGCCTATTGCCTGATGTACATCGACGACACGCTTCCCCATCTCATCGCAGGTAACCTGGCAATAGGCTTGGGCAGCATCTAATTATTTATACTGGAAAACCGTCCAGACATTGTTCTTAGGTATGCGGTATTTTGCCAGTATTTTCAAAAGCACTATTCTGGCATTTTGAAATCTTGAAAATCAAGATTACAAAAATATTGCAGTGCGCCCCCCAAAAAAATGCAATATACTAAAAATAACGGTAACACTTTACTGAAAGCAGTCATCATAATGCATTATAGATACCTTCGTAATGGTTTATAATGGTTAGTATAAGCCGTTATAATGCATTATGAAGGTATTTATAGTGCATTATAGATGAGAGCTTCATAGAGCATTCATAATGCATAATAAACACGGCTATAATGTGTTATGCCTTTTTAACAAAGTCATATCCGTGTTTATGATACTTTATGAATGCATTATAATGCATTGTGAAGGTATCTATAATGCATTATACATGGGTGCGTTAAGTAAAGTGTTGCCACATTTACCGCAATACCACCTAAGCGTACTTGGCAACTTAAAATTTGGGCTTTTCCGAGTCTCTTTCAGCCTGGTCTTATTTCCCGAGTATAGTTCCACATTTATTTTTACAGTATGCAGTAATTCCGTGCAGATCTCAGGCAGCCCCGCTTTGCCGGCGTCTCTACGCACGCAGGCCGCATGCCATCCCCCATCAAGGAATCAATAACGCTTCGCCGAGCACGTAATTGTCTCGCCGCAAAACCGTGGCCGCTTCAGATTATCTGCGGAAAATGCGGCATTGAGTTTTACATTTAGAAAAGTAGGTCTTAAGCTTATTTTAGCAAAGTAAATCTTAGGTTCACGATGAAATTGGCTGATTAGGATCTAATGAGGACCTTGGCTGGAAAACAAGCCTGAATATGTTGCAGCCCCAGGAAAGCGATTTCAGTATCCCTGCTCAAAGGCGAGCTGCCTACAGTGAGCTTTACTCCTATAGGCCTTCTTTGTCACTTTTTATTACACTGTCTTCTGGGACTGGACTTTTCTGGGCCTCACAGAGGACGCTGACAGCGAGACGGGCCAGGTCTTGCAGGGGATGGACGCCCTGCCACCGATCCTCAGGCGCTACGTGCAGGAGGATAACCGCTGGTTCCAGCAGGAGCTGCAAGAGTGGGAGCAACTCGGCAGGGAGCAGCGGGAGGCGCCCGTCGGGCCCGAACCCAGCCCCGAGGAAGCGGGGGGGTGTGCGACGGAGGTCGCCAAACATGAGGAACCAGGTGGGTGTGCATCCTTAGGTGGAGCGTCATTCAGCTGTTTATTACTGCTGTTCATTGCTGCTGTCTTAATGGTAGCAGTCCTGGATTCTGTTCCATTTATACTAGGGGTCTCCAACTCTGGTCCTGGAAAGCTACAGTCTAGGAGGTTTTCCCTCCTGGCTTCTGATGAGCCACACCGGTTCCTGGTATTTAACTGAGAACAGGTGTGACTCATCAGAACCAAGGAAGGATAGAAAACCTACTGGACAGTAGCTCCACAGGACCGGAGTTGGTGAGCCCTGGTTTATAGTAAGTCTTGGGGGACACTTTGTGGCTCCGTGGGTTAGGCCTGTGCTCAGAAGGTCGATTGTTCAAAACCCATCCTTGACAAAATAATCACATCTCTGTTGGGCGCTTGAGCCAAGCCCCTAACCTCTGGAAATGTTGCAGGGACACCAGATAAATGAACTGACCCTGTGCTCAGACCCCAAGCTTTACTCTCAACTGTGTGTATGTCTAAAAAATGAGAGATAATGAGATTCATGGGGTGGAGGGGCATTACAATGTGTTTGAGCAAGTGGCAAATAAAGCATCATTTCATTTTTTACATCACAGTTTGCACCGGGGGGGGGGGGGGGGGCGGCGCCCCGGGCCGCCGGCGGCCGGCGGGGGGGGGGGGGGGGGGGGGGGGGGGGGGGGGGGGGGGGGGGGGGGGGGGGGGGGGGGGGG
>JAODLD010000044.1:19371075-19382203 GCA_026781065.1 Mormyrops boulengeri | reverse complement strand
GTGCTAAATGTAGTGCTGCATTCCATTTGAACTCGTAACTCGGAAATTTCAACAGGAGCCCCCCCCGAGTCGGGATTCCTACTCGGGGAAGGTCAGAGAACCTCAGAATTCAAGATGGCTGCGCCCTTTATCAACAGAAGTTATAGCTGTAGTTTTATACTGTTTATTAGCATTTAAGTCTTATTTGTGGTTCATTTAATCGGTCATACAAACAGTACTGTCCAACTGCTATCTGTAGACAGTGTTTTTATACACAAAATACTGTGTAATATGTTGTCATCAATTCATATTGCTAACAATTAACCGGGCTAGAACTAGGGCCTCTTTCAGAAAGCAGGATTTCTTGCTGAGCCGGATAACTTTAAGGTAGTCTGGGCTAAATGTAAGTGAACAAAGGTAAAGGCCATTTAAACTGGGGTAATTTAAATCTGACAGGTTATCCGGTTAAACAAGAAATCTTGCTTTTTGAAATGGATCCCTAGTATTGCTAAATGGCTTTCCGACTTGCTACGCTGGAACGTGGATAACTGGGGTGTGACATCATTCCCAGTCATGACTTCCGACCTCTGAGGTAAATGGAGCGCAGCATATGCTCTGGGTAATGTGTAAGCTTCCTGTAGTAGTAATCCCTTTATATAATTGTCTATGAAAGTATACAGAAATAAAGCTATTCAGACTAGTTAGACCAGCTAGTTTTGCTCCAATACGACTTATGCCTAGTTGACACCTTGGGGATGGTTCCTGGCGGTTACTAGGTGGTTTCACACCATCAGAGCTTTTTTTCTGGAGCCAGAACTTTTTTCTGGAATCAGGGACTTTTGTGATCACACCACAAGAGCTCAGCCCGATTGTAGTTCCTCAAAAGCAGTTCCGGAACCCTTTTTTAGTACTTACTCCAGACCACGCACTTTTCGTTTGAACATGAACTACTGGAGAGGCACTTGCAGCGATAGTTTGCTAATTGGTTGACCACATTTAATGCATCAATTAATATTTTAGGGCAGTGGGGGCTTAATGGTTAGGGAAACGCACTTGTAATGAAATGATTGCTGGTTTGAATCCCCGACCAGCAAGGCACCACTGAGGTACCCTGAGCAAGGTACCGCCCCCAAGCACTGCTCCCCGGGTGCTGAATTAGCTGCCCTCTACTATGTCACATTGTTACATATGGGTTAAATGCAGAGGATACATTTCTTTGTTGTGCACTATGTGCTGTGGTGTGTCAACAATAACCATTGAGCTCTAAATTCAATTTTTTTGCTTGCGTCTCCCATATTTCTGTATTGGAAAATTTTATCACTAGCCAGTACATTTTATCTAATATCTAATATCGCCAACTTTCCAGTGCTTATTAGCAAGATAATGTTACATCATTTTTTATTCTGTGGAAAAGGAAAGATCAGTCTGCTGGCCAGATTAAATAAAAATCACAAACATGTTGCAGGTCATATAAATAAAATATAAAGCCTTGTACTGTTTTGATCACAGTTGATCCCGCAATAACAAACAAATAACTTGCAAAATGACTTATTTACCCTCCAGCATTTTGGCATGGTGGTAGTTTCATAGGAAATTGTGTGTGAAGTTTAACCCCAACTTTTTGCGTCCTCGATGGTTATTTAGCATAAAGGTCCCAGTTCCTGTTGTGTGGTGGGAAAGTGGCCAGGAGCCATAATAGTTTCAGGTCGAGACTGTCCAGGCACTTGTAAACTGGGACCAGGTTCGGGAACTTTGGTGTGAAAGCACCTGTTGACCTAGCACTGTTCCTCACAGGCCCGAGGTTCTGTGGATTCCCTGAAGGCTTGGAAGGGCTGTGAGCTCCCCCTTCTGAGGGCCTTGGTCTCCGAACTCACCATCCAGAGGGAGAACCTCATCTACCACCTGGGAGACGAGTGGTCGAAGCTCGCCATCTGGAAACTGCCCCCCTCCAAAGGTTAGGGCTTGTTCTCCAAAGTTCTCCCCTAGCATGGGGGCTGCACACTCACATTCCCCTTGGACTGGCTCTCTGTCTTGGGTGGCAGTGTAGACCATCAGAGTTGCACAGCAACTGCAAGATCAGAAATTGGATGAACTCGCCATTCTCTGAACTTCCTTGCATGTAATCCTTGCAAACAATTGAACCATAATGCTCAGCTTAAAACTGAGGTAAGGAGCATGCACTGATTACAGTGCGTTGCCATAGCCACCACCCAACAAACCACCACAGGGATGAGAGCCCAAATGCAGCAGGTGATACCTCAGCATCGCACTAGTCCGAATGGAACAGTGGGAGTTTTTTCTATCGGCTGGAGTGCCAATCCTGCCACCAACCTCCAAATTTTCCCTATATGTTGGAGGACCTCCTTGCAGGGCTGAACGCAGATTAACATCATACCCAAGACAACCCAATTGCAGGTTAAGCACCTTGCTTCAGGGCCCCATAGAGTAGGATCACTCCTGGCATACACGGGATTCAAACCACCAACCTTCCGATTGCTGGCACCACCTCTCCACCCCTAACTTCAGACAGAAGAAGAAAAAAAAGACCTGCATTGGTCTACAAGAGCCCTGTGAGCATGGTGATTGCATGTGAGCCACTTCTCTGTTGGTCCTCAGAGTTGTCCGGCGTGGAATCCTTCCTGAAGATGGAGCTCCAGCTGTGCGGTGGGGCGCAGGAGGGGGACAAGGGCTCCCCTCACCGTTTGCTTACCAGCGTCTTGCAGGCTCTCGCCATCCAGGGACAGCTGAACCACAAGATCAAGGTCTTTGGTAAGACCCGCCCTCTTCTTGCTTGTTTCTCGGAGATGAGTGCGACACTTAGGCCGCTGTATGTAGAGCTGTTAGCATTTAGCTGTTAGCAGCTCGGCTCTCACACTGGGTTTGCCTTCTGTTTCATGCTCCAGGGCAGGTGCTTCTGAAGTACGTGCTAAAGCCGCTGATCACCTACCCTTCCCTGCACGTGGAGGTAGCGGAGCAGCCGGGCCAGGGCGCCCTGCTGTCCTTCCAGCTGGAGGAGACCCTGGCAGAGCACCCTTCCCCCACCCAGGTTTACACCAAAGTGCTAGCAGTGTTCAGGGCCCTGCACAAACACTTACTAGGTAGGCCTTACCTCTTAACATCAGAGGTGGAAATTTCAGGTCCATAAAGTAAAAATCCAGACCAAGATTTTGTTTCAACCAACCAGTTGAGTACTTTGTGGCTGTGAATCTTTATGCTCAACTGGTTGGTTGAAAGTAAGTCGTGGTCTGGATTTTTACTTTCTGGACGTGAAATTGCCACCTCTGCTTAACATCCACTTTTGGAAAGATACTCTTGACATGCCTTCCAGATTTGATGCATGCTTTTCATGAGTCCTGTCTACAAGTGTCTTATGAAATCGTTTTTAAATCTCCTAGGCTTCCTTACGATCTCATTTTGACCCCTTCTCATTAGACGTCTCCATAGGAGAGAAGAAGATGTCTGCTATCCTGGGGGACATGATATGGGAGGAGATGTCGGACTGCATCATTCGCGAATGTCTCCTGTACTCCATCCCGGCTAACAGCAGCCAGCTGGGAAAGTACAGCGAAGTACGTGGGGGAGTATTCTCAACATGCTAAACATCCGCAACCTGCTTCTTCGTTAGTGTCACGTATTTTTGTGTCTATGTTTCTGAAGGTAATCAAGGAGACAGAGCAGTTTGAGAACACGCTGAAGGAGCTGAGCTATCTGGCGGGGGATTCCACGGACCTGCTACGTTACGCCCGCAACATCAATGCGCACTTCGCCAGCAAGAAGTGCCAGGATGTCGTCGTGACCGCACGCAACCTGATGACGTCGGAAATACACAACACTGTCAAGGTGGGGATCAAGTTTGATGTAGTGCCTGGGTTTAATACCGTGTTCAAGAGTTTCTAACACCTCTCAAAAGCAAGTTTGCTTTAGTTATTTTTAATCAAGAAGGTGACTTGAGTTTTCCTTCACTGCGTCAGCTGCTGAAAATGACGCTGAGATTGTGACTCCTGTTGTCCTGGTCATGTTCCTGAAAGATCTGATGGAAGATCTGGAGGAGCACAGCTGAGCCTTCCGTCTTGGTAATGTTTGGTTGACGTTCTGCTAACTTGTGGTCTATCTGCCTAGATCTCCCCCGAAACCAAGCTGTTTGTTCCCAAACTGCCCAATCCGGGCTCCGGGGACAAGATGAAGCAGGAGACGTGTAAGAAGAGACCCGCCCTTTCCGTGCCCCCGACGCTGGAGAATGAGAAGCAGTTGGGTCGGCACACTCTCTGCTTGCCTGTGTGCCGGATCAGCGAGTCCGTCCAGCAACTGATGGAGCTGGCCCTCAGCACGCTGTCTGAGGCCGTCGGCAGCTCCAGCCAGTGGTACGCCCCCACAATCCCAGTCTAGGCTTGGTCTTACTGGGCCATAGGATGCCCAGGGTTTCACTGAAGGTCAGCTCTTCATCGTTTTATTCGTGTCATAACTTGGTTGCCAGGTCACCGTGGTTAAGCCTCTTGGCGTCATGCTTGGAATAAATCCTGAGGACTGAACTTGCTCATTCGTGATGAATCATTCGTAACCAAAATGCATCATATCAGTGACAATACAGCCACTGCTGAAATTGGATAGCTTTCGGTCTTACTGGCCGAACTGGCAATGCTGTTTTCAGGGGGAAACACACACATCACTTTTTGTTGTTTTTTTCCTTAGTGCTACCCAACTTTTCTACACTGTGCGAAATATTTTTCAGCTGTTCTACGATGTTGTGCCTACATATCACAAGTAAGTCCTTAATTAGCATTTATAACACTTAATTTGGTAGAAGCAGTGCTTCTTGTGCTAATTAAATGATAAGGCTGAGGCTTGTGTTTGCTGGTGCTTCCGAGCTGCCAGTTGGCTCATAGAGATACTGGTCCATCTGTCCCTCCTGCAGAGAGAACTTGTTGAAGTTTCCCCATCTGGCAGCTATCCACCACAACAACTGCATGTTCATTGCTCACCACCTGCTCACGTTGGGCCACCAGTTCAAGCCCCACCTGCCCCAGCCGCTCAGCGACGGCGCAGCCACATTCGTCGACCTGGTTCCCGGCTTCAGAAGGCTGGGTAGGAGTTGGCCTGAGAGCGTTGCTGTTTGTGGGGGGTAGCAGCCTTGTCCAGCATCTTTGTCTAACATCAGTGTTTGTTTTGTTGACGAACAAGTCAGTCTTATTTTACACACACCAGACGTGTCACGAAGCTGGGGCATTTGGGCTTGGAGCCCTGAATGAATCCACATGAGGCCTGAAAGATTTGTTTAGCTCAGTTAGTTATAAGAACAATGCTTTTTAGGCAGGGGGTCACCAACCTTTTTAAAACTGAGAGCTACTTCACGGGTACTGAGCCATACGAAGGGCTACCAGTTTGAAACACCCTCCTAAACTTATCTAAACTTCACGTATGATAAACATGTTTTAAAGGTTTTTTTTTTAATTTTTTTATTTAGATATTGTCATTTTCAAATTTATATAAATGCAAATGTGATTAAAGAAGAATAGCAACAGGATAAAATTAAATTCTAGTCGCTGCTCACTGGTGAGTGGTGCTATTTTTAGAACAGGCCAACTCATGTGGTCCTTGGGGGCATCCTGGTGCCCGTGGGACCATGTTGGTGACCCCAGCTTTAAGGTTAAGAACCTTCTGACAGCTAAGCCCTGGATGACTTTAGACCCTAATAACTACCCATACGTTCACATTTATATGTTATCTTGAGATCTTTGTTTTAATAACAGCTTACAGGTCCCATACAAATATTTATCTTGGGGATAAAGAATGAAGTGCCAGTTCAAAATCAGGTCAGATGGTGTGTGTGTGTGTGTGTGTGTCTCTCCTGAGCTTCCAGACACATGGTGTGTTTAATCAGTTTTATAGGTTTATTCAGGTATGAAATCGTACCAAATTATCTCAAGAATCAAGATGGTGTGTTAGTTCCTAGGCCTGGGTGGTTTTTCATTAGTTTACTGTTGAAATGTCAGGCACAGAGTGCTTCCTGGCACAGATGAACGCCCAGAAAGCAGAATTGCTGGAGAGGCTGTCAACCGCCAGGAACTTTGCCAACCTGGACGACGCGAAGAACTATTCTGTAGCCATCAAGGCTGTCAGACAGGTGAGTGGAGTGCCACCTTCTTAAAGACATGACGAGATACCCGCCCCAGTTCTGAAGGCATGTAAGAAGTCTTACCACGGACATGTTCCATCTAAGTACATCAGGAGTCCTTCATGTTTCTGAGGAATAGGAAAAAATTTTGTTTCACTATCCTGAGGAATGTTATTGGCTTTCTTATCGATGATGTCTTTTCAGGTCATAGACCAGTTGAAGAGGTTGGGCAAAGTTTGGCAAGATGTCTTGCCGATCAATATATATTGCAAAGCAGTGGGCTCTCTGTTAAACACTGCCATCAGTGAGATGATCAGTAAAATTATGATGCTGGAGGTAAGGTCAGATTTTTGATATATGCTGAAACTGAACTTGAATTCAATACATTTCAATCAAAGTTACCATGCGTGGAGTTTTTATTATATGTGATCTGTTGGTTAAAGTGTGTAATGAATGCAGTCTTATGATTGATCCATTTACACCCCGAAACGATTCTCTCAAACTCATTACTGTAACATCAATTTTCTCTAATTTTCAAAATGAGTTTGAAGACACTAAAATTATACAGCTTCATTGTCTAAACTGTCAGTTTTGCCTCTAGGCTAGCTAATAAGTTTATTATGTTGCCGTTTATTTCTGCATTAAACAAAAGCATTTTACCAAATACAGGGCAAGAGCTGGAGATGAGAAAAATAACAAAGCCAGCAAAAAAATACATATTATACAAATTGTTTATTGTGGGTTGCATGCAATGAAGTTAAAAGTTTTGTGCTATTTGACCTTAAAACTGTTACAGTAATGAGACATTTGGTTGCCTATTTTGGAGTAATTGTTAAAATGCATAAATCAGAGCAACAGATGGCTTAGTTTGAATATACCTATAAAATTAAGGTGACGTAATAAAAACAAACACTATTTCATAATTTTTTTTTTTCCGAAAACATTCTTAGGTGCATGAGAATGACCCAAATATACTTCCATTCAGGGTTGGGGCCATTCCGGAATGCATTCATCAATTCCGGTCCAAATTAGGAAATGGAACTGGATTTGGCATTGGAAAAAAATACTATGGGGAACAGAAGTGAATTCAGATTTCAGGGAGATTTAAATTCCAACTCAAGTTCCATTTTCTGATTTGGATTGGAATTGATGACTGCATTCCGGAATGACCCCAACCCTGCTTCCATTTTTATTTGTAGACATAGTAACTAATTTCGATACCTATTAAAAATTTGATTAATGTATGTGTAATACATGTAATTAGGCCTAACTAAATCATTTACTCTTAAACTGAATGATTATTCATTAATTTTCTTTCAGAAACATGAGTGAATTAAATTTTGATTTTATTGTTAAATATGTTTTGTCACCAAATTGCATGCACATTTTTGTGAAGGTTAAGCAGGGCTCAGAACAGCGGTTCTGAACACTTGGTCTTGATAGTCGGTGAACTTGAGAATCATTTGAATCGATTGGTAACCTCACAGCCTGTCACTCTCTGTAGGACATCTCGACAGACGACGGCGACCACCTGCACACGCTCTGCCAAACCATCATTGATGAAGGGCCCCTGGTGTTCATACCACTGCCTGAGGAAAACAAAAACAGGAAGTGCCAGGAGGAGGTGCCCATCTACGTGAAGAAGTGGATGACCTTCAAGGAGCTGGCGATTGTGCTGCAGGCTAATCTCCAGGAGATTGTGGATAGGTGAGATATACCGAAGTCTGTCATAATCACGTTCAAAGATCTGGGACTATTTGAGATTGTTCCTCATTATGAATATAGGTCCAGTTTGTGGCTCTGTGGGCTGGAAGGTTACCAGGTCAAATCCTATGGCTGGCAGATCATATCACTGTTGCCGCCCCCCCCCCCCCCTTCATGAATTACCAGCTTACCGCGGTGGAGGGGTTTGTGCACCTCTGTGATCCTAGGATCTGTTTTGTCAGGGATATTTGTCCTTGATAGTCTCCCAAATCAAATTGGTCCTAGGTGAGCGGCCAGACTAAGTGCGATTTGTTTAGACCCCTATGATAATGGACGAAAAGGAGCATGTAACCCTCTCTGGATTGGGGAGACCAGGGCCTCGTCCTGGAGCCAGGCCTGGGGGGGGGGCAGCTTGAGGGCGAGCGCCTGGTTCTCCATTGTTCTACTGGGGGTCTTCAGTGCTCATGTGGGTAACAATAGTGAAACTTGGAAGGGTGTGACCGGCCTGCCCGATCCGACCCTGAGCGGTGCTGTGTTATTGGACTTCTGTGCTAACCAGTTTGTCCATAACAAACACCATGTTCAGACATAGGGGTGTTCACCTGGCACCAGTGCACCCTAGGCCACAGTGTGAAGATCGCTGAGCTGACAACTCATGGCATGGATGGGCCCCTCAAGGAGGCCCTCAGCTCTAGAACCTTCACTGAATAGATGACTGATTCTGTGCTCTGACCCAAAGCTTCGCTGTCTCAGCTTTTCTTCTTCCTTTCTCCATAGGTGGGCAGATGGCAAAGGCCCCTTGGCGTTGGAGTTCACCAGCAATGAGGTGAAGAGCCTCATTCGGGCTTTGTTCCAGAACACCGAACGGCGAGCGATTGCTCTTACCAAAATTAAATAAGCTGCTCTTTCAGCGAAGCTATTTATGTACAGAACCCAGTAGGGGAGTATGTATTCATGTTTGTTCAAACTGAACTTTATTGTCTGGTTTATTTTTCAATAAATCCCAGTTGTTTCACATTTTAAAGTTGAGGTATATAACAGCTGACAGCGAGTAAAGCCAGGTTGGGCATCGCTGTTGTCTTACCTATAGGGCTGGGTTCAAATCCCAACTGCGTGTATGTGGGGAGTTTGCACGTTCTGTCTTTATTGCATAATTGCATGGTACAGGTGCTCCGCTTCCTTGGCTCCTATAGAGGGACCCCTTGATTAGCTACCCCTGATTTAATATAATAATTGATACCTTTGATTGCCAATCGATATTGTCCCTGTGGGGAAATTCTCTTATACGCCTCCCTCAACTTGCTCTTTTGTAGAGTAAGCTGTATGTGAAGGGCCGCTACGTGTTGGGAGCTGGGGGTTAAGGGCCTTGCTGAAGGACCCACAGATGTGCTGAGGCTGGGTTTGAACCGGCAACCTTCTGATTACAGGCATACAGGCTTAGTCCACTGAGCCACACGCTGTGCCGTGTCCACACTGATTGATTTCTGCTAAGAGGAAAAATGAGACATGATTGATCAGTGGTGTACTGCTGGTCACTGCCAGAATTTAAATTATATGGGATGGACCTCAAATGATAAAACCAATGAACATGACAATTTTCAAAGGCTCAAACCCCCTTTTTTATTGCAACCACATTCCCCGCTGCATCGCTTTCTTTGGACACCCAGCCGTGCGCTAGAGTTTTGGCTGGCATGTCAGTTTGTGTTCTGTGGACAATAACCACAAGGCACGTGGAACAAAAGAATCCTTTAATCTGTTTTTACAACCCACTGTGTGCGCTGAGCTTTACAAACGCTAAAAATTTTGGGCTGATCAATAGCTAAATGAAAGAATCCCATTTACAGAAGCATAAATAATGTGTTTATGATGCACCTTTCAACGACAGATTTTTTTTTCCCAATTCTGATGGCCGTTTAGTCAAATGAACAGAATGGATATCAATATAAGTTGCACAGCTTAATATAAGCCGTCCCATTCCAGATGGAGTGTGCATGATGTAAACGCTCTTCTTGTGTGCAGGACTGAACCCATAGTACAACTGCAACCTGGATGTTTTGGCCACATATGTAACTCATAATTTCATCTTTTAATAGATACAGATCAAAAGAGCCCGGAGAGGCTCTTACTCATAAAATACCATTCTCATGCTTTAAATTGATCTTTGTATCTCCCCTCTATCTCTACCAATAATATCGAACTTGTGTGTAATACTATGTTTGGTCATTGAATGCAGATGTTCCAGCCCTCTAGCTTTCCAGTATGTCTGCCCATGATTTAATGGCTTTTCATTATCTATGACCAGCTGAAAGACATGATCAAAGCAGCAACACGCAAGTTAGACCTCTCCATATTATTTTTGGGGGGGTGGGGGGTAGTTCCACATTTTGGTATCAACTGTATAATAAGGGAAACATACAGCCTGGTCTTACAAATACAAAAAATAAAATGTATGCAACAGAACACAATAAGCAAGCTGTCTGCTAGTGCTATCTGGGCAATAAACCAAGACCACGGTGACCATTTACTCCAGGCTGTATCAGACGCTGACTTCTCTGCCCCTCCAGTTAGAGGCTCGTCTAGTGTAACCAGACTAATTCGATGTTGAGTCTGTGCGAATAGACACTAATGGCAACAGTGGGGTGAGGGGGGGTATGGCCTATTAGTGATACAAGTGGCTTTGTGACGGACAATGAATTACGCAATACGGCACAACCACGATCTCCACATCCACCTTCTGGCTGTAATAGAGCCAACTGCAGCAGAGAGAAACTGTAGCAGCCTGACATGAAACAAGTACAAAACTGCACCTCCACACAATTTTACTGTAACCGTTTCCAATCTGGACCATTTAAGGAAGAAAAGTGACAAGTCAACAATTCATTAACACCATTCGTTTGTTACATGGCTATATTACTCGACGAGCATAGAAACTGAGCTTGGAACCTTCACCTTTTCATCTACATTAAGCTTTTTTTTTTTCCCTGTCCCAACAGCCAGTTTCTATTAAGTTTTCATATTCGGAATTTTACCTATTCACATGGTTAAAAAAAAAGAAAGAAAATGTCTCCCCCTGGTGGTACGCTTCAAAACTGCAAGGGGAAATGTGAAAAATGGAACAAGGCATTGCCCTTGTTTATCTGACCTGACACGGGAAATTGATGTGGTACAAGCAAACAGGCTAATATCTAAATACACAAATTTCCATGTTTGTAAAATAGCATTTTTGACAGGTAAAATCTATTCGAGGGGGAATTTGAAAATTCGGGAAGGGGGGGGGGGGGGGGGGGGGGGGGAGAAAATGTAAAGTATTCCAATATGAAACAAGCTTTTTTT
>JAODLD010000044.1:19343868-19370975 GCA_026781065.1 Mormyrops boulengeri | reverse complement strand
ACCCACACGACTCTCTTCACTTCTCTCTCCCCCCCCCCCCTTCCCCCCCACCCCCGCGGCCCGCCTCCCCCCGCCCCGCCCGGGGCGGGGGGGCGCCCCCCCCCCAGTGAGGCGAAAAGGTAAAGGATTCCAATATGAAACAAGCTTGTTTCCATGTTCACAGGACCCATGCTCATCCTGTGCCCCCAGACTCAGGCTGAGACAACACACAGTCACCAATTTGATTGGCACCCTCATCCTCAAGTAATCCAAAAACCCCCATTGCACCACACCCATCTCTCCAGTGGATACATCTATCCTGGGACATGCTTAACAGATCTAAAGACTAAACGGAAGCCAAACCAGACCTACAGTGGTCCATCCCACTGAATGGAAGCAATAACACACAAGACTAAAAGATTCTTTTTTCCCAATCGTTAAATATCACTAATATGGGTTTTATAACTGGACTGCAATTGTTTGTAACAACTGTTTACAATGACGTTTGAATTGGAGATTGTCCAATTTCAGCAGCAGTCTGAGCCCACATAAACCAAGCAACACGCTTTCTGACACCTATACTTTCTGTTTGGGCCCTTGTTGAAGTTCATTGGATCAAACCAGATGTGTATGTATGTGTAGGGGAGAGAGGGAGCAAGAGAGAAGTAAGGAGAAACAAGTACATTTATCAAGGGCAGCACATGTCCCATGAACAATGTTGGCTTATCCAGGTGTCCTCCTGAAGACAAGTCAGATAATGGCAAGGGGTCACGGGAGGTCTGACTGCTGGTTCACAACAGCATGTTGACGGGGTTCTCCAGATACTTCCGGAACTCCGCCAGCCACTGGGCGCCCACCGCCCCATCCACCACCCTGTGGTCGCAGCTCAATGTCACGGACATGACGTTGGCTACGTCATACCTGAGGACAGGAGGACGAGATCAACAGTCAGTCCGAAAAAGAGTTAATGAGCCAGTGAGAGAATGCCGAGTGGACCGCTGACCTTAAAGGGCTACTTAGCATGAGAAACACGCGTAAGGACAACAGAATTAATCCCAGCGACCTCGGCACTGCTCCTCCCGCCTACCCCCGTAGCATCCACCCTTCTCGCACATGACTGATTACACACACTCCAGGATTTTTCCAGGTTCCTTTCCCTAATTGTGCTCCTTACCCCTTCTCGTTATCTGCTGCCAGTAGCCTTTTCTCAGAGCCCCCCACAGCCAGAATGCAGGCCTGAGGGGGGTTGATGATGGCTGAGAAGTTCTTGATGCCGTACATGCCCAGATTGGAGATGGTAAAGGTGCCACCCTATAATGCAGAAAGGATACCTATCAGTCACATGACAACCATTAAGAGTAAACAAATGAGGCCGAAAGGGCCACCTGACCTTGAGAATGCTGTCAGTATCTGCGCTTCCTTCTCAGACCACTAGGGGTGGGGGGAGTGCTCACCTGAAACTCGTGAGGCTGCAGCTTGCCCTCACGTGCCTTGGTGGCCAGCAAGGTGACGTCCTTACTGATGGCAGCTAGGCCCTTGATGTGTGCGTTGAACACTATAGGAGTGATAAGGCCACTAGCCGTGCTGACAGCGACGCTGACGTCAACCACGTGATTCCTGCAGAGAAGAAGAAAACAACGGTGTGCATGGAGGTTGGTGCATCGTCTAGCACAGCCTACGTTGTAAAAATGTTGCTTTGCAAGAGTGCACTCTCTGGTGGCTGAACAAGGTAATGCGGGACGGCTGAGGGCACTCACTGACGGATCACTGTATCCAACCAGGAAGAGTTGGCCTCGGGCACCTTTAAACAGGCCAGAGCAGAGGCCTTGATGATAAAGTCATTCACAGAGAGCTTGACGCTGTCTGCCTTCACTACCTGTGAGAGATAGAAACACAGATGTTAAACTCCCAGACTGGCAATTTTTCTCATTCATGTAAACTACAGTGGCACTTAAAAAGCGCCTCCTGATTGGAGGAGACAAGTCCACCTCATTGAGTTCCTTCCTCAAGTCCAGCACTTGGTCCATTTTGATGTTGACAGACAGGTAGTAGTGGGGGATGGTCTGCTTGGACTGCATCAGCCTCTGCGCTATCACCTGTGAACAGACGATTACGCGTTTAACACGAGTAACATTCCCAGCCTCTTCCACCCCACTGACAAGCAGCAACAGAAAACGTGTGATTCAGCCACACTGACAGGGGGCGCCATAGAATTACAACCCGAGATACATACACCAAATAAGAGAAACAAGGTGCAGTGGCTGCTTCCTCTTCCTCCTCTTCAAGACAGTTCAAATTATTTTACCTATAATTATTAACTGTTTTTCACTGTCCTAGAGATGTGACCAAAAGCTTTTCGGTTGGGCTGTAAACGTAATTGTGCCCCATTTAAATAATAGAAATAGTCTTTCAGTGTTTTGTTGTTGATTTACAATCATTACTCAAGAGTAAAATCAGTAACAAATGGAGGGAAGGTCATACAATATGACTGATGTACATGTTGGGAGAGGGGGCTCACCCTGCGGATGTTGCTGATGGGAATGTCCGTGAAGGTGCCAGTGGGCACTGCCGCCACAGCGGGGGTGGGGACACCGAGGGGGGGAGCACCGGGTGCTGCCGGTACAGCCTGGGCGGAGGGACAGAGAGACAGAAAAGCTGCTCATACGTTTCACACAGCAGGAAAACAGAGGTCCCATGACATAAAGACTGCAGCTCATGTGCCACATTAACAGGTCACTCTCTTTATATCGCTTTGAGACTTGTCTTTGTCCATTTTCTCCTTATGTCATTTATAAATTCAATACGCAGCTCTGGCAGACCCGGGGGACTCACCGGGGCAACTTTAGGCGGAACAAAGCCCTCGATATCCTTCTTCGTGATTCTGCCATCCGGGCCGGACCCTGGGGAGGAAATCCTGAGTGAGCCAGCAGTAAGGTTCTGATTTTAAACAAAGAGCAAGTGGGGGTGCCACAATTGCACCTCAAAGGGGCACCCGCGTCTGCTTCACTCCCTCTGGATTACTAATCGGCCCGTTCCAGCTTCTAGACCAGTGCTTATGAACAGCTATTCATATGCCCAATTAATTCTAATATAAAATATCTGGCAAGGTGGCCTCCAGGGTTGTGGGTTTGAATGTGCATGTGCGTGTGAAGTTTGCACATGTTCCCCATGTTACATGGGCCGTCCCCCGCAATCTAAGGATGCATTTTGGAAAAACTGCAACTCGAAAACTGCCCTTAGACTATGACTGCATATGTGCCCTGAGAAGCACGGTTACCCCATATAAAGTGTTCCCTGATTAGCACAGTATCTGCCTGGGATAAGTCTCCATTTCGCCTGTGATGCTGTACTGGAGAAACAGCTGGAAGATGGATGGATTCATAAATAGTGCATAGCAGGGGTGTGCAATCTTATCCGCAAAGGGCCGGTGTGAATGCAGGTTCTCGCTGCAACTCCCTAATTAGGTCACTAATCAGAGGACTGATTGGCTGAAGAGTCTTCACACCTGGGTTTGAACAGCTGACCTAAAGGTTATCCTAAAAACCTGCGTACGCACCGGCCATTTGCGGATAAGATTGGCCACCCCTGGTATATAGGAAGGTTGGGGTAAACATGCATAACTAGCATTAAAATGCTTAAACAGGGAATCGTAGAACTGTGCTGTGGCTCACCGCTAACGTGGGACAGGTCGATTCCCTTCTCAGCCGCCAGCTTCTTGGCCAGGGGGCTGGCGAACACTCTGCCCTTCCTGGCAGCGGCGGGCACGGCTGTGGCAGAAGCAGGCGTGGGAGCTGAGGGGGCGGGAGCTGGAGCTGATGGGGGTACCACCTGAAAACACAGGCAGGCGACTCAGGAAACGCCACTCTGAGACAAATTTCACCTGGATCTCCACGCAGATGGCAGGCAAGGAAATGCCATTCTGAGACTCCACGTCATTCTAGCTTGTGGTTTCATTTAGGTTTTGTCATTCTTCACCCAGAGAAGAACTAGCAAAACACTGATTTAATTCAATGCAACTATTTTCACTAGTTTGCAAGATAAAGATTAATGTTACTCATGTAAAAACAGATTTACTGGGCTTTATTATGAGGGGTGAAGGTGTTCTGGTGGGGACGTGGGGGTGTTTGTGGTTGCTGTAGACACTATACAAGTCAGCATTTTATTCTGTGAAACATGTTTTAAAATCAGATTCTGATATTATAAGTTTAGCGAGTTGAAACATTAAAGAAAATAAATTTGGTAAGTAAATACCGATACCCGAGAGACACTTTTACTATGACTCGTAATTAATACTTTGGCACTGAACAGTGAAGACCTATAAATGGCAGAAGAGATAAAAATGACCTTTCCATAACCTTACAGTAACCCGTTAACATTGACGCAAACACGAAACACGAAAAAAAAAAAAAACAGCGGCGCGATTTCACAATTTTCCTACAAGGCCAGTTTCCAGGTGTTGAATGCAGAAAATTTGGCAAATGCAAATAAATTGCACCAATGGGCTAAAGTCCGCAGCTCCGCATCTCCCGCTAAGTGTTGCGACATTCCGTGGTGAGCAGATGCGATCACCTGTTGTAACTCCACTCCTACGATAAACGTGGCTGTAGAGGGCTGCCGGCCTGCCATTGGTGTTATCACACATCAGGGAGAAAAACCACAGAAAGACGCCCCTTCGTTTAGGGGAAACCCAGAGAACCTCCTGATGTGGGCCGATTCCTGCTTTTACATCATTGGCTATGATAACTGTACGATCTCAAGTTACAGAAATTCAGGCCAAGCGGTACATGAAAATCAGCTACAGGACTGGCATTTCAGAAGGTTACGCAAAGTATACAAACGATTTTGCAAATCCTGTTCTATATATAGTTATACAAGTTTATTATAGGCTTCGGAATCTAGTTGAAAGGTAGAAACTGTTACATCAGAAACATTTGTTTCCCAAATATGAATTACAGATTATACTTCCTGAAGAACCCTCTTTCACTATGTGGTCATTGTGCTCCTTGTATTGTGTTACGTTACCACTATGACAAAAACAACATTCCGGTAAGGACACAGTTGCTGCTCGTTGTTGTGGATGATGGATGCTCCCGTCTGCCACGGTGAAGTCAGGATGTATGAAATCGTAAATTCTACTGAGATGCTAACAACTCACATGAAAGGCTGGAGCCATTGAGCCTGTTCAGCATGTCAGTTGATAAGCTTTGGTACCTAACAGGCCATTACAACAACCCTTCACCACAGACTTCACCACAGACTAGGGGCAGGTCTGAGAGAGAGTCACATTCTTACCGAGGTGGGCGTAGGAGGTGGGGCCTTGATCTCGGCCACGCCCGTCTCCACATAGTCGGCAAAGGCTTTGATGTCTGCTTCCTTCTCCACGATGATGCAGAGGGGAGTACCCAGGGGGACGTCCCGTGTCCCTTCGCGCACCAGGATCTTGGCCAGGTAGCCTTCCTCCTGGACCTCAAACCCTGTCACCAAACCAGAGCTCAGGATTTCAGATAACTTCTCAAATGATGACGAGATTCCAAACTTGACATCTAACTGGAGTTGAGTTCCCAGTCCTGATTAATTAAATTCCTGCAACTGGCCTGTCTCCTCCTATGTTTAATCCCCATGATAAACCAGTCACATCCTGATAGCAGCCTCACCAATGGTGGCCTTGTCCGTCTCGATCTCGGCCAACAGATCTCCTTCACCAAGCTTCTCCCCCACCTTCTTCTCCCAGCGCTGTACGGTGCCCATGGTCATGGTAGGCGAGAGAGCAGGCAGTAGGACCTGGGGGAGGACAAAAACCTGGCAGTGTCAGCCTGGCAGGGCTCACACCCCATAAAGGCCCCCCAGCACGTCCTAGCCGGCACGCACCTTGAGGTGTGGAGGGTAGGAGCTCCCAGGGGCCTGTGGGGGCATGGCAGCAGCGGGGGAAGGTGGAGCTGGAGGTGGGGGGGCAGCAGCGGGGGCAGGGGCAGCCGACGCCTTGTCCAGCGTGTAGTCCTTAAAAGCGGGGATGAGGTCAGGGCTGAGGGCAGAAGAACTCAGGTTAGGCCAGGATAGAGACCACAAAAACTTATCCATGACCCACGAACATGAACACATGAGGACATGAGGAATCTTTATCATCACGACAAACAAATCCTAAGTGAGGCATCTAGACTATACCGCCATACAGACACAAAACAAATCCTAAGTGAGGCATCTAGACTATACCGCCATACAGACACAAAACAGATCCTCCAGAGACCAAGGCTCTTCAAATCTGGACCTCGATTCCAAACCCAGGCCTTGTTTTCAGTACCCCCAGGAAGTTAGTTTAATAATTACTGATTCTGATTGGCCAAAGAGGCTTCACACCTGGCTCACGAGTAAAGTAAGTCCAGAAAATCGGCAGGGCTCGGCTCTTGAGGACTGTGCTTTGAATAGCCCTGCTCCAGACCCAGTCCTCGGGAAACCCCCAGACAGTCCACGTTTTTGTTCTCTGCCTATTCCCAACACTCGTACCAAGAATTTGATGTTTTTGATTGGCTGGGAGCTGGAAGGGAGCAAAAATGTTTGGGAGTCCCCAAGGATTGAGTTGGGAAACACTGCCCTAAATAATTCAACCATACGGATGCTATACTTACTATACGATCATAAAAATGCTATAAATAAAATCTGCCAGATGCTACATATAACTTAGATGCGACAAGCTATTTTAGCTCAAAAAGTATATCTTGTACATATAATAACGTGATATAACCTGTCCACAGTGATACAGATGACTGCTCCGATGGGCACATCTCTTGTACCCTCAGGTACCAGGATCTTGGCCAGGTAACACTCCTCCAGCATCTCGAACCCTACGGTGGCCTTGTCCGTCTCCACCTGGGGAAGAGATGTTTGATGTCACCACTAGGAGAAGCCACCACAGTCACAGTTGGTATGGGCCACTTGCTATTATAACTTCACCTCTGCTATCAGGTCACCCTCGTTAATCTTATCGCCTTCTTTCTTTTCCCAGCGTGCAATGGTGCCCAGCTGCATTGTGGGAGACAGTGCCGGTAACTGCACCTATAGAAGCACAGAGAGAACAATAACCTTGCAATTCTGTGTATTAAAACCACAAGAACTGAAAACTTGAATGTATAAGCGTCATAAAACAAACCGTATTCCTTTGTTTACAAGAAAATACCTTCGGTGTCAACATGTGCCAACTTGAGCTTTAATTGTCATGCAAAACTTTCTTTCAAATGGCATCTACAATATTCACCAGTTACCACTGGGAAATGCGGCAACAGAACCCCTTTATAATACAAGATTCAATCCAAACAAAAACTCTGAGTACACTGCCGAGGTGTTCATAACATGACACTCAAATGGGTACGTACATTTGTCCACCCCCACCATGTCCATCATTACTACCGTCGTGTGCCTAAAATAGCGTGCAGTAATGTTTCACTAAGTCAGTCTTTTCATTGAGCAAGTCCTGGATCCCACGAAGAACATACAGGCTGTGACACGTCCATAACAAAATCACAGTCTTCAGATTTTACGACGCAGCTCAAAAATACAGAACACTGCACAACCTTTCATTTTGGTCTTTGGTGTGATTCATCTACAAGCACAGAGGAATGCTGCATGTTTAGTTTTAGACAAGTTTTAAATATGGCTAATTATCTCTGATTCAAAACGTCTAAAGGGTATTACATATTTTTCCTTTTTAACGCAAGTTTTCTAAATGTGACATTTAGGAAACTTCTCTGAAGCTATGAACGATTTGTATTTTTAAAGTATGAAATTATTGATATAAGGAACTTTCTATACCGGAAAACGGACTGGGATATATCGGGTAGTGGCAGCTCTGTGATGGTGATTAGCACATTAATGGCACCATCAAATCAGAAGCACCTTTCTCAGAGCAGAATAAACCTCAGAAAAATCAGGCCAGTCACTGAAGTTCCAGGCATAACCCCAGAGAGCACTTCACCTCAGTTGCTCCAGCTATAAAGCTTGAAGCATCCATTCAACAATAAAGTCAAAGTTCAAGACCAAACAGACACAAAGTGTTTCACTGGAAGTATACATTTTGTTCCCCTGCAATTCCAATAGCACTATGTTCATTTAAATGAACAACTAGCACCACAAGACCATTCAAATCTTCATATACACTCTCCTGCTGAAGCATCTATTCCTTTCTGCTGTGGATCCTGAGTGACAGACGCAGACCAAATGGAATGTCCACCCTTTCTCATATTTCCTAGTCAAACCTACTAAACTAAGAGGATCATATAAAGGATCAACACAGAAATCATAACCTGTCAGTGGGAAACAGACCTGCACATGGGATGCAGTATAGCAATGAATTCCATTGTCATCTCTAAGACTGACACAATCATATTAATGAAGAGGCAAACGAACTGAAGGCCTTGGCTATGAAGTTACTGTGGGCTGTTGCAGGCGGTGTTTGGCCTTGAGCCAGGCTCTTAACCCCTCAAAATGCTCCAGGGTGCCGGAAAAATGGCCTGGCCACACGCTCAGACCCCAAGCATCACTCTCAACAGTATGTGTGTGTCTGTCTGGCTTGTGTCATTTCATCGCATAAATGCAGTGAGGTGCTGGGTGGCTGTAGCTATTGGAAGTGCTATTGGAAATGAAGGGGCACAAAATGTATACTTCAGGTTAAATGCTTTGTGTGTTTGGTCTTGAATAATGATTTCTTTGTTGAATCGATACTTCAGTCCAAGACTGTCTGATCATCTGCTGGCAAAAACTGTACCACTAAATAGTTACTTTGCAGTGATTAGTATTTTCAGTACCTTACCTTTCATCATCATTATTATCCTTAATCATTGTTACTATTCTTCTCAATCTTATTCTTCTTGATCACACACACGCACACACATATAAAATTTGCATTGTGGTCTTTTGTACGTGTAAGGTACTGCTTGCCTAAATTTCCTTCGGGATCAATAAAGTATCTATCTATCTATCTATCTATCTATCTATCTATCTATCTATCTATCTATCAGAACCATTCAACGGACGAGCCGTGACTTGACAGTTGTCAGGGAAGCAGATTAATCTACCTTTACCCAATATGATCTGCAAGTTTTGTAAATGATACAAAAGGAAGAGGTGGATGCAGGGTTGCCAAACTCACGCTTACGCAAGAAATCTTACGAGTAATTCATTATTACATTATACACATTAAATTACAGCTACATCAAAAGCGTTGGGGTAATTTGCAAACGTTATAGAATATTAACAAGGTAATAAAACTGTTACGTACATATAATTACATACACATAAATGCGTGTGCAGACTGGTCTCGAATTGAAAATCTCACTGCGGCCAGCTGACCAAACTTAACACCCTTGACACTGGCAAGCTATAGCGTACAAAAAGCAGTCTAAGTTGGAGTCCCCGGGCAGACGGAAAGGTCGTCGGACAGTTACCTTCTGGTGGGCCGGTAAGGAGTAGAAGCGCCGGCCCCGGCAGCGGCCCGAAATGCGGTCATCTTGCAGGAAAAGGCCCCCGTTGCCGGAGGCGCGTCTGACGGCGGCTGCACAGGAGGGCGGGCGAGCCCGGCTGGCAGCTCCGCAGTGGTACCTGTGACATGGAGACGGGCCGGGCTTCGGACCCCCCGAGGGGCCCAGCTGAAGGCTGCATCGGTCGAGTTTCACAGGATTTCTCAACCGCCGCACCGCCAACCGTAACATTTCCTCGTATTGTTATTCCGTAACAAGCTAAAGATACTCTTAATCGGCTTGACACTAAACACCAGCGTGCTTAGCGAAGGGGTCCGATATATGCTTTAATTGAGGAATAATCTGCCCCCCCCCAAATTAACCAAGCCCCTTACTTTCCAATGACCTCCCCGTCCCAAAACATCACACTTTACGGCTCTCCTTCTGCTCGCCCTAGGCGCGACGCACAGGGTTGCCAGGTATCTCCGAGACTCCTCCCTCACTAAAAATACAATTCTGGGTTTTGTTTGTTTATTTATTTTAATCCAAGCTGGCAGTTTCATATTACTTTTCATAATAATGAAAAATATACACAAGATAGATCAAGTAAAAAAAAAAATATTGCAAGACCTTTTTAAAGGTGAAACGGTGTTCTATCACAAGTATGCCATGGATTTGATGGTATGTGAATTTGTATTATAAATCGTGCGTCGATTTATGATAGATATGTAGAGTGTATCAAATATATTTCGACGTTAGCTAGTTAGGATGGATTATTTTCATGATCTGGCAACCGCAGTGACATCAATCTGCTGCCGCCGTAAAATATTGTCGTAAAACGACCTAGAACTCCCGTCATACTGATCGAGAAACGAAACGCTAGTACCGTATTTTATTTCTGTATTTCAACGAGTATACTATTCAGCCGCTAACATAGTTTAACTTTATGTATAATAGGCATATAGTTAATGTTGGTTTTGCAGCAGGATTATATTCTTTGTAAAACGTTTATATAATACAGGATTTACTTGCGCACAGAAAGTGATAGTATTTGTAAAAAAATAAATAAGTGTCTCGTTTAATGTATGAAGCAGCTTTTCCATTACCGTTTCCATTATGGTGTAAAGTACGCATGTGCAGCGCCACTGGACCCGACACGCGGCGAAGGCAGTTACCAAGGTAACGACGACAATATGCCAATGATAGTGGTTGGGCAGAATGAATGAATGACCGAATCAATTTTTTTCCCCAAAAATCAGGTATAGAACAGTTTAAAATATATATCGATTTAAAATACAAAAAATAAGGAAGGGTTTAATTACGCTGATCACACGTCCTATTTTCGCGGACTGGTAATCTTTTTTGGGACCTAAAAACTACCTGGAATGTACACGATTCTGTTCTGTTTCCTGTTGACATTTGCTTTCTAGAGTCAGAATGCTTTCTGTGTATTTGTGTTGCTTTAATGCTTCTCTTTGCGTCCAGCACCTGCTATCCTCTTATTTCAAAATAGGGTCACCCTAGTTTAACATTTTACATTATTCATTAACGCATAAATATTTCATTATGCTATTTTGTATACATTCAGTATAAAGGAATCACCTTTACTTACAATTAAGGATTTTTTCTTTAGTTATTAGTATTCACTGATTGTTTTTTATTCCCTGTATAACATATATTATGGTGAATGCATTTATCCAGTCATTACATTCCTACATGAAACGATTTTGAATCGCCACACAAAACACGTGAATTGGAGGTATTTTAATGGGAAACTAGGCAGTTTAAATGATGGTTAAGATATAATACATTTAACTTGACACAATCTGTATTAAACCTCTGGAATTTGTGCTGTAAAAAATAGGAACATTAAAATCCAACAAATGTCCTTTGTAAATAGTTGCTTGTAAAAGTATGACTTTTGTACAAACACTGAATGACCATAAATAAGTTTGTTCCCCATTTTCACACAACTTTTTGCTTATCATTGTCCATTTCTGGAGGCTGATGGTATTGAGTATGAGGTGCAATTCCTGCTATGTTCAGTCCGCCCATCTAATTCTGGTGACATCTCTCTGCCAGACGGCATCCTGGGAACACAGCACCCCTCTTCTGTGTGCATTCACTCCATTGTAATTTACAGTTAGTTTCAGTGTAGGTTTCGAATTTACTGAAGACATTCAGGACAAAGAAAGATTAGAAGGCATCGGTTTTTCAGGTCTGCACTTAGGAGCACACCAAATGCTGCAAGAACCCCAGAACAGGGAACAAAGAGCTGGCAGACACAACGACTGAAAGCCCAGGAGGGGTCTCAGAGAACTCAGCCATGAGAAGAATTAGAACTGGTGAGTCACTGGACATGGCCCTGGGAATCCTGTTATGAAAAACCCGTTTTAAGAAAGTATTTTCCTCATCACAGGATTCTGCGGACAGCAATACATCAAATATGAAAGGCAACATGCTCCTTTTAAACAATACATATAAACCTATTTACAAAAGCTAATTACATTTGATTTAAAAGACAGACAAACAAGTGGGAATCAGCACACTTGTCTCAATGCCAGGTTTCACATTAGACACCCCCCCCCCCCCGTCCTACTCTTGCAATCACATTCCTTCAAGTAGAAAACACACACGCAATTATATCATGCATAGGCAATCTTGCCACCCCTGATTTCATTTACAAATTTATCGTAAAGAATTCAGCATGAAACAAAGACACGACAGACAGGGGTCAAAGACCCCCGACTGGCGTCTAGTACATGTGAGTGGCCCCAGCAGTACTTTCAAGTGCACTGGCCTAAGGAACTGTGTGCACATGACGGAGAATGATCCACAGCCAGCTCCAGCGATCCATGATGGGTTAGTGCCGCGCAGCGCCTGTAGTCACTGAGCATTAGCGCCTGTAATGCTGTGGGGGAATTTAAAGTGACAGAGCAGGACCCGAGAAAAACTGGCTAAAGATTCTCCTGCAGAAGCTGAGCGTGCCCAGGAAGTAGAGGCAGCCATGTGTCATTAAGGATAACATCGTATATCGATATGCATCTGCAGCACCATAACACAAGTATTTCCTGGTATGTGGTCTTTAGACATGACCGATCCTCACCCAACTTGAGTGAGATCATCTACTATCCCGTTATGCTGCTCCCCACACACAGAATGGCACGTCCCCATTGGAGTACAACTCTTTCACTTTAAAACGTACAAAAGACATAAGTCTGATTGGCACAGCTTGTGCAGGAATATCTGCTGAACCCCCACCATCCCTCCTCAAGCCCTGCTGGAGCTTGCTGGGAACAACCTTCAATGTCACTACAAACATTCACCTGTAAAAACAGTCCTGACCCCATATCCGTACTGCACAACCCACTAAACTGTTCTGGAATCCACCCCAGTGGCCAGTTATTAAAGGGCCCATCAAGGCAAATCCCATTGTTAGCATTTGCTAATTATCTTGAGCCTCATCTCTGAAACAGTTTTTCTTTCAGTATTTTTATATCTAACTCAGTCATATGGAATTTCAAGTTTCAAACTGTGTGCAAAGTATTCCACAGCAATGACTCTCGCAAGAGTTTCATCTGTACTTATCTGAATTCACATAACCTTAATCCATTTGACACTGGATTTAATTTTCTCTGACTTTGAATCATATTATTTTATACTGCTATACTAGTGGACTTCTATTTTCTGTTTATTTAGTGGATTAGTAATATCTGTTAAATAATTTGAGTTATCACATCAGTCTCCTTCACAATGACTGTCTGGTAAGAGCTGGGTAATTTAATATGACAACTCTACCTGTCCTCGAAACTGCTGGATCTCTGGATGCCATGACACAAAACTCACTCATTGATTTACCCTGATTTTCCCACATTGTTTGGTCAACAATCACAAATGCAGCTGTTTCCAGGGAAGGTCAACTAGCCTGGCTTTGGTACAAAGAGTTGAGTTGGTTCTGAGATGTACTGTAATCACTGATACGTGAATCAAAGCTTGTCACGAAATATTCAGCAAGACACCAGGAGTCAGGAAACTGACAAACTGTCAGCACAACAGCGTGAGATGAACAGTGCTCTGGAGGGCACATGGCAGGCATCTGTACACGATTTGGCACAAATCCGAGAAGAAAGGACGTATTCCTCATTCTTCCCCTGCTGAGAGAGGTCCCACTGCTGCAGAGACTCTGACGAGCGACGGTGGATTTTACCCTGGTTTTCATTCTCGAGGTATCTCCACTTTGGTACCCTGACATCAGCGTCTCCCTTACGCCTTCAAAGGACAGCAGTAACCAGGACCATTACATGACGTGGGCCACCAAGATGGATCCTATGGACCTTTGGTCAAAGGGAGACGGAGATCACAGAGTGTGCCCCCCTGGAGTTGATGTCCTGCAGCAGGCCGGCCCATGTCCACCAGCCTCTCGGCCAGTGAGAGGAGAGCAATACAAAGACCTTAGGTCCTGTTGACAAGAGAAGGTTCAGTGAGCTCTTGTATTTTGAAGATGGACCATAAGGTGCGTGTTTGGCTTCTTGTCTATACAGGCATGCATGGCACCGTGTATAAGTACAAGCCTACAATATCTCGTCTACCTGCCCTCTCCATGGTCCTCCTCCACCCAGGCCACGATTTTGCCTTCCCAGCCTGGGACCACTGCATCATCTTGGAATACCTGGAGAAAGCATCCAACCGCAAAAAAATTGGCTATGGCAGTGTTTCCCAATCTGGTCCTCACCGACCTACACGACCTAAGGTTTTTTGCTTTTTGTAAAAATGTGGACTGTCTGGCAGGGAGGACCGGGTTGGGAAACACTGGACTATGGTATTTCCTATAGAATTCATAGAACATCCTTGTGTATGGTAGATACCAAACCTATTTTTTTTTATCTTTATTAATCTTGTTATCTAAAAACGGTCCGAGGGTACTTCTCAAAAATCCTCTTGGAGGTTCTTTCTACCACCTTAGAGGTGAGTCTCGTACCTCTTCCTTCACTGTCCCAAACTCTGGATCCAGGGCTTTGAAGTGGTACCTGAAGTTGCCCTCCCTATCCACAGCCGCCTTGAAGTCTCTGAGCGTTACCTCCCCAAGCCTGCCAACGAGGTGCAACTTTAGGGGTCAGGTCATGCTACGAGGAGTGCCGGCCCCGAAGCACGAGCAAGCTCACCTCTTGGGAATGTTGACCATGAATGGCGTAAGAGAGCGGTCGGTGAAGTACAGTACTTTGGTGGAGGCCGAGGAGCTGAGCACAGGGCTGCTGTGGGAGTGTGATATCTCTGCAAGAGGCAGGCAGGGACGGCCAGGCAGCAAGTTTCAGTTTCACACAAAAACAACATGCGCACATACAACACCATTAAAGTGTCTGCTAACAGTTACAGATCTTTCGGCTTGTTTCCACCAACACAGAGCTGGTGCTGGGCTGGTTCTCGCTTGGTGCCTTTTGAGAACCTGCCTGCCAATGTTACATAGGCAGAAGTAAGAGTATAGTAAAGCTTCATATGAATAAATTCTTTTTGGATTTATTTTGACCTCTTTCGGATTTTAAGCTTTTATAAGCTGTAGAGTATGACTTCTTGTGCTTCTTGTCTCTATTGCCTGTATCTACTTTTGTCTCCATAAAGGCCAAATTTCCCCCCGTCGGTGCGTGTAAGTATATTTACTTTGCTGTCTGCCTCATGATCTCTTCAGCACAATATTTTATTTATTCGCCCTGCGACATGTTTGTCATTTATTATTAAATCTGGGTAGCAGATCGATCTTTCATTTTCGCAGAATAAAACAACTATGTAACATTATTCTGCTAATGAGCTGCCTAGTCATTTCACTGCCGGCACCAGCAATATCACACAAAACAATATCAGTTATGGACTGAATTTTCTGGCTATGCGGAAGATTTGTATGTGATACTCCATCCCACTTTTACGGTTGCAAATTCTGAGCCCAGCTTTTCCTGTGGTGCCGTGCTGAAGCTGTTTTTCCTGGCCTAGGGCCAGATTTTTGCGGCAGAAATGCACAGAACCAGTTCCGGATTGGGAAAAGGCCTGGCACTGGCTCCGGTACCGCATTGGTGGAAACGAGGCACGTAAGACACCCTTGGGAGTTTGAGAGAGAGCCGGGTGAACGGCTGGGGGGGTGCAGCTGCTTACTGGTGCTGGGCGGCCAGGAGTCACGATCCGTGTGAGTGGCTTTGCGTCCTGGGGATTTTCCACGACCCTGCAGAGGGACAGAGGGGTGTCAGTAACCAGGCAACCGTGCGCAGCACTGACGACACAGCAGCACATCAAAAAGAACACGCTGAACACACGCACAGGAAAGTACAGCGATGAAAACAAGCGTCAGAAAAGACACACCCTGCGTTCCTGCCTGCGGCGCATGTCCAGCGCGTGCAGGCGGTCGATCAGGCTGGCCACACCCTGCTCCAGCGTGTCTAGTGTGTGGTGCTGGGGGTCGTGGCCGCTGAAGCTGTTCCTCAGGCTGCGCAGGGCGTCCCGCACCAGCTGGAGCTCCTCGGCCTAAACACACACACACACGCGCACACACACACACACATACCATACACACACACACAGCATACACACACATACCATACACACACGCACACACACATAGACAGACGTACATACATTTGCACCATTATTGGCATTGTTAATGCCCACTATTTATTGCTATTCATTTATTTGTTTGGTCATTTATCTATCTATCTATCTATCTATCTATCTATCTATCTATCTATCTATCTATCTATCTATCTATCATCTATATGTTCATTCATTCATTCATTCATTCATTCGCTCATTCATATTTATGTGCAACTCTGCTGCTTCCATCATTGCCTACAATCTAAACAGTCCAACACTGTTTACTTTCACATTGTGTATCAATGTTGTTATTCCTTGATTTTTTTTTACTTCTCCTTTTTAACTTGTCTCTGCACTTTATGTATATATGTAACACCGTGGTCCTGGGGAATGTTATTTCACATCACTGTATGTGGTTGATGTCACAATAAAGATCTACTAGATTTGACTTGACATACACCTCCGGTCTGACCTGACTCTCACACACACACGAACACACCACCTCAGGTCTCATACACACTCCTGTTCATCATTTCTGATGTCTTTTAAAGGCCTCTGTGAGGTATAAGGCAGCCCCCTGTTATTCAGGACTGACCGTCACCGTAAGGCCCAAAACACAAAGACAGCTCACCCCTTTGTAAGGCTGCGCAGACCCCGCCGGGTGGGAGTAGCCGTTATTCTGAGAACCAGAGAGCTGGAAGAGAGTGCACAACACAACAGAAGGGGGCGCCGTTAGCCCGAGTCCGTCCAGCGTCTCCCCACACGCCTACCCTGTACAATCCCACAACAATCCACCATTTAGCATTTAGCGTGTCGTTCTGTATCAGCTGAAAAGATATGAATGAACCATGACAAGCTTATCAGAAAACCTCACGCCTGGCTACAGGACGGCCGCCATGGGTCCTCTTTAGGTTAATAATGCATTATCACTGCTGCGGTGTGGATATTAAGTTATTTACGGTCTCTGGGCTTCAGTGAAGCACCTACGCATTAACAAGCTCTAATGTGGGACTTCTCATTCCCACCAGATTCTCCTCTGCAGAGTGATTCGCAGTCTTTGTCTTGAATAAATAGATTGGATAACATGAATCATGTTTAACTGTAGTCTGTAGAGGTTTATTTAAATGGATACAGAATAGATCACATCAGAGAATGATCCACAGGTAATAGTGGAAGAATATGCATAGATTAGCAATATTTAGTAAATTAGCAGAGGTATTAAAATTTGTAATGTTTATTTTGCCAATAAAACATGTTTGCAAGATTAAAACAAATGTATTCTCTTTTGTTTTAAAAGGATCACACGCAGGGAGCATATTTTAAGTAAACCGCACCTGTTTTCTCGTATTAATTAACATGTGTTCGGTTTATTAACCCGAATAATTGTAGACAGCCCTCCATCAAAGCAGCCTGTTTACCTCTATTATCATTTTAATAGCATAATGCATTTGAGAAGCAGTTAAATAAAAAGATGAATAATTTAAGAGCGCAGCTGGATGGAAAGCTGGCATGCTGAGAAGACCGTGACGGCTCTAGGGCAAAGCTCACACTCTAGCAGAAGAAATGCGACCAGTATCGAACGCAATTCCGAACAGACTTAACAGCAGCGACAGCTATACATCACCCTACACACTGACAGACAGCTGTGCCGCATCACCCTACACACTGACAGACAGCTGTGCCGCATCACCCTACACACTGACAGACAGCTGTGCTACATCACCCTACACACTGACAGACAGCTGTGCCACATCACCCTACACACTGACAGACAGCTGCACCACATTACCCTACACAGACAGACTGCTGTGCCACATCACCCTACACACTGACAGACAGCTGTGCTACACACAGGAGGGTGATCAGCGGTGGTACCTCATGGTCCATCAGCTCCTGTAATAGACTTTCTTTGTGGTCCAGCTCCCTCTGCAGGTCAGCCTGATAACGACAGGAGAGATCAATGCAGCTGGGGTCCGAGTGGTGTTTGCATTCTTTTGGTGCACAGTTTGCACATCTCTATTTTGGGATGCCAGACGTGAACGGTCGACCATAGCCATTCTGTGGGGCGTGTGTCTGTACCTGGTGGTGGCTGCTCTCAGACAGTTTGCGCATCGCCTCATCCAGCTTGAGCTGTTGCTGCTGCAGCAGCCTGTCCTTCTGGGCAATCTCCTTCTGCAGGACCGACACAGCATCATGAGCGCAAGCGTGTGCCGATGGACATGCCTGCTGCCCTTCCAGATGCCTGATTTTCAAAATGAACTGCCTGAGCTTAAGGACATGTTTGTGTGCTACCCTTCCAGATACCTGTTTTGTAAATCAAACCGCCAGCGCTTAAGGATGTGACACTGTGCTGCCCTTCCAGATGCCTGCTTTTTAAACTGGGTTACTTGAGCTTAAGGATGTGACAATGTGCTGCCCTACCAGATGCCTAATTTTTAAATCAGACTGCCTGAGTTTAAGGATGTGACAACATGCTGCCCTTCCAGGTGCCTGAATTTTAATTTGCACCGCCTTAAAATCAGGCCCTTCAGGCAAACTCACCTTGTACTCACTGAGCAGCCGGACACGCTCCTCCAGCTTCCTTTGCAAATCGGCCTGGCGATAAAAACCATCAGGCAATAAACATGACCACCCTGGCAAACTGCGACCCTCACCCACCCAGGCAGTGACGAGCTACTGTCCATAAACGTAAACACACTGGGGTCACGGGTATGTCTGCTTACATTGTGCCCCGCCAGCTCCTCTCTGTCCATGCTGGATCGCAAAAGATCCTGCTTTAGCTGCAAAACCGAGGCTTCCTGGACCCCTAGACGCTGCTGCAAGGCATCCTGGGAAAAGTGGGAACAGACAGGGATACAGGCACACACAGGTTAGCCAATCACAGCTCCTACGCTGAATCCGTTCTGGGGAAGGGGGGGTGACACCTGTCAGGACTCACCTTAACCCCTTGCAGGCTGCGCACCTCCTGCTTGTACTTCAGCAGCTCCTTCTGCAAAGCAGATGAGGGGAGGGTAATATCAATGAGTGAGGGGTGGGGGCGGAGGGGCCAAATAAATCCCACAAAAATAAGTCAAGGCTGTTTACCTTCAGGTCCTGAGTTTCTTCCATGCTCTGGTCCAGGCGACTTCGGATTATTATCTGAAGAAAGGGACAGACTCTATTAAGCTGGAGGAAAAATTTGCCGACAGAAAAAAGAGGCCTTTTCGATATTCTGGTATTAATGGGTAACTCGGCACTCAAGCGGAGCAGAACCAGGAAAGACACACAGGCAAGGGCACCTGTGCAGCCCGATCTGTGCAGTGGGACAGAGACAAAGCCACAGGATCACATGACAGGGGAAAGAGAGGGAGGGGAAGGAAGAGAGGGAAACTCGAGATGAGGGGAAGGGTGAGAGAAAAATGAGGGGTGACTCCTGCTGGAAGAGTCCAAAATAGGAAAGCGGGGGAGGCGGGGAACTAGGAAGAAAAAGAGTAAATAAAAGAGAGACTTATACCAGCTGCTGCTCTGCGTTTTCTGTTCCGTCTCCCAGGCTCAAGGAAACCTCCTGCTCATCCTCGGGTAGCGAGCCGTGAAGGAGCAGCGCCTGGGGGGTGAGACACGTGCAGGAATCGGACACGGAGTGAGTCGGGGGGGGCTCTTTTCTCTTTTCAGGGCCACCATGGCCACAGAGCCTGAAGAAGTGCCCCCGCACGCACGGAAAGCACCGGTACACATGTGGCGGTCATGTGATCAGTGAAATCCCTTCCTAAAGGTGCCATCCTGGGCCTGCTTAGCGTGTATTGCTGCCTGCCAACCTCCCCATGCTTCTCCGCTATAATTAGTACCTGTATTTACATGGTATTTTAATCCTTAAACAAAAAAAAATAGCAGGCAATCCCAGGTTTTTTTTTTTTAAGTCCATTGTTATCCTCGGAGGCAGTCAGTTACACCCACCCTAGCTTATGCCCGAGATCAAAGCCAGCTCTGCCCCCACAGATGCCCATGAACTGGTGACATCATTTCCAATCTGCTTCTTCCCAGGTAATCTGCACTCCCCCCCCCCCCCCGAATCTGCCAACATTTCATCCATGCAGTACAAACTTTCAAATTTATATGGTTCCTTAGTGATTACATCATATGGTCACATGGCAGCCATGCCCCAAAGCAGCAATCAGGTCAACAACATCAATCTTCCAATTAACCGCCTCGCAGAAGGCAGTCAGTTTCGGGAATGCATGCGACTCATGAGAAGAAATAAATATATGCGTAGAATCGAGCTTGTATTGTGAACAGGAGGCAAAACAGCACGGGGGCTAGAATGTGGTGATTTTGTATCTCCAAGGCAACCGGATGCCCATCTGTGCCAACGGATGCCTCTGCTAACGAAACACAGGCGGCCCCGAGGGGACTGACGAACAGACCCATCTGGGAGGACGGAGAGGGCTCTGGTTTTACATGACAGCGTGCGTGCAGGAGCAAGCAAGCAAGGCATGCATGTTCAGGAGACAACATCCACACGTGTGGGACAGTGCGTCCGGTAGGGGGGAGGCACCTGCAGGCTGGAGACCATCCGCCTGGCCTCCTGCATCTCCTTCTCCAGCTGCTCCTGCTGCTCGCACAGCTGCTCCTCCCATGTGGAGCCCCCCCCCGGGGTGGCACTACCAGCAGCTGCGGCTTGTCCATAAGAGGGCGACTTTGCGACATCGTCTGCATGGTGACACAGAAACACAGCATGGAAACCATGAATACTATAGGTGCCCAATGCATGCTTTTTGTTGCTAAGGTTACCAGAGGGATAAAATTATAGTTTTATGCATTTATACAGATGGATATTTCATAGTGCCAGGGAGGAAAACCTCTTCATATGGCTTAAAACTGGCAACCTCTGGTCACATGACCTCTTACCCATCATGCATCCTGCTGACCTGACAAGCAGCACGCACCTGACTTCTGGGAAACCTCCTCTTGCTGGACTTCAGGCAGTACCCCTCCATCGAGCTCTCCGACGAGCTCCGATTTGGGTGTGTGCTTCGGGCTGGTGGAGCTGAGGCTGAAACAACAGCGTGGCGGGGGGGTCAGTACAACCCTGTGTGCTGAGACAGCAAGTACATCTCCATTTTCCAAAACAGAAGATACTACAGTTTTAATGCATCAATTATTGTGAACGGGACTGAAGCACATTTCTGTCCAGTGAGACAGAAATCAAGAAAAGAAGCAAGAAAGAAAGACAAAAATTACAACAAAAATTTCCAGCTTGGGGGGATAAATGAAGTTCAGTCTGTTCCTAGATCCTCACACAGCAAAGCAGAAAAACATGCCAATGGAGCTCATCCGCAGCGGGGGGGTAACGTGTATGATTCTTATTAAGTCACAGGTTATCATGGTTTAAAAGAACGCTTTCACAAGTTCAGCTGGTCTCCGACAGAGAAGGTCAGCCACAGGCTGGATGCAAAGACCCACTAGGAGGCGACCTTTCCACTTCGCATTCCAGGCGTCTGTTCTGCGCCTGCTAATCACTGATCCGGTGTTTTTTGCAATTATAAGCAAGCAGTTTGTTCCAATTTATTAAAATTGACTAGCGTAACCACACTTATTGATCCACTGTGCACAATCACAGAACTGAAGGATGGTGTGTGGCTCTGTAGGTTAGAGCCCTGTGCCTGTCAGCGGAAAGTTGCTGGTTCAAATCCCAGGATCAGCAGAGTGATATGAGCAAGGTCAGCAAGGCCCTTAACCCCCAGTTGCTCCAGGGACTAGCTGACCTTGCGTTCTCAAAAAAAAAAGAAAAAAAGACTTATGTCACTTTGGCTAAAAGTGTCTGCTAAACAAACACCCCAGAACACCCTTTTCTTATTGTTCTAAGCTTATTTTTATCACTATTTTTTGCACCAGTGTTTCAGGCGAGATGTTAATTGGTGCGCTTAAAACTAGCCCTTTGAAAAATAAGAGGCTCCACGCAAGTTGGACTAAAGAAAAACACTGAGGCAAAGTCAAGTTTAAATTTAAACTCTGAGAGCGTCCCCTACAGGCGCGGCGAACGCCCATCCTGCGGAACTCCAGGGACGCCCCCCCGATGCGCCTCAAACAGCACAGCCCGCAGAGGAACTCCTGTCGCTTACTTGGGGTGGATGAATTATTACAGCCCTCTCTCCAAACCACAGCAAGAGTTGGAATGAAGCGGATTGGAGTGGACCTCATCCAACTTCGGGGGGGGGGGGCATTATAGGATATTTGATATGTACTTATATACCGAGGGCATGTGTGCACATATTAACATGTTGTGGAAAAGCCTAGAAAATGTACATTTATTAGGTACTGTATGGCAATGAAATTGAAACATGTGGAGAAGACTTGTGTGCCTGGCCAAACGCCCCCCTTATTTCCCAAGAGATGGACTGACCCTTCAGATTCCAAACAGCCGCCACTGGAATTGCAGGGCAGTTATTTATAAAATCAACCAAACCATGGAAGAGCCTAGCATACTGGTTTTCCAGTGACAGCTCTGACTGGATGCCCTGCTGCAGTCCAGCCTCTCCAGAGCTTTAAACGCTCACGCCCAGGAAGCATGCCCCCCATCATGACAGAAACGGTAGCGTGCCGGTCCGCAAATGCAGGACCGTGTTAAATTTAACTGACCCGAGCCTGACCACTTCTGAGTTTATCGCCAAGATGTTCAACTGCCCCCCATCCTGTTGCCATGGAGACCAGCAAGCCATGCCGCTGCTGACCTCACACGGAGCTGAACGAGCGGGCGGGGAAAGAAGGTGCACTCTGCAGCGAGAGGGGGGCAGGGGCGGGTTTGCTGGAGAAGGGGGAGGCTCTGAGAAAATGCCTCTCTTTTATTTCTCTTTTTCTCTCTCTTTCTTTTTTATGCAGCAACAATGGCAGCCCCAGAAAATAGACAGAGGGGGTGTTGTTGCTGTTGTTGTTGTTGCAGCCTCATTGTGCGCTCTGCCCCCGGGCCCCGAATGGAGACAGGGTCGAGGGCACCCCACTGTGTCACATGATCACAGAGTGACACACCCACTGTGTCTGTGGGTGCCCTCGGACTGGGAAAATAAGCAAATGCTCCAACAAAGATTCGCCCCCACTTCCCTTTCTAATGATGATTAATGAGCTGTGGGCGGGGCTTTGTTCTTTGGCGATCAGCCGCACGCCTGCAAGCTTTCAAACCCGCTCCATGCTGCCACAGGGCCTGGTGAAACACAGACATAAGGTGGTGCTATGACCTTCTGCGGACCTGAAAGCAAGTATGTGTGGGAAGACAGCGTCTCAGGGAATGTGACCACAGTGACCAGAATGTCGCCCCCTGCTGCCTGGGCTGTCTGCACTCACAATGCACAACAATCTTTTAGACTTAATTTTCAAAAGAAGGTGGGGGAAGGGCTGCTACAAAAACATCCCAAAACTGGGAAAGACCTGCCCCCTCCCAACACTGTCAAACCTATGGGCTGCGGGTTGAATCCCACAGGATAAAGGTCCAAATCTGGCCCACACGAGGATTTTCAAATAGAAACATATTGATTTGAAAAATCAATTTGGCATTCGCTATTTTTTCACCTGGGGGAGCACCACAGTGGTGAAGGAAAATAATATTTGGTACCTCAATTAAACTCACCAGGTTGAAACATACAATTCAGAACAAAATTAATTATTGATGGCAGGACCGAAGAAACAACAGTCAGTTTTCAATCAGACCCGACAGACCAGCGATGCAGCTGTAAAAGCTAAGCTACGCCAATGCTAATGAGGCAGCAAGGTCTGCTAAACCCCGGGTCTGCAAAGACACACAGGCTCAAATCTCGTCTATTTTCATACCTGTTCTTTATTCATCACCACTTGGTGAATAACCGCATGGTAATTACCTGCAGAAAATGCAGAGAAAGACAGTTAAATGGCCACCATATTGTAACCATGATCGCAGACAGGTAAAGCGATATTTGGTACCAGATATTATGAATCGTGCACTATACTGGTAATAAGGTTTTGACAATCACTGATCTTATGCAAGATGACAGTATATACCTGAAATGTGAAACTAAGAGCTTGTGAGGGTAGTTAATATGGACACAACCACTGACACTCTAGAAAATGAACATTTTTAACAAGGCACTTCAGCCCTTTCATCATTAGTACGTGATTTATCATCTATATATAAATATAAAATAGAGAAAGGTATTGTTATTGTTTTACTAGCCTACTACAAATTGACTTGGTCCGGCCCACCTGAGATTGGATAGGGTCCAATGTAGCCTGTTACCTGAGCGTGACCCCCCCTGCTCAAACCCGAAAATTAATAGTTCATAGTCTAACGCAGAATGTTTCCTTCGATCTGATAGTGTCCATTTAAAAAGAGCCGAGATTAAGACCTTGTGACGAAACTCGGCTCCTCGATGCAAGGTGTAGACCATCACAGGTGCCTCGGTTTGTTTATGGGTGGAGAACAAATTATGAAAGTCAGAAACAGACTTCAGGGCACAGTGTCCCTGGGGGGCAAAACAAAACCAGCGTTTTTTTTTTCCAGCCACGTGGGACCCCGAAGGACTCCCGAAGGGGCCGGTGGAGAACCATAGCTGAAATTAAGGTTTCCATTCCTTGTTCTTTGAGAAAGTAGGGAAAACAGGAAGGGGGGGGGAGCCCGCGGGCTTGTAGCGGCACTGGCCTCCCCCTCCGCCTGCCCTCCAGATGGCCTCCCTCCTCCACTAGCTACCGCGGGCGGGCGGCTGCGCAAAAACCAACCTCTGCCAAAACACAGGTGTCCAGGCATGGACGCCAACACAAGGCCGCTGAACGCCGTTAGATTTTCATTCCCAGGAGGAAGGCATTAAAACTTATAACATACTTTACTTTTGAACTTTTGAGTGGAGGTCAGACAGCTGGAGATGGTTGATATAGACAGCAGCATCCTGAATCCAGATCCTTAAACATGGGCTAATAAATGGGGGGAATGAAACCCAGCTGGGCAAGAAGAGGTCAGGGGGCCTCCGGTGGATCATTTGATTGGACTGGTAGACAGGAAGCCCCACCCCCCACTCCCCTTAGCCAATCACATCCTTAAACAGATTCCTGGGATTCGGCAGCCGTCTCACACACAAAAGGTGAATCTCAATATGCGTCCTTGACTGTACTTGTGTGCTTGTGTTTACATCATCTTCCACTGCCGAAGAGCAATTCCAATACTCAAGAACAGACGTACAGAGGATGGTGAAAATCCCCACATGTTGGTCTTGCTACGCCCCAATAACCAAGGATACGTTGGCTACATCCTCTCCGAACAAGACCAATCCCATGATTCATTGCACCCCAAGTTCGTTTTTGGAAGGCAAGTTAGCAAGACCAGTCTTGCCAAGACCACTAGTATGGTCTTTGTGTTCTTGGTACTGAGATTCACCCAAGATGCCATTCTATAGAACCAAATTGGCAGGGAATCAGCAGGAACAGGCCCAAAACAATGGTCAAAGCTCCTTGACCTAAATTCCACAAGCAAAGACAATTAAATTATCAGTGCAGCTGAATGGTTGATAATTTAGTTACCGCAGATATTGCAAGAGCCAAAGTTCACTTTAAAAGGCACAAGATAAACATCCATCCAGCCACAGTCACGAAAGCGGTATTTAAAAATGAGCTGGCATGCAGAGCCTGGCCGTGATCCTGGTTCAGATTTGTGGCCCCTTTAATAAGCAGCTGGCGGCCGCTCGATACTCAGGCAAATTAAAAGGCAGGCCTGAGGGACCTGGACAGGAAGCAGGAGATATCCACAGATCTGTCTGCAAAAGGTTCCCACAACCCGTCCCTTGGCAACCCGACACCAACCGCGACAAGGCTCTCCCAGCCTGTCCACCAGAGGGCGCTATTGGAGACAGGTGGCTGAGGAGAAACTCAACTGAGCAGAACGCCAGACATGTGACGACGGAAAATACCCCTCAAAACTTCAGATTAAAGTACCACACTGCACTGGCACATGCACACTAGAGGGTGTACAGGCCACTAACAAACCAGTGAAAAAACAGCAAGGGAAGCACGTTCACGTTACTGGTCTGACGGGTGTGAATCACTGTACAATGACGTGATGGGCATGCAGCACACGGACAGCTACAGATCAGGACATCAACCTTGATTAAGAAACACAAGACCGGTCACAGAGGTGCATTCTGGACTTTCTGAAGCATTTGCTCCACCCTGACAGGAAACAGAGACACCCAGAAACAGTAGGCTGGTCCACGTGCTGGCACAACCCTCCATAAAAGGCCCCCAGGATCACCGGGCAGGTTGAGAGATGGGGGGAGTGATGGCGAGGCAAGCTAACGCCAAGACACTGGGACGGCTTTAAAAGCCCGGCGGCAGATCTGAGACGGAGCTGGAAAGTGCACAAAGCTAACGGGGAGGAGAGACGGAGACAGACTGGCGTGCAGAAGGTAAACGCTGAAGTCGCTTTCGCTGCTCTTACCATTTCATCTGCGTCGCCCCCATTTCCTGTGACGGTGACCTGCCCCCCTGCCGAGGTGCTGGCCGTCAGGTTTGAGGAGCGACCCGTCGCTCGCTCACCACCATCATCCCAGGCACACCCACGGAGCCACAATCCCACGTCCGGAATATCCAGCCGGGAAAAAAAAAAATTGCAGAGGAATGCGGACGATAGGATGGTCGCCACGACGATTTCCCAGATCGGTGGGGCTCTCAGGCGCACCGGCGAGCGGCTCCCCCGCCGGGCGTCACCCCCATCGCCACAGCGCAGCCCTGCGGGGCCTCCCACACTCTGTGAGCTGCTCTAGATGGCCCCCGACAGGCCCCCCTACATTACAACACACACACACACACACACACGTGCGTGAGACAGATCTCGGTAATCGTCTCCCTTCGCCTTAGACGATGTCGCTCACAGTTTCCTTCCTCCTGCTGCCAGGCTTTCCTTCCTTCTGAGGGAAATCTGTCAGACTCCCTTTCTCTCTCTCTTTCTCTCCCCCGCTCCCTCTCTCTCTCTCACTCTCTCTCCCTGTCTGCGTGAAGATGTCAGACATAGCTCGGCCCCACTGTTTACCCACGCCTCCTCTCTCTGTCTCCCTCTCTCTCTCTCTCTCCCTCCCTCCCTTCCTCTCTCTCTCCTACTGCGGGGGAGGGGGATCTGTATAC
>JAODLD010000044.1:19305256-19337572 GCA_026781065.1 Mormyrops boulengeri | reverse complement strand
TATATAATTTTTTTTATTTTATACTCTTTTCTTTTTTATTTTTTTTTTTTTTTTTCTTTTTTTTTTTCTCTTCCTTCTTCCCCTCCCCCCCCCCTCTTCTCCCCTCCCCCCCTCCTCCTCCCCTACCCACCCCCCACCCCCCCCCCCCCCCCCCGAACCAGTCGCAGGAAATGCAGGTCCCCTTTCGAGTTATTTACAGGACTTAATTATGAGAGGAGATTAATATCCAGAGTTTATCAGACAGCCATGCAGGAGTCGGGCTGTGAACAAAGGAGCCCCCCACCCCCTCTGCCTCGGCACCATTCCGGGGGTGAATCCAGGCTCCACAGAAGTAGCACGCTGACACCGTGCCCCGCTGAGCCCGCGGCACACAGGCAGACCCGGTCAGCATCCCCGCTGGGAGCCAGAACCACAGCTGAGCGACGGACTGCGATGAATGGGGCAGCTGTCTGCTAACCCACCCCCCCTCCCCACCTCCCCCGAGTAGCCAGCCAACCCAAACATAAGTACTTCAAGCTCGCCGCTCGCCTTTTGGTATATGAGCGTGGAATCATCGCCCCGGGCATAGTGCCTGTGTGTGGCCTGGTGAAAGGCAGACGTCTACATCTGGGCGCTGCCTTAGTGCACATCTGGCGGAGTGTCACCCGGCATGTTTGAAGGTCATCCTATGGCTCCTCCCTGCAACACCAACGCTCAGCACGCCCTCACCGGCCTACCAGAAACAGATGCACTCTGCCGTTTCTCCCACGCCCATCCACAACTCCCCAGGATCCGTCAGGCTTCGAACAGGAGAAATTATCAATGGTATCATTCAGTAAATACACAGATTATGGACGGCTAATAGCATACAACCTCTAAACATCCCTCTTCTAGACTAGCCTGTCCAGACATCATTAATCTATATTTAGAGATGTGACACATCAAATGAAATATTTGAACTCTGCCTGAACTGGAAGGTGAGACTTGAGACAAAGGACATTAGGGAAATGATACCAAGAACCTTTGGGCAGTTATAAAGGCAGGCAACCTGGGTTTTTAAGTCAGCAGATGACATAAAAGCAAAAACGTCCTTGATTATACATATATTTTTAAAAGATTGCTACGGGGAATGATATTGTGGGTGGTATAGGCGAACACCGGTTTTAGAAAAAAAAAAACACTAAAACACCAGATTTTTGTAAAACTAATTTGACTGCCGGTAATTCCTAAAGAAGACATGGGCGTGCTTTTTTAAAATTCATATGAACACATATCTAAATGCACATTTAAAGAAGGCTGCTCGTGTGTATCACAGCTTCATTCACGGTTGCACAAGGCCAATAAATGACGTAATCGCGAACCCACTACCCTTTTTAATACGAAGCCCGTCCTCCCAGCTTTAACCACTGACAAAGTAGAACAGATATTTCCAAAGTTACTCTCTCGCCTTCCCTCTTTCTCTCAGAAACCTAATTTGATAGATCAGCTCTAACTCGATTATTTGTGAATCACTTGCTGCCTGTCTAGTCTCCCTTTGCCTCTCCGAAAGTGTCTGGTGGGCTGCCTGACTTCAAACGCGAATTAATGGTAGCTAACGTTGTGGTGGGTGTTTTCCCCACGACCCTAAATACAGTTAACAATAAAAAAACAAATATTTAAAATCTGACCAAACTTCCAACTGTAATTTAAACAATTGTTCAACACCCTTGCTGATTGAATGTTTCTCAGTAGAGAGCCGGAAACAGCGGTGATGCTGTCACTTTCTGCTGCTACCACTTTCCCCGATATTTTAATTTTAAAAAAAGATAAACAAAAAAGCACGTGCCTCTGAATAAAGACACAGCACGATTAAACAAATCACTCTCGAAATAAGCAACTACTTGTGTGACCCGCGGTTTTGCCGTGTCACCCGCATAAACATCAAACAGCAATAAATAAACGAAATCGTCGCGTTTATTTGAAAAGTGGTAAGGAGTGAGGGAAAAGGGGAAAGCTATCATTAAGTGATGAATGTGAAGCGGCCAGATAAGTACCTCATTGAAACCCTCCTGGAGCACGTCAGGGAGACTCCCCTTTGATAAGGACGCGATCATCCTTCTCACACGGAAACGTAGGCGCAGCCGAAACGTGCAAACGACAAGCAGCCTACAACGCAAAAATGCTGGGGTGCACAAAAGAAAGGCAGCAGCGACATCCCAGTTAGCCAGACGACCATACGTGCGAGCGACGAAACTAAACGATATAGGATACGAGCCGACCCGATTCTAGCCGAGTCGAATCGAGCCGTGTGAACGGCACTGCGCATGCTCGCCATCTGCTATCTGTTACCTCTCGCGTCGCCATGGAAACGCCTCAGCTCGCGGTGTCCGGCTGCGGGGCGGAGCGAAGCGGATACGCGTGTTTGAAAATATTAGTTAGCTTGCTGAAAAACATTGACATATGTAATTAGCATATTCTGAAAAAGCTTAAAAGTATTTTCAGATGCAGTGATGTAAAACATTAGATATATGTTTAACGAACCAGAGGGGATTTTGTAAGTATTGCATTTTAATGTATTTAGAAATATTCATTTTAGCGGGAAAGAGTGTGACGTGGGCCATTTCTCACTCGTTACAAGCTTGCAGGTTTGCAAAATGGAATTTAGGAAATGACTTCTATTGCCTAGATAGTCTATAAAACAACAAGTTCCATGTAAAACAATTTAACTTTAAAATTAGTCATGTGTTAAATTGACTGCATGGTTTAATTGTACTTCATCAAAATAATGAGAATGTAAATATGTGATTAAATGACAATAGTTAACACCCACTGAAAATGCAGCTATAAAATTAATGGAAATGTAAACACTCCATGACAGACAACTGACAGCTTCTCACAACTCAGCCCACAACATATCTGCTGCCTATGTGTTGATGTGCCTGTAAACACAAAGTATTCATTGCTCTAGTTACAGTCCTGTTTGTCAGTTCAAGCTGTAAAACCTGAGTGGGGTTTATTTTAAATTCATCAGAGCTACCACATGCTTTGCTGAGCTTCCCCCGCCCCCCAGGGCAGAGGTACGAGTGGTGGAAGGGGATGAAACCACCTTCATCCACGCTGCATGGTTACTGCAGCCCTAATCCGATTTAATGATCTTCCTCCGCGCAGAGGGTCTTAAAAACCAGAAGCTGTGCACACTGCAAACCAAAAGCAGCCAAGGAGATCCGCTGCAGTGCTGCTACGACACCAACAACAGAGACATTCAGGCAGGGCAGGGACGTAAATCACGCCCCTCTCCAACACTCACCGTCCCCTCACAAAACTTCAAAACACCAACCCCCCCCCCCCCATCACAAAACTCAAAGCACAGGAAGTGGTGATGTACTTCTGTTAATTTCCGAATGCAGCCCTACAGACTGAACACCGCCACCATCTTCTTCTTTGAGCCTGCAGCTGAGAGTCACTTTGTGAGGACGCCAGCACACAGCGCATTCAATCGCAAGTGTTCCCCCAAATTAACATTTTCTAAATCACCTAATTACAAAATGACACCCTTCATGCCGACTGCACTTGCCTACTTGCATACACTTTATAAAGTCGTCACTGTCAACAGCATCATCATCATCATTATCGCTATTTTTGTTATAATTGCCGCCTCCCTGCACTCAGTCAGATTCCTGATTTAATTTGCCCGCTATTAATGCCTGTCGTCTGAAAGCTGAGCTGCAGCTTTAGGGTAACTGCAGGAGAGATAGCACTAGAGTTTTAGGGAGAGTGCTTCTGGAGCTGAGTAACAGACGGTGCTGAGGGCTGAGCTGTCCTTTTCGGGCCTTGCTGACTCCGCATTCTGCTACCAGTTCCCATGGTGAGCGACCCGGACGTGGCAAACTTTCCCGTTGATGCATTAGATCCACAATGCTGCTCTCTTATTAGGTTAGAAGATACATACCCCTTCTACCCTGAGAACTTCATAAAACTGATGGTCTTTTGAGGAAGGAAAGGCAGAAGGCCCTTTCTTAATCATGCCCCCCCACCCCCAACAAATGTCATCAGGTCTTCTATAAATTCAGTTTTTCTAACACTCGTCATTGTACACATGATCTACAGTCCCAAACGTGAAAAACCAAACCTGCTCATAGTCAGATTCATAAACATACAAATTACAACATTTCCTGCCAAATTTAAATGATAAATTTACCTAAACCCCTCAGAAACCCCTGGGTATTACGGAAACGTGGGCCGATCTATGTTTGTTAGAATAGAATAGAATAGAATAGAATAGAATAGAATAGAATATCTTTATTGTCATTGGACAATGTACAACAACACGCTTTCCACCAAAGCTATAAAAAATTAAATAAAAAATAAACATGGAAATATAATAGAACATAATATGTAGAGTATTGATCTACACTGCCGATTTACCATATATGGTGGGACCATGATTGCAGTGGAACTTTTTGTAATTTAATGTGACAGATGATAGAAATTGAAGAACAGGGCTTAACTGGCAAAAAAAAACAGGAGAACTGCTACATTTCCGTGATTTTTGGTGTCATTTGTTAGGAAAAGAATAGCAACATTAGGAAGAAAATAGCTCTGCAGTCATCGAGCTGCAAAAGGAGCCTCGATGCTGTAATTACACTTCATTTTCATTACACTTGCATGCAAATGCAGCCAGAAAGGCGGGGAAAATTGCAATTTCACAAAGGGCAGATGACAGAATAAAGTGGAAGCTGTGCTGTCGGCAACACAGGCCGTAGGGAGAGGGTATGAGCTCCAATAGACAGAGATACATCAGAGGGGAGGCGAGTAGAATGAGATATCTACCATGCAGAAAGCTGCAGCAGACCACATCCTTCCCCTTTGCTCCTGACTTCCTGCCCAGACCTGATGTGCCACACCTAATCTATCGCACCAAACAATGTCTCTTCTGAATCAGAGTGTACTCCATGCTTCCTGTACTCACATTCCTTTAAGTGTCTCATTTTATGCAAAGCAATCAGAACAATCGCACAGATTGTGCCATTGTGAGCTAGGAGCACAGTACAGTTATTCCTTTTGCCCGCTGTTGAAGCGGATGTTACAGCTGTCTTAACGGTTGGGTGACCCCTTGTGGCCAAATATACACCTTTCATGTACAATGAAAAAGTGATGGAAAAAGACTAAACCTTTGAGAAATACTAGTAATTATGCAAATTCAAGCAAATGGTATGTTGCATTTCATTCAAGATTTATTCTAACAGTAATATAAACACACGGAATGTGTAGTAAATATTTTAATTGTATTTATAATATTATTTATGTTTATCATATAAAATCTGAGGAAATATGAAAAGACACCACCTGAATGCATATAGTTCTTACAAGGAAAGTTAAGGGCGATTCATTAACATAGTTCAAAATATTGTACTCATTTTTTTTTCTTCCTGAGACTTCATTTGATTCCGTTTTAGTCAAAAATACAGATCTTTAACCACTGCGCCGCCTGCAGGCCATTGACTATACGAGCAGTGGCTCACAGCTACCTGAATATTAAACATTTAAACAGGTGTAGGTGTAAAGCGAGGTACTCACGGATCCCTCCCCTGGCAACTTCTTCCGATGAGCCGAGGAAGCCATGGGTGTAACATCGATAAAACGGACAGCAGAGAGCCGCGTACAATGGACCTAGAACACAGTGTAAGTCTGACTGCGGCAACTCTTTTCAGATTCATAAACCTGTTTTCAGATTCATATACCTACTTCATACAGTGCAGAAGAGTTTGACGAGAAGGTGTGGGTATGCTCTCGCCGTTACGCGATGGAAAATACACCGTGCACCTTACCTTTCTTAAACTTTGATTACAGTAATATAGTTAATGAGTTTATGAAGTTGCCTCTTTTGTAGAGAATCTAAAATATACAAGCACGCCCGAACTGCTTGCCTACTACATAACTTAATTTTTCAATAAAACAAACTTACATTCCTCAGATACAGTTTGGTGTATCTGGTGTTGGGCTTCAGGGGCGATTGCAGTCGTAGATTTAAAATAAGTTGAGTGTAATAATGGTATAACAGTGTTTATGAGGTTCTGGTGATTTAGTGTCATTATGTGAAATGGTATATATTTTTATGGTAACACTTGATGGGGTACAAATACCTAGTAATAGGCCTAAGTCAGTTACTACTGAAGTATAAATTATGAACAAAACATGAACAAGTATTGTTGCTACTTGAGACAAAAGATGTCACGATTCATTAAGGATGAACAAACATGATTTCAGTATGTAACTTGTATTACTAATAATTGTATTTGTTTCTTCAGTAGTTCCTTAGTAGTTCCTTCGGTAGGCTATTTCACAAAGGTTTACAAAACTAACAGATATAGTAACAAATGCAGTAACTGCTTGGAGTGAAAAATGCATCAGGATTCATTAATAATGAACAAATATGAGATCAGTATTTCACTTGTCTTATTCGTGACTTGTACCTTAGTAGTTCCTTCAGTAGTTCACAAAGGTTTACAGAATGAAGAGACATAGTAAACTATATCTATGCTTGAGGAAAAAAAAAAAAACATGCGTCACGATTAATTAATGACAAATTAACATGAGATCAGCATTTAACTAAGACTAAGTTTGTGGTTAATTAATACAAAAATAATAGTATAATACTATATTATTTGTGCCCCGTTAAGTACCATTTTTATTTGTGCATTCGCCACACTGTTAAACTTTTCGCGTACCGGTGTTTGCGTATTATTATTCAATATGTTAACAAAACCAAACATTAAGTGCTGTACTCACCGGGTATGAAATAATCCGTTTGGGAGGAAACCATCACCGATCGTGGGTTTAAAATAAAAATAATAATCCACGTCGGGACTCGGGAGAGTCAGTTTTTCCCCTCCTCGCCTTTTTCAATCTCTGCAGCGCATTGAAACAGGCCGGCGTGTTGCCATGGTTATGGTGTAGCGACACCACGCGACGCAGTGTGAAGTACAGCGAACGCCCGGCAGGGGTGCAGCAGCAGCTGCGGCTTCATGCCTGCGTTTCCCCCACTCAAATTCCTTCCCATAAAGAAAATTAAATGCTACCAAAGTACACAGCAAATAAGAAGTTCTTTTACTTAGATGAGTTTACTCATTGGTAAGCAGTGTCGGTCGAAGCTCACGTGGAGACCTAGGCAAGCTTCACCGCAGGCCGCCAAGACTACCAGCATTACCATCATCGCTTAGCTGTTCAGTGCAGAGGGAGCAGGTACGTCTAGAGGCGCGTGGAGCGTGTAGAGCGAAAGTGAAGTGAAATCGGCTCGCTACTCGGCGCCAGCTCAGAAGAGGGCGCCCTAGGCGGCCGCCGATGCCACCTAATGGGATGAGGGGTGCTGACAGTGTATGTCACTTACAAATCTCTTTCTACGGGATTACAGAAGCCAATTCACCTTGGCATTTTAAAGACAAATTGCAAATCACAGTTCAGCTCTTACACAGTATTCCACAAGGTGGGCATACAGGGATCAGCCATAACATGAAAACCACTGACTGGTGAAGTGAATAATATTGATTATCTCTTTACTATGGCATTTGTGAAGGGTATCGTAATATATTAGGCAAGTGAACAGTCAGTCCTTGAAATTGATGTGTTAGAAGCAGGGAAAATTCGCCATGCATAATTATCTGAGTGATTTTGACAAGGACTAGATTGTGATGGCTACATGACTGGGTCAGAGCATCTCCAGAACTGTAGGTCATGTGAGATGTTCCTGGTATGCAGTGGTCAGTACCTATCGAAAGTGGTCCAAGAAAGGTCAATCGGTGAACCGTTGACAGGGTCCCGGGTGCCCAAGGCTCACGGATGTGCATTGGGCGCAAAGTCTGATCCCACAGGAGATCTACTGTCGCACAGATTGCTAAAAAAGTTAATGCTGGCTGTGACAGAAAGGTGTCAGAACACACAGTGCATCGCAGTTTGCTGCGTATGTGGCTGCATAGCCGCAGCGTGGCCATAGTGCCCATGCCGACCCCTGTTCATGGCCAAAAGTGCCTACAATGGGGATGACTGGATGACAGAACTGGACCATGAAGCAATGGAAGAAGCTGGCAGAGTCTGATGAGTCATGTTTTCTGTTACATCATGCAGACGGCCAGGTGCATGTGCGTCATTTACCTGGGGAGGAGATGGCACCAGGGTGCACTGTGGGAAGAAGGCAAGCTGGAGGAGGCAGTGTGATGCTCTGGGCAGTGGTCTGCTGGGGTACCTTGGGTCCTGGCATTCATGTCGATGTTACTTTGGTACCATCTACCTAGGCATTGTTGCAGACCTAGTACACCCCTTCATGGCAGTGGTATTCCCTGATGGCAGTGGCCTCTTTCAGTAGGATAATGCACCCTGCCACACTGCAAAAGTTATTCAGGAATGGTTTCAGGAACATAAAAAGAGTTCAAGGTGTTGATTTAGCCTCCAAATTCCCCAGATCTGAATCCGATCAAGCTTCTATGGGATGTGCTGGACAAACAAGTCCGATCAATGGATTCCCCAACTCGCAACTTGCAGGACTTAAATGATCTGCTGCCAACGTGTTGGTGCCAGATACCACAGGACACCTTCAGAGGTCTTGTGGAGTCCATGCCTCGATGGGCCAGAGCTGTTTTTGTGATATGAGTGATCTACAAAATACTAGGCAGGTGGTTTTAATGTCAACGAACGATCTGTGTAGATGCATAGATCTTCATATCTAACCATGTGGAGTTTAGGCCTCTCAGCCACTTTTGAGGTAGTCTGACATGCCTTGACATTTTAAAATGTTTCGCCTATCTAAAAACATTTATCCCAAAGTGCTACATAGGGCCTGTGCTTTTATTCAGCACAAACTTTGATTCAGCACTTTTTTGGATGGACCAAAGAAAAAAAAATGACATGACAATGACATGAAAAAAATGACATGACATGACTAGATGACAAGACCATCTATGCTGGTTATTGACTTTCCATACTATGAAAATTCCATCATTTCATTCGAACTGTTATAACAATTTCTGACATTTTTTTCATATACATTTTCTATACAGATATCAGTTTTAAAATATAGCTAGCAATCAGGGAATCATTTAACTAGTGTGATGTGTCCCGAAACATTAAATGGCAAGACTTATAACTTTCAGTGATACTGATAAGTTTATATGCATCTTTTACAATCTGTGAATCAAGCAATCTCAGGCTACAATGTAATCATGTTACACCAGCTCAGGAACACCTGCGTTGGATTTTAAAATTCTTCTATTCAGCCATTAGGAACCACATTGGCAAGCAAAACCATATTTAACCAAACATCTGAATGTTCACACATTCAGTTGCATTTGGATCATTACACTCAAGTTACCCTAATAGTCTGGGCATTGTAATTCAATAAAGCAGGACATGCATCTGAAAGGCTTGGTTGACGTGAAAGATCTTTTGTCAGAGAAACATTGTATAATCCCTCAGCTTCTAGCACTGGCTTTGGATTATTTCATGCAAGACAATGCAGATATTACTCATGCTACTAAGAATAATTAAGTAACACATGATTTTCATAAGATGGAAAGATTAAAATGATTTCAGGGGCCCCTGAGTGACAGGGGCCCTAAAAATCTTTGGAACATAATTTTATTGCCCAGGATTGGGGGACCAATGTAATTTGCTTTCATGTAACAGCACCCTCATCACCTCCTATCAGAAATCCATAATCTTGAGTAAAAACACAATGAAAAGCAACAGAAATGTGCATCAACAGACACATACAGTATAACGTATATTAATCTTCAACATGTTTAGTAGCATAACAAGAAAATTGCCAAAAGATCCAAAAAATAAGTTAGAGCACCAGACATCCTCTGTGCCACAGCAAACCTTCCTGAGTACAAGGTATATCTGGGAATCACATGAGATGATAGAATTTTCTCTTTATGGAAACTCAATATCCAGTATAGGTGTCTTTTAATGTTACGTCATATCTTTTCTTTGGTCCATTCTCAGTAATAACAGAGGGTTTCTCCAAATTATCTGCTCTATAGTCATCTTACTTAGTTATATTTGACCAATCTGGTTGTTTTCAGACTTTTTAAAGTTTAAAATAACCTTGCTGCCGGACAGGTTACTTGGGTTTATCAGAGGATGCACTGGCCTTCGTATACGTCAATGTATGCAAAATTATCTTCATATATTCGGCATTCAAATACCATTGTTATGATATTTTTAAATGCCACATAAATAAATAATGCGTGTTAGACAATGTTGAGTTCTGAATTTCATTGATCCTAGTTATGTGTAGATTTGAAATTTCATATTATATAATGTGAAATGATATATTCAACCCAATCATTAATATTTTTTTTAAAAAAGAGATAAAAATGTAGCAACTTAAATTTTCTACCTTTTATTCTAAAGTAGCAGAAGAATTTTGCCTTATTTGTAAGGCTATCTGCTCTAAATACACGACATTGTAGAATATTTCAAGCAATTTGCATAAGATTAACCTCAGTTATTACATTGGACATGTGTATTATTCATTGCATATATTCTCCCACTTTGGCTGTGAGTTCAGCCAATTCTCCAGACACAGCTACAGGGACTAACCAGTAATTAGATTTATATCTTATATGGAGGTAGATTGGAATGCGTGAGATTGATGTTGTCCCCAGGCTCCCTCTGCTGCCCAGATCGAGACACGACAATATGAAATTAGTCACGCCAATAAGCTACTGTCCGATAACAAAATTAAAAAGAAGAGCAAATGCTCTTTCAAGTCCTAAAACTGAGGAACTTTTAACCAAAGTAGCTCGCTATGAAACTTTACTGAAATTCAAATTCAGTGAGATGACACAGACCAACTTCATGGTCGAGATATCGGGTTCATGAAGGATTTAGCGCTACGGTTTCCAGAGATGTGTTTTAATGAGTAGCTATGACCTATCTGCATAATTACTTAAGTAATGTAACACAACAACAATCATAATACTTTTCCATTTCAGAATTAAGGTTGGGGTATAGTGATGGACTGGGTTGGTAACTCGAGACTTGCAGTGTCTGATGAATTAATAAAGTGTCTCTTCAATAAGCATTTAATTTGCAATGTCCCTCAATAATCTCAATTCTGAACCCATAATTCTCATTATTCACAAAAAATGTAGCTCGGTCAGCATTTAATTTCACTTCCACAGCAGATACTCATTCCAAGCTTAATCTAAAACTCAATGTCGCCAATTTTTCCAGTTGACCTAGGACAAGAATTAGCTATTAAAATCTCATGCAAAATGCTGTAGCTAGCACACATCATGCATGATATTTAAATTGTAGGGCAATGCAGTATCACATTTTTAGTGAGCTCTAAGCTAACGACTAACAAGTGACATTCTATGGATGTGGGTAGCACTATAATATTCCATACGTATAATGGGCACTTTATACACCAGACAAGGATGTTATGAATCTATGCTATCCTAGATGATGGGAAGACGTCTTCTTCAGTCGAGGCTTAGGAATGGGCTTCAGGAAATCTTCTGGGGAAATGGAGATATCTGCAGTTTTCTGAATGGTAGCTAAATTGACACTTTTACTGCGGTTAGGAGCGGCTCGCTTAGACTGGAAGTCTATGGTGGCATATTCCGTGCTGGTGCTCGTAGGCAGTGTTCTCTGGCCGGCGGGTGACTGTCTCTGCAGGACCTGGACCTCAGCATACTGGATTTCTTCCTGCAACTTCTTCTTCTTGTTCGGAACTGAATACACAGGCGTCTCTGCTACAGGGTCATAGACGTGTGTTTCGGTTGACTGATGAGGGAAATAACACACAAGAAAAACTGTGAAAACACCAATTACCATTTACCATGAACTAGACCTGATTCATATTTTAAGACCATGTTTCCCAATCCGGTCCTCAGGGACCCACAGACTGTCGATGTTTTTGCCAGGAGCTGGGAGGGAATCGACTGTGGATCCCCGAGGATCGGACAGGGAAACACTACTTTAAAAGACACATTAAAAGCATTTTGGATTTATCTTTATTAATACTGCTGCACAACAAAAATTATTTTCCTCTAGGGACCAATAAAGTTGTATCTCATCCATCTCTTATTTTAATGTATTGGATTGAACCTGTAACTGTGGCTTTTGTTAACCTATATTTTATTTTAGATGTATAATTGTGTTATGTGGCACTATTTGGAACAGAAATCTTTCACAGCGTTCCTTAATTTGCATCACAGTTCTACAAACCACACAGCTGGAAAAACATGGCACTGGGCACATTACCCCGTGGTGTGGATCCTCGGGAGGGACTGAAAATACAAAAGAAGAAAGAACACTGTGCATTCCTGTCTCAGTTACCAGAGAACACTGTGCATTCCTGTCTCAGTTACCAGAGAACACTGTGCATTCTTGCCTGGTTACCATAGTAAACTGTGCATTACAGTCCTGGCTACCAAAGAATGCAGTACATTCTTGCACTAGTACCACACATACATATTTATTTAATTAGCAGACACATTTGTCAAAAGCAAGATACAAGTGAGGCAAATAGTGTAGTACATTTTAAGCAAACAGCTGTCAAGTAGTCAACTAGGCATAGGTGTAGCTAGGCTGAACTAACAATATGCCATGGTACAAATGTAATTAGTAACACGGAACACTGCCTTCTAGTACAAGTTACCATGGAAACACTGTACATTCATGTACTAGTTTCAAGAGAACATTGGAAAAAATGTGAAAATTCTACTCTAATTTGTTCTGCCAATATGTGCCCCAGATGTGTTAATGGTTCAGCACTACAAAAATGTTTATGATAAACCCACTCTTCTTTTGGTGTATATAGTCATTATGCAACTATATTTTCATAAGTGTAGGAATTAATGAGGAAGTTTTGTGCAATAACTGGGAACTGCAATAAAATGTTTATACTGACAGCATTTATTCATGTACATGTGCCTCAAAAGCTACTGACATAACTCATACAGACAACCCTGGATAAGAACCTTTGTTATGCAGTTCAGTGATGTAATTCAAGAAGGTGTTTGATGGATGTAGACTAAGCTGAGAAATAGACTGGTTGTGATTTGTGCAGCTAAATGTATAAAACTTGGTTAGGCATGTTAAAGTCACATCCCATTCACTTCTAACTAATAAAACAAGATTAGAATTTTAATTTTAAAAGCTACAAAGAACAACTGAAGCAGTACATTGCTTCACATACATGTGCTGTGTACACACACAACTGGTGTCTGATTTGTCCAGCTTTGCGATATTGTGCATTTAAAACTCGGCAAGTATTCATTAGTTAATTATATACATCTAAAACTCCAGGTTAAATTACTAAGGCCAAACGTGATCTACTACCTTTCTTTTTTCTTGATTGGTTCGTGACTCTCCGAGGATTTAAACCCCACCTGAAAAACAAGAATTCCACTGACATTTGGTTCTAGTCAGGATCTGTGCCTGTCTGGGTCTGTCCCATGTGTCTTCTCCCCGTTTGAGCCGTCCTCACTTGCCGTCTTGTTTGATGTTACCCTAGTGTGCTTCCCTGCTACCTGGGCCACCACATGGTGTAACAGCCTAAACAGTCAGCTACTGTCCTGACTCCACTTTTGTTGTCGGTTAACTAGAACTTAGACTAGAAGCCAGCCTCAACTAATTACTTTAACACTTATGTTATATTGTGTTTTCATGTTTTCTTTGCATATCATGTATTTCAGTTTCGGTTCCTTGTTCTATTTCCTGTTCATAGTTTGTTTAGTTTTCCTTGTTTTAGTTTCCATTCGTGTTTGGAACCTTCTGCATCTGTTAATTGACTTTACCTTCGTTGCCCCTAGTTTGTAACAGCCCACACCTGTCCCTTGTTAGCCCTTCTTATCCATGTCTATATATGCGCCTGTCCTTACCTAGTTTCCTCATTAGGTCATTGTGGTTGTTACTGTGTGTTATTTGCTATGTTGTTCGTGTTCTTCTCCTTGTTTGGTTCCCACGGTTTCTTCTTGGTGATACTTTTAATGTTACTTTTCTTTGTATTCAGTTGTGTTACCTTTTGCTTAGTTTTTGTTAGTTCTTGTTTTACTTGTTTTGTTTTGAGCCCCTCGTGGTACCTTTATTTTCTGGTTCTCCCTTTGTGTTCTGTTTTGTTGGAGCCGCTATGCGGATCGTCTCTCATCATGCCCCACTGTAACAGTTCTTTATTTTGTGTTGGTCTTTTCAAAAGGGACTTAAAACATGTAGAGTTTAAATACAATGTAAAACCACAGGACAGAGAAATCAATGTATTGATTTCATTATATTGCTGTATAGCAATATTTAAAAATGGTGTTTGGTCTGTATCCTGCTGCTATTGTACAGAGGTACTGTAGGATTTCAAAAATCTGTCTTTAACCACTATGTTAGTCTGATTAAAAGATTACCACTGGATTACCACTATAGCTATACCGAATTGAGGGGTCATCAGTATTCTGTGGTGTAACATGACTACATGTAAATCATATCAGATAGGAGGAAAAACCCAAATACAAGTTCTACTTTCCTTCTACAGCCAAGAAGTGATTCAATGTTAAACATATAGTTAGGAGACCGAAGCCACTGAGCAGTGTTCCTGAAGCACTCTTATTAGCGTTTAGCACGCCCAGGGATGGACTGGCCATCTGGCATATCGGACATTTACCTGATGGACCCCACACCACACCTGCAAAATTTACCGTCCGGGGCCCCAAAGTCCAGGGAGATTTCTAATCCTGGTACATCCCTGAGCAAGCCTGTACGAATCACTGTTTTACATGAACTTAATCAAACGAACTGGGTCCCAATGAAGCAATTTCGCCCATCCTTACTAGGATTGCATTCCTGAAGAACCAGTCGGATCGGTCTTCTGTAGTCTCCGGTGTTTATCATGCCTAGCTACGCCCCCTCCCAGCTGCCAATCGTCTTGGTTGTTTGCCCTCCCTATTTTAGCAAACCGTTTACTGAACCCTGGTGCATAATCGTCCAATTCAGTCTCAGCGTTTGCGCAGTCTTTTTGAGTTTTGCCTCCTGGTTACTATCTGTTTTACTGTCCCTAGGCTGATTTTCTGCCCTGCTTGTCTCGATCTCGGCTTTATTCTCCGATTTGGTTTGTGTTCGTTTCTGTCCGCCTGGTTTCCAACCCTCCAGTGTTTGACCATAACATTTTTGCCTTGTCTTTGATTAAAGACACTTTGGAGCCGTTTGCGAGTCTGCCAGTGAATCATTTTTGTCCACACCATAACACTACAAGGAAACGACGCGCATATGTATGTCAGCAGCGCGTTTTCCAAAGTATGGCTGAACTCTTTTGGGTGGTTAATAATTAACGGCCAAAGTTAGTCAATGATACACGTCGTTATGTTAACAGAAATGTTTTCCCATTGAAGAGTTTTCTGAATTCTCAGTGTAAGGTGAACTACTTTAATGGATTTGGAACCCTTTGTCTATAATAGCCTTTTAAAATGACAAAATACTCCGCAAATATGATAAGCAACTGATCGAATTCAGAAGATGAACAAAGTAGTAAAAAACTTTCAGTACTGTTTGGCGTAACCTGAACGCTTTTCAGCACTGATAACTTTTAGCCCAATAAAATATGGAGAATACTATCGGTATACCTGAAGATACGTTTAATAACTCAGTTTAAAAAATAAATTTAAAATCATCCCTTATTAGGCACCTTATTAGTGTGTTCTGGTAGTTTTCCTGCAAAACTTGACTTACCTGTCAATTGTCTTAGTGAAGTAGTTTCCCATGGCAATTCATGTTTGTCTCACGCTCATCACATATGCTTCCCAAGACGCACACTGCGCTGTGCGAAATGCGGCTTCCTCGTTCCCAGAAGAAAATGAACTTGGTTCACCGAGTAAAACGTTAATAAGCCCAGACGAGGAGACTGCACTGTGTAATATATTATTTCCTTGTTTCTGGGCCACGGTAACTGCGTTTTAAACGGAAGCGCATGGGGCGCAGTAAGTTGGCAGAGACTCGATCAGCCCAGGCGTTGGTGTGAATTGCGGCGCAGGTGAAATCTGCACAAGTTCTAATATTAATGTAAATACGTAAAAAGTGATAGTCTGTAGTAAAATATAGTAACGGCCTTATTTCTTGCCTACGCGCTTTAATATCACATCATGATATATCCTATTTGTTAGTGTTATGAATTACTCCTTGAATGTTAATTAATTTGTACAGTACATCCTGTGGATCTCAACATTAGAGTTCAGTTAAAAATATTCGTCTCCAAGTTATTAGTTTCGCTAGAGAGCCAAAACCAAAAATTGTAGCAGATAAAGAATAACTTGTTTTGAAATTGATTTTCGAGCATGAAAACTGGTCTGCGTGCTTATAAATAAATGCAGTGTGCCAATATCGGTGAGAAATTCAGACGGGCTCATGCTGATACGGCTCACAAGTATTACATTTATTTCCTACTAAGTGCTCCTGGTTTCACCCCCGAAAGGAAATACCGGATGAAGACTCAAAGAAAAAATCGGAATGCCGGGTATATAGCGCCTCTTTCTGGCCAGAACCCCAAATTTCACCCTGGGAAAACGGGGAAACGGTTGGTAGTAAGTAAATGATGAAACCTCATGCAAACTTCAGGTACGGTTCCTCTTCTTGTGCCGAGCTACATGTAGTGAAAAACGAATAAACTAAAACTTGGCACATTTATTGGCCGAATAGAGTAAAACATCTGGGGTAGACAATAACAAACGGTGCGACGATGTCTCTTTTGTGACCAAAGAAGGGACTGTGCTGTTGTCCTTTTGATTTTATTGCAGACATTATTCATGAGTTCTCATACTCATAATCGGCACAAAATGTAAGTAGCAAACATTTTTTAAATTAAAAGTAATATTCAAAGGATGGCTATTGCTCCAACATAATATTCCTTTATTTTCAATCAAGATGTCTTTTCTCCTTTCTTAGCCACATTGATCTTTACGTCGTTGATGACAGGCTGGAGGTCATCACTCCTACGCGGTGCTTCCAAGCAGAGGATGCCGTCATGAGAAAGGGTGGCTTTCATTAACAGGGGGTCCACACCCAGCGGCACAATATAAGTGCGCGTGAATTCACGGCTGACAAAGCCGTGCTGGTCCAGCCGCTGGCCGTGGCGCCCCGTCACCTCCAGCAGATTGTCCACGGTCCGCACACTCAGCTCGTCTGGCGTGAACTGGCACACGTCCAATAGGACCCGGAACCAGTCCTCCTCGCACTCCACCTGCGAAAAGCCCCGCTCCAGCTGCTTGTTGATCCGGGGGCGGATGTAATATCCGTGGTAGAGCGTGGGCGCCAGAAGGTCCTGAGGACTCAAAGCTGGGAGGATGGCGTATTGTGGGGAAGATAAACGTTTAGTTTGTTTTCACGTTAGACCACGAAAGAACAGCAATATAACCTAATGGAGCTCCTTTGTCATTAATTATTTTAGGGATTACTTTTATACTGAATACTCTAAAATAATGCTATAAAGAGGAAAATTACACACACTCTGTTAATACAAAAAACAAACAAATAAATATATGTATTATATATATACCAGGAAACAAATCAGATTTGGAGATTGTCATATGCAAACAGCTCCTCTATATCTACACTTAACAGGTCTTAATAAAAGCAGTAAAATCTATTTATAATTATTGAACCAGAATTAATTCAAGTGCTTGTAGCTCTAAGTGGAAGTAATAAGAAGGCTTACTACAGGAACTGTAGCTGCTGTGAACACTACAGCTTATTTAAATTCCCCTGTTGCCATATATTTTCTCCCTGGAGCATTTAAATACTTTCAGTATTGTGTGAAAACTGGCTTCCTGAAAAAAAAAATATTGCATGTGAACATTGCCATTGCATTATCGATTTATGTGAAAACAGGAGTCCAAAAGTAAAGCTTAAATACAATTCATTAACAATTACTATCCCCAGAAAAAGTAACATTGGTGTTGTCATGACTTTTAGCTATTTTCATAAGGTAATGCTTGTGCGCTAAGTCTTTTAATAGTTCAGATTGACTGGCCTTGGGTTTGTTCCATCTCCAAAGAGGTGAAGTGGCTGTTTATTTTTGGATCGGAGTTGGGGATTCTCTTTCAGTTACGTTAGCGCTAATGAAACTCATCCGCGCAGCCTAGTTTCATCAGAAAGATAAGAGCTGTGCTGCGTCACAGGGAAAATGCTTAACGTGTCAAAGTCCTCTCATGGAGAATTATGGCCCATTCCAATCTGAAATCATTTTAACAAGACTGCTGGTTTCTCTGTTTTCAATAAATCATGTGCTGATCGTGTGCTCTCTGATTAAAAATTGATGTAGAGAGACTTGGTACAGTAACCGGGCTTCTAGCCTACCAATCTGGAGGGGCATTTACGAAAGCGGGAGGTCCAGACGGATCATTCATTCAGCCAGAGGTCCTGAAATTCTGGTCCTAAATCCCACGTGAAATTTGAGAGCTAACGGAGGTACGCATCGCTTGTTCAAAAGATGTCAACAGATAATTGTGGGCGACTCGTAAGAGCGGTAGCCAAAAAGTCACCCGGGCTGATTCCAATGGCATCATTCATGTAAACATGATACACTCCGTCCCGCGTCAGCACAATAGTCTACAAGGTTCTAGAAAGTGCAGTGCCTTTCCTGGTCTTTAGTATGCTGTGCTGTGGCAATGTTTCATGGGAACACTGGGAAAAAAAAATTATTCCCTTACCCTCCCCAAAATTCTGGTCGTAGATGCGACTGGGGGAAGCCATCTCGTACTCGGTGCTCATCGGGTATGCGTGGGGAACGGTGCGCTCAGCCATGCTGACCCAGATACGAGGAACGACCCTGAGGAGAGAAGGAGGGAAAAAAACAATCCGAAAGCCTGAGAGAAATGGGGAAGTAAATAAAAGGAGTCGGTGCGATGGAAGGACTGAGCTTGTTTCTGTGAGAGAAGGGTAATAAAATGCTACCAGGAATAGCTCCTGTCAAGCATGCCAGCACGGAGATCCCCCCAGCAACGATGTTTACATAAGGGGGCACGCCACTAGGGGATTCAGGAATCCTGATCAGTCTAGTAGCCCCAAGGACTCCAAGACAGGCAGACAAGCAGCTGATGTTTCCAGCATTATACTGACGGGGAAAAAGCTCTGAAATGTGTCAGATTACGTCTCAGGAAAAGCGCCGCTTCACGTGAGGGCAGGCTCTGTCGTCGCGGGCCGCTGAATTTCACAAAAACACTGAAATAGACAAGTGAGATAGAAGTTAGTTTCCTTTCCCTCGATGGCTGTACCTCTGGCTGGGAACATGCTCTCTGTCTGCCTCCAGTGAGGTTATGAGTCATCGTCAAAACGTAAAAAGACTTTAATAGCTGGGTCAGAATGAGACATAGCTTAGTGCTTTGAGTTCCTTTGTGATGACTGACCAATCGGGGACCACCATTGTCACAAGCACCTCTAAAAAAACAACCTCTCCATTCTTAGTTTGAAAGTTAAATATACTGTTAATTAACTTTAGTCAACTTTGTTGATTTATCATTAGAGGTACGCAATCGATTGCAAGTGTTCTAAATCTGATATATTTGTATTATATCCAATAGTTATGATGCAATAAAACAATGATCATGGGGTCACTGATGCTCTACAAACCCCAGCACTGAATCAAATTAGCCCTATGATGACGGCCCCCGGGTTATTCTCTGCCTTGCACCCATAGCTTCCAGGGTAGGCTCTGGACCCCCATGATCCTGCATAGGACAAGTTGGTACAGAAAATGTGTGGATGCATGGATGGATGAATTAACGCAGTAGTTATCAAAACATACCATTTCCACATATCTGTAATCTTATGTATCCGACCTTAGAGAACCTCTCATCCAGCACAGGGTCTTGGCGAGTCTGAAACCCGTAACGGGAAGCAGAGGGAACACAGTCACACTCACTAAGGGCAAGTTAGAGCCACCAGTTCACCTAACTGGATGTTTTTGGACTGCAGGAGAAAACATGGAGATATGAGGAGAACATTGGAATGTCATTCACCGAAACTCAAACCCACAGCTGTGAGGAACCACTGCTTGGCACAGAGCCACCAAAACTGCCCTTCTAATCAAATATATGATTATTTCGTTGGACCTTTATCCCTTAGCTTTGATTATGGTGCATATTCATTACGGCATTGTTTCCACATGCTGATGCAACATCTTAACATTTCTTTCCATCCAGACTTGCATTAATTTCTCATCAAGATCTTGTACTGACGATTGGTGAGTTGAACCACTCCGTAAAGTCTTCTTCAGCACATCCCAGATTTCCAATGGGGTTAAGGTCAGGCCTCTGTGGTGGCCAATTCATGTCTGAAAATGATTCCTCATGCTTCCTGAACCACTCTTTGACAATTTGAGCTTGATGAATCTTGGCATTATCGTCCTGGAATATGCCCATAACATTAAGGAAGAACAAATCCATTGATGGGATAATCTGGCCATTCAGTAGATTCAGATACTCAGCTAACTTCTCTTTATGAAGTTATTGCATAACGTTGCTCAGCTGTAATAATGATCTAATCATATTCTCTTAAGTACTTGCTGATTTATATTCAAAGTGACTGACTTTTTTGGCCAGGCAGAGTATATTGCTATCTAAAGGATATCTACAGTAGGGAATGACTAGGTGACTCTCAGCAGTCCCCCCAGGCCCTGGGCACACTCCAGGACCCGAGGGCGTGGCCACCCTGTGGACTATGCGCCGACAGCGATGTGCCCTGGTGTTTTTCACGGGGATTAGCTCTGTATAGAGCTCGCCCCAGCAGAGTCTAGTGGTACAACACCGGCCCCCGCCCCTCACATAATCACAGACTCATCGCCTGGGTCTCAGGGCACAATGCTGGAAGGGCAGAGACCAGAATTGGTGGGGAACGGGTTCAGCAGAGCGTGGCAGAGTTAATCCCCCTGGCACATGGGGGCGCCCTGGTTGGGGGCCAAGTTTCAAAAGCCAGGGGCCAAAAAGTCTTAGGCCTAGAGTTGGTGCAGACATGCACACAGAAAGTCATTCCAGCGATGTGAGCCTAAAGGAATCAGCATGAGGCAAACTCTACCCCCCCCGCCCCCACCCCCAAACACACACACAAAAATTGCTGGAGTCTGACTGAATGAGATCAGGTCACTGGTCTAAATAAATATGCGGTGAATGGCACGGAAGAGAGAGGGAGAGAGAGACAGACAGAGGCTAGTCATTCGGGACAGAGGCCAAAAAACTGTTTACATCACTGTTCGAGAAGGATCAAGGGGAGGCTGTCCGGCTGGCACTGGCTGGTGGCTGTGGGTATATAAAAGCGGGCAGGGAGAACTGGGCACTGAAGTTGGTGCACAGAATAGCCGTGCCACCCACAGACGAGATGGACATCGCCATCCACCAGCCCTGGCCACGCCGGTCATTCTTCTCCTCGTTCTTACCCAGCCGGATCTTCGACCAGCATTTCGGGGAGCCAGTGCCGGAGTCAGAGCTGCTGCCGTTCCCCTCCCTGTACTACTCCAGGCCCTGGTTCCTGCGCCTCTTGAACTGGGGCGACACCGGCCTTTCGGAGGTGAGTGTGTGGAGGACGCCAGAGATGGCGTGATGGTGCCTGTACTAGTCGACACCAGTAAATTCATTAGGCGACATAGGCGGCCACCTTGGGTGCCATCTCCTGAGGGGGTGTCAACTTATCGAACTGCCGCCATCCCAGGAAGGCTTCACAGCTGGCACAAGGAGCATGTGAAAACTGAGACGAAGTAAAATTGGGTGATGATGTTTGCCAGGGTGGGGCTGGGGATGGAGCACTGGTGGGGAAGCTTGCCCAGCTCCCCGCAGCGGCTTTGTCTGGCATTGGTGCCAACCAGTATTTTCGACTGATGTTACGTTCCTCCTGAGCAATGATAACTCAAACTTACTTATAAAGTTATAGTAAAAATCTACCAGCTCCTAAGCCAATGGTACTGTGAGGTGGTAACTATGGCAACAGCATGACACTCAGTCAAGCTGAGCTTGCAGTGGAGTTGTAGTGAGCCTTTTAGACTAGATGAAGGGTGGATGGATGATCTGGGAGTAGGTACTGGAGTCATTTAATGAATCACATTTTACTGTAGCTCAACATTAGAGTATTAGAGTGCTGACAATGCGAAGGTTGTGTGTTCAAATCCCAGGGAGCATGCAAAAATTGTAAACCCTCTACTGTAAGTTGCTTTGTTTAAAAGTGTCAGATTAATGAGTGAATGATATAGTTGATACTTTTTTGCTCGCCATGGGAAAATTCTCTAGGTGAGAGCAAGCTGGTTGCAAAGGGCAGCCAACTGTTGTGGGGCCGGGGGGGGTTAAGGGTTTGAACCAGCAATCTTCTGATCACATGCCCAGAGGCTAAGCCCACTGAGCTACACACTGACCCTATGCTATCCCACATGTTATGTAATACAGGCTATTTTTAAAAAGTGCATTGTCACACTACAGTACCTTCCACAGTGATTATCCAAGCTCGAAAAAACCTTAAATCCTTCATGCCTTTGTAACGGATTTTCAATTCAGCATTGAGCTGCAGGTGCTGTAACTTTCCTGGAGAATGGTAAACGTTCTCTGGCCACCTAGCCTTATTGTTAATTTATGCAAAATGCAGCTCAATTCATATAAACACTTGATAAATTAACCCCGGTTAACCTGCCATGTGACGATGCAAGTCATTCCCCCCAGAGCTAAAGGACGCAGTGCCCCAGGGGCACATGTGACTCCCGATTGCATCTCTGGGCTCAGAAGGTTCTTGGCTTCTTCCTCGACCTGGTGGGTGGTGACACAATGTTGACTCTCGCAAGGAATCCAAGAACATCTGCCCACAATCAAAGTGAGAACAATGGTGGCTTCTACCACCGTGACAGTCACTCTGTGAGATGTTCACGCTTGTGGTCGCAACAGAGACTGCAAGTGTGGCTGCATAGCTGCAGCCATCGCCTGGCATCAGTGGAAAATGTCGTATCGCTAACCAGAAACAGATCAGGATTCAAAATTTGACGACTACTACATGTCCGTCACTATCGCACAATTGTGAAGTTGAAATATCAAGTCAAACCAATGTAAAATAAGGGGCATTTATATCGAATAGTGAATGTAGGAAATGGATGGATGGATTAATGCAATGTTTCCAATCCCAGTCCTTGGGGACCAGACAGACAAAATCACATTTTTTGTTCTCTTCCAGTACCCAAGACACTCGTATCAGGTAGTCTGTGTTTCTTGATTGGTTGGGAGCTGGGAGGGAGCAAAAATGTGTCTTGGAGTCCTCATGGACTGGGTTGGGAAACGGTTTAATGGATTAATGGATGGATAATACAGCCATGGAAAAAATGGAGAGACCACTCTATATTTTTAAACAAATCTGTATTTTTAAATCCTGGTTTAATCATGGTTCTGCTGGCAGGTTGGTACGAGGTGTTAAATTTCTAAGACAGCAGTACACAAGAATAAGGTGAACCAGGAGATACTGTGAATGACCAGATACCAGCCAGGTAGAGGGCGGAAGAGACTTTCTAATGCCAGAGATGACTGGTAACTTATCCGACATGAATTGTATCTGATGAATTGTATGAAATGACCTTCAAAAGGAATGAGAAACATTAAGTGCAGGTCTGAATTGCACGGCTAGGACAGTTTGTATCAGACTCCTAGAAGCAGGACTGAAGTCCCATAAAGCAAGGAAGAAGCCCTTCATTAATGAGAAACAGAGAAGAACCAGGCTGCAGTTTGCAAAAAATATATATATTATTCACAAATGCACACCTAAAAATTGTCCTGTGGTCTCTTATTTTTTTCCATGGCTGTATTTACTAGAAATGCAAAGTACCATCAGTTGCAAAGTAATAAAAACTTTTTTAGTTTTTTAAAACTGTGTTATTATCTGAGTTATTTTATTGAATTGCACACTGAGAGATCGCTCTGGTTGTAGTGGAGTAAAAGGAGCCAAACTCCTCTATCCCTGTCTAACAGACCTCCTTCACCTCTTTCCAGATGCGCATGGACAGGGATCGCTTTGTAATTAATCTGGACGTCAAGCACTTCTCCCCAGAGGAGCTGTCAGTCAAGGTCAATGGCGAGTTCATTGAGGTCCGAGGAAAGCATGAAGAACGCCAGGCAAGTGGCTCCCGATTCCACATGTTCAGGCCACAAGCTGATAAAAGGCTTTCATCTTGAGGTACTTGTGAGAAATATAACAAGCAGGGAATGAGAAAGAAAATTAATGATTTAGTCAGAAAATGATACATATATTTAAACCGATTGAATAAAGAACATCACAACAGGTACATACATCAGCATATGACGTTATATAATTCTGGAATCCTGTGTAGGGGATTCCCTGGCCTTGTACCATGTACTTCCCGAGTTAACTGTGATGTCACACTGAAATAAAACAATAAAGTCAGAAGATAATGGTGGAAGGTAATTTAAAACTCCTAAGCTGAGGAGGAGGAAGAGGAAAAATCAGAGTTGACAGGAGGCTGTTATTAGGAAGCTCACCTCATGAAAGGTGGCCTAGATCAAGCCAGAGCTGTGTCTCTCCTCCGGCCAGGATGATTACGGCTTTGTGTCGCGGGAGTTTGTCCGGAAATACAAGCTGCCGGCGGGAGTGGTGCCGAATGTGGTCACCTCCTCGCTGTCCTCCGATGGTGTGCTGACCATCACAGCGCCCCGCAAGCTGGACGACATCCCTGAGCGCAACATCCCTATCACCCGAGACGACAAGCCCGCGGGGGCCTCATCACAGAAGAAGTAGAGCTACTGGTGTCTCACCACCAAAACACCCCTACCTGCTCCTCAAACCCCACACCCCCCCTCCCCCATGCCTGAGTTCCCAACCCCAGGTTTGATGACCAGCCTGTTCTTGATGGGGTCTGTAATAGTGCCTCCTGACTTCCTGTCACATGACCAGCCTATTCTTGATGGGGTCTGTAATAGTGCCTCCTGACTTCCTGTCACATGACCAGCCTGTTCTTGATGGGGTCTGTAATAGTGCCTCCTGACTTCCTGTCACATGACCAGCCTGTTCTTGATGGGGTCTGTAATATAATGAAGTGCATGTAAGCGTGTGCTTGTATACGTATGCATGTGTGAATGATGTGTTTTCATCAAATAACTGACAGCTCAAAATTATGCCAAAGACCGATTGCATCTGCTAATTAGGTGTGACTGCGATACCCGACACCAAATTTCCCATGTGGCATCAATAGCTGTCCATGCCTACTGAAAAGAAGGGAGGGTCACAAATGCATGCAACTCATAATGCATTGTGTGCTGGGGGGTGAAACATGTTGCAGTAACAAGGGGTCTTATGCCAGCTGGATGGATTTCTTGTTCCAGTTCTCAGTAAGGATGCTTCCCTCATGGTCTTTTCCAGGAAAAGGACACACTGTTCACACTCCAAGCCAGTCCAGCAACAGTAAGAGGTAGAACTTCAGTGCCGTAAAGACAAACAGCAACACCAGTGAAACAATGAGTAATGTCACGTTCCTAGAACAACAAGGAACTGGTTTACATCCTATGTGATTTGTGGGGGGAACATGAAAGTTGAGCTAGAACGTACAAATGAGCTCTGAGTTCATCAAGTATCCGACCAAAATGGTGGATTCTACCACTAATGATTAATTACTCTTCGGTTTAATATGCTAACTCAACCTGACAGGTCTTAGGTTATAAGTAACTATGCTCCAGGAAAGAGTCTGCGAAATGGGTGTTTGGTTATAAATCGGGCTTGGTCTCATGGATGGTGGTTTTGACTGGAATGTTGGTCACCGAGGACCATGTGGGACATAGAAAATGGGTTGATGCGCGTGAGCACGATGGCCATGCGTCGACCCCACTTTTGACGGGATTGCGTAACTCTGTTAGTCCATTTGTAATACGTATTGGACTAGTGTTGACTTCACAGTGTAAAATCTTCTGAGTTCCTGGCTGGGTGTTAACTGTTGGATGAGATGTAATCATCGTGACAAAAACCGTGAGTTCGGGCCAGCGTGCCGTTGTGAGGTGCGAGGTTATCTAAAATATCAGAAGCATTGTTTACACATTCCACCTGCGATGATTTAGGTGAAACTACTGGGCTATGTGCCAGACTCACAAGTGGCATGACATCAGGAAGTCTACATTTAAGTGAGGTCAACATTTGGTATTTCCAGTGGGACCAGATACAAATAAGGAAGACGCATTTTCACATGCCTTTACTGTAACTCCTGCAGAACAGGAACAGAGATAAGGATGTTTCACCCTCTGTCAGTAACAGACAAATGGTTGCTGATTGGCTGAGGAGGGGTAGCTGATCCAGGCATGGAAACATGATTGGATGCTGTGTTGTTAAAAGCCTTGGAGGAGAAGGCATATAGGCAGATAGGGCTGGCATTTGGTTTATCGTTCATGAGGGTATGAAAAATCCCCTGTACTCGGCAGCCCAGATTTGCTATGATTTTCAGGCTATTCTGCATACTTTTTATGTGTTTCGCAAAGGGGTCAATTGGATAGACGTACTCTGTGATCAGTATTGGACATTCGTACTGCTCCAGTTTATCTATCTGATGCTTTTCCTACAGAACTCAGTGACAACTTCGAACGGTATCTTAACAGGGCTGGTTTTGGTTAATGACAACAAGGTGTGCAACACACTAAGAACAGGTTGAGGTATCGCAACTAGCATGTCACAATGGTAAGATGTTGAGGGACCATGGTAAATTCTCACAGGGTAGTGACCCCACCCCTTCCCCTTCACAGGTCAGTCTCTGAACCTTACGTAGGCTAAGATGCTAGCAATCCAATGAGTGAGAAACTGTCCAGGTGACTGGGGTGAATTGTGTTTCCCATTAATCACCATTCCTCTGCCATTTCCATCACTTCATGACCAAACAACCCTCACGATCCCTATTAACACAACGGCTTTATTCATTTGTGAAAATAACAGAGAAAATAAAGAAAATTGGTTCGAAAATAACAAACTCACTGTGACTTCTTTACCGGATGCTGGATCAGCCATCTGTTACCTTTCAGTAAATAACTGTAGATGTGTAACAACCACAGAAATGTAAGTTCAAACCGCAGAGACACGCTAAGGACTGTTCTGTTCTGTGAGCAGCCTTTTCAAATGATATCATTTAACTTCAAAACGGTAATTTTTCTCAGCTAACCTACCTCACCACTTTGTGTTACCATGACTCCATTTTTTATGTTATAAACGGGGAGAAATAACCTTATATTGCTTCAAGAAAACTAACCAGTGGAATATTTCTCTTATTCAAGGGATTCACGACCTCTAGATAAATGAATACCCGAAATGAGTTTGTTTTAAACTCTGGGTCTGTAACCATAGATGTAAACATGAATATCCGCAAACTCCGGCCTTTAAACCTTTCAGAGGTCCTTTCTGTTATTGACTCTCACAGCTATTCATCAGTTTTACCGCATCATAAATTATGTATGCTGGAAAATGCACTTACGCAAACAAGTCAAAGTATTAGAGAAAAGGTAAACCTCTGATAATCCAGATTTGGTCACAAAAGTCGCCTTTTCCACTGGGTGGGGGTTTGATGAAGGTAGGTTGATGATTACCGCACCACCGTAGGCTGCATGAAGGATTAACCTTTCTGGGGGGAGGAGGGGGCAGGTCCAGGCTGACCCTGCTGCGCAGATATGGTCCTGATCTCACTCCCATGGTGCCGGGGATCTCGGAAGTCTTCTCTGTAAATGGAGTTAGGAATACACTTCACATGCGGAGGATCTAGTTCAGGCTGGTGACCTGGAAAGCTGTGAACCTCACTCTTCAAGCCTGAAAAGGAGGAAGACAAGAAATACCCCGGATTTAACCAACACGAGTGTCACAATTGCTGTGCATTGTATCACGAATCTGTCGGTGATCCTCATATTTAAGACGTGTGACCAAGGAGTTAATAAAAATCCTAAAACACCTTACCAGAGGTACAATGGTGCCTCTCTGTGTTTTGGCTTGGTGAATATGCTGTTTCAAAGTAATGGGCATACTATAAAAAAGTAAAAAAAAAAAAACGGTTAACACACATGTAAATAATCCAGCAAAAGCAGACGTTTTGAAGTTTTAATTAATTAATAAGCTATACGAAATTCGCAGAAATTATCTGCGAAGATGTTTGAAGAAACTCGTACCTTCCTAATTAGCCATTAGTTCTCACCTGTGACGGCAGGGGGCGCCGTTGAACTAAACGGCGGATGTCGAAGCGTTCCTCACACCAGTTGCCAATAAGGGTGCAGTTGGAGTACGCATCTTCACTGGTGGAGCAGCGCCAGCCATACTGGCCAAATTTGTCGTCTTCTCCTAAGTCCCGCCACACTTCTCCTTGACCAGAGGCACGGAGCATATAGTAGAACGGGGGGTCGTTCTCCATCCCTGGATTGTCTATGTTTTAGTCTTATAACTTTTGAAAATGCCTTTAACGCTTCGGTAAAAGTCAAATTAGATTAACTGTTTTTGGTACTAGCAATTATATTATAAGTGCACCACTGCCATTCGGGTGTTATATATCGATCGCCGTGATTCTTTGAATAGGCAGATATAAAATAAGCTGAATATAAAAATATCTAGAAAAAAAATGCTCGTGAAATGTTAGATGACCGAGCTGATGAAGACACCTTTGCAGTAAATAAACCCTTACCTTGTAATACCTGCTATCCCAGCGGTGCTAGCAGTGTATATACATTGTTGTCGCGTTGCCCTGGATACAGAGCCCTATAGTCCACATCACAAACGCGAAAAATCTCATACGCGTTTTTTCGAAAAAAGAAAAACCTGTTTCAAAACCCCAAAATAATCTTTTACCTTTGATTGCCTCGCATATAACTCTCTGATACATGAATTTTCCATTCCGATGATGGCTGCATGGCACGGCACAAGGCAATTCTTTATAAACGTGTAAAAAGACAACACAAACAAGATACTACTTGAGAGCAGCGTATTTATTAAATGAATAAATGTGGTGATCTGATATTTATGAAAGATATTACAAGATAATAATGTAAAAATGAAACAAGGATTCTTGTTTCATTTTGTGACTTTACATTAAACATAATCATGCCTTCTTCCAAATCACCTGTAAAGCGCATGAGCTACCTAATCTAACAAAAACTGTGAATATTGTAAATGTGGATCTAGGTGATTTAGGTGTGCAGGATCGCCGCGGATGACTTCAGTTTGAGCACGTCCGCCAGTTTCACTCATGAGCAGTAAAAGTCCCATTTCTGTTAAGAGGACGAAAATGCTGTGATTTTTGCGGACAGAAAATAACATTTGAGATTATGCCAGGTGAAGCGGCACAACGAAACACCTACGTCCGTCTCGACCTCCACCGTGGCCGGCGTTAGTGCGTGGGTCTCCTCTACGACGCTGCTGGGGAAATGTCCGAGCCGAGCCTCCTGCTCTCCGTAGTACGACCCCTCAACCTGGAGGGTGACAAAGAAAATGAAAAATAAAGGCCCCCTTTGCCGCCATGTAAACAGACCCGATATTTGTTGGGATTTTTCCCAATAGGTTTAGTTTGTAAAACATTTCAAATATTAAAAACAAACACGGAAGTTCAAGTAGGTAACTGTAGAGCGATTGTATCAACTATATAAAACATGCAAACGATATACACTACTGGGCAAAAGTCATAGGCAGTCAATGAATACGCTGTTTAAGTGATGTTCATGTTGGTGTAAAACTAAGCTATAATGTCTGTCAAAGTGTGTCATCTTAGCCATGTTAAATCTTCTCCTAAAGTCACCCCAGTGTTTGCAGCAACCATCCAATATAAAATATAATAATGTATTTTTTGACTGGACCACTAGCACACCTCATATAGCCTGTCAATATCTCATTCACTTTTTAACTAATTAGGTTATTTAATTAAATTGAAATTTAATTAATACATGGAATTGCTGAGGTGCCCCTGAGGCGAGGTTTGGGAACTGAAGCGGTGCTCATCTAGCCATCCAGCAAGATATCAGTAACTTTTTGGAGAACGGAAGAAATTTTTACTAGTTTTTATTGTGTTGTCCTTAATTTGCATATGTTCTAATGCTAAATTGTCTTTTGTTCTGAGCAAAAGTTCACTTGCTACCCAGATAAATAGCTTTAAAAATTTCTTTCGGCCGCCCACCTAAGACTTTTGCACAGTACTTTTTCTATAGTTTTATTTCTCTTCATCCTTAGCTTGACACCCCTTCCTCCTGTGTTTTCACTCTGGCGTCCCTAGCGGAGAAACTCACACTTCCTGCCCAGAAGAGATTCCCGCTGTCCTTAAGCATGGCGTACACGTAGACAGCCTGGCCTTGTCGGATGGGGATGAAGCGGCAGTCCTGGGGGTAGAAATCCTCCAGGGCGCGGGCGATGAGTATGGGATCTGAGCACAGACATGAGGTACTGATGTTGTGTTAGGCTAACATAAAGCAGCAGCTATTTCCTTACCAACATTATACTTCCAAGCAGGCAGCTGGTCTTTTGTGAAGCTGGAGCAGGACAATAAGGTTCATCTGATTCTTTCACCCAGATTTTACACACCTGCACAGCTATAAAGTTATATAGCTCCTCTAGAGTACGACATCAGTCTAGCATGAAGGAACCGACCCATGAGCTGTTGTTTTAGTTACTCAGAACGAACCTGGACCGAGAGGATAGTCTTCAGGGAAAGGAAAATGAAGATCCAATTTTCACATGTGTTGGTGTAAGAGCACGGTGTGATTCCCCGAAGCATCTACGAGCGTTCTGGAGCACATACTCACGGCTGCATTCCGTATCTGCGCACAGCTTCTTGTCGGAGAGCTTGGGCATCTGCCTGCCTGCGCAGACGAACCTGAGTGCTATACAGCACAGCAAAGCCAGCAGGGTCCAGCAGATCTCTCTGCGTGCCATCTTCAGAGTCCAAGGTGGTCAGTCTGCAGAGAGGGGCACACGGATGAGCCATCCAATCAACCGGCTGACTCCGCCCATAGCCACACCTTCTCACCCCCCATAGCCCTCCGGGCCTTCAGGCCCCTCCCTCATCAGCAGAGTTTGGACAGACACCCTTGTTGCATTTTTCGTTAGTAACGACCCAGCTGGGGGTCCGGAGGGCCCTGGATGATATTTAAGACAAACCACCATATGTCTTTAAGACCTGGGGGGGCCCCTTCAAAACAGGTCTAAATGTCAAAAGTGCGACCCACCCCCCTTTATGTTTCAAATGGGCCCATTCAGTCAAGACCAAGTGGCAAAACATAACATGTAATTAACAGGAGGGTAGGGGTGGGGGTGGGGGGGACTCACTGACAGTCTTCTATTTGTTTGGATTTGACCCTCCCCCCTCCTGCCCCTCACCTGCTGTGCTGACCCAAATTTACCTTCCCAGCTAGTCACACTCCACCCTCTGTCTCGCTGAGCCGGACCCAGCCAGAACACAGTTTGCTCTGCTTTCCGGTTAAGAACATTGACAACACCCCGATTGCACAAGCCTGCAAATTCCCTCCCAACTAATACTTCGTGGGAGCACCTTTCGCATTTACTACAGCAGTAAGTCTATGTGAATAAGTCCCACTCAGCTTTGCACTGCTGAATTTTGCAATTTTATCCCATTCTTCCTTGCAACCTACTTTAAATAACAGGGGAATCTTTTAATTTCAGATATTTACCCTACTAATTCTCTAATAGTTTTTCTCTTAGATATCCAGCTCAGTTGGTTAATCATTGATGTTGCGTGGAAGTCTGTAGCTTTGGGGGAGGGGCATGTGGCTCGGTGGGTGGGCTCTCTGTGCCTATGATTGGAAGGTCACTCCCAGCTAACAAGGGATGTTCCCAGAACTTTAGCCAGTGTTATGCGGAAGTCTTAACAAAGTTGCAGAGAACATTCTTACTGTAACATTAATGGACTGTTATTTCTTTGTTGTACATTTTAACCAAGGGTTTGTCAGTGTCAACATCAGGAAAACTGGATACTTTCAACGTTTCCATACCGTCATCGTAGCATTTGGTACATGTTCCCAGAACAAAAACTTGCAAGCGAGGCTGGTTCAAATCCTAAGTTAACAGAATGGTTTCACCACTGGGTTCGTAGGCAGGGCCTTTAACCCCTAATTGCTACAGGGGTTGGCTGATCATGCTTCCTCAACTGTACATCACTTTTGGGCAAAAGTATTTGCTAAATAAATACATTTTTTTGTTGTTTGTTTACAAGGTCACATTTAGGATGCAAAAATGTCTGGGACTGGGTCTTGTTCTATTCCCCTTCTTACTGTTTTCCTAGTTTTACAAGAATGTTTACACACACACACACACACAGACACACACAGTGCCGCCCCTCCCTACACGCAGAACACGCGCTGTGCGTAGGGCCCCACGATCCATGGGGGGCCCCATTTTCCG